>OX031010.1:86664105-87031605 GCA_943735925.1 Pollenia amentaria | reverse complement strand
ACCCCTGTTGTTCGTTGTCTTGCTTCCCCATTCAGTAGCCCATGCATTAAAATCTCCTGCTATAATCTTCGGATGGTGGAGATGTGCGTCTCCTTTCAGCCGAGCCATCATCTGTTCGAACTGTTCGATTTATGCACTAGGTGGGGCATAGCAGCTGTAGATGTAGATGCCTCCTATTTTGGCTCTTACAAATCCTTCCTCAGGTTGTTTTTGGGTACCCTCAATCGCTGTATGTATATATGTATGAATGTATGTATGCATGTAGGTACCCTCCAAGCAATTGGTAGAGTGTTTATCGATTGTCTACGAAATTTGAACTACTAAGTCACATTTGATAGTTAAACAGTAGATTTTTCGGAATTTAACAACAACAAAATACGTTAGAATCGAATTATGAGTTCTCAAATTGTACTTTTTCGTCACTTTAATGAGTTGTTAAGATAATTGTAACAGTTATATAATTACAACAATATCACAACTGAACAATTTCCATACTATATTGACTTCTTTGCAACGATTTGCTGTTTAAAAGTGAATACTACAAAAGGAAAATGCGTAAAAGAGCACAGTTTGTATTTAAGTTGCCATGTGATCGGTGCTACGTGCGTGTGAAATAATATAAATTTATAAAATTATGTAAAATAAAGTGGAATTTTTAATATTTGAAAAATGAAATAGTTATAGTACCGTATGCACTTAAAATTAGGACTCCGCGGAATCCAAATGTTACCGAAAAGTGTTCTAGTTCAAAAAAGTTGTATAAATGAGTGCACAAAACAGCCCAAACTCTATGTATATATGTATGCATGTATGTATGTATGTATGTATGAATGTATGTATGTATCTATGTATGTATGTATGTATGTATGTATGTATATATGCATGTATGTATGTTTGTATGTATGTATATATGTATGTATGTATGGATGTATGTATGTATGTGTGATTGTATGTATGTATGTATGTATGAACATATGTATGTATGGATGTATGTAGGTACGCATGTATGTATGTATGTATGTATGTATGTATGTATGTATGTATATATGTATGTATGTATGTATGTATATATGTATATATGTATGTATGTATGTATGCACGTATGTATGTATGGATGTATGTATGTATCTATGTTTTTTTTTTTTTTTTTTTTTTTTTTTTTTTTGGACGTAGTGATAGCGAGCTATCAACTAGTGGCCCTACACCGGAACCACCACCCCGGAACCACTCTAGCATTACTTCGGGGTGGAGTTCATTTTACTGGTCATCAACCATCACCTTCTCCTACTCCCCCGTCCAGCATAAATCCGTATGAGATTAGGGGTTCGGCGCCTGTTCCCGTTGCCATTCCATTTTCGCCCTCAGAATAGATTCAATTGCACGTGAATATTGCTTCCATTTCTCCGGGGTTGATAGCATTAAGTTAAATATATCAGCTATGTTGATATTCTCAGACATTTCCTGAAATATGTTTCCTCTGCTCCTCGAAAAGCCGCATTTTATAACCGTATGTTCAACGTTGTCTTCGGAGCTACAGCAGAGTTCGCAAACATCCGATTCCCTCTTCCCGAAACGTTTTAGGTATGTTCCAAAGTTGCCATGCCCACTAAATACCTGGGTAAGAAAGAAGTTAATTTCCCCATGTTTTCTATCCATCCAAGCCGCTATGTTCGGAATAAGAGTGTGGGTATATCTACCCTTATCCGTTTCATCCCATAGTACTTGCCAAGCTTGGAGCAGCCTTTCCCTTGCATCATCCTTTATACGTGTCTTTTCTCTGCCATCGAAGTTTTCACCCGCATGTGTTATATTTTCTCGTCTTTCATATATTTCCTTTCTTTCGGTCAGTAACAGATCGATCGGTGGTACACCAGCGAGTACAGCCACGGCCGCGCTGGATATAGTCCGGTATGCTGACGTTATTCGTATCGAGCAAGTCCTATGCACTTTCTCCAGGATATCCCTTAGTTTCCTGTTTTTTTTGACAGCATCACTGAAAGCAGGAGCTGCGTAAAGCACCTGTGAGTATGCTACCGTGGCAATTAATCGTCTGGTGGTTTGTCCTGGACCCCTAATATTTGGCATTATTCTGGCTAGCTTCGCCGCTGTTCCCAGAGCTTTTTCAGTTACCATCCTAATGTGTGGTTTAAAAGATAACTTGTTATCCAAGATTACTCCCAAGTATTTCAAGTTTTTGTTGATAGTCAGCTCACATCCTTCGACCTTTAGTCTCGGATACCCGAAAGATCTTCGTTTGGTTACAAGAATCACTTCCGTTTTATTTGCCGCAAGTGTCAGACCCTTAGATCTCAACCACCTACTAACTCTCGCTAGACAGTCATTTGTCACTATCTCTATCAACGGTGTAGAGGGTTGGTCCACTAACAGAGCCACATCATCTGCATAACCCACTAGTTTCGAACCCACTGGTAAGTTTATACCCAACAGCCCGTCATACATTAGGTTCCATAGGAATGGACCAAGAATAGAGCCTTGGGGGACACCAGCAGACACTTCGTAATAGTTTACTCCACCTTCTATTTCATATTCCAGTATTCTGTCCTGCAGATAACTATCTACCATCCTGATCAAGTATTCCGAAAAATTTCGATCTCGCATTGTTTGACGGATTACATTCCAGCTCGCAGAATTAAAAGCATTTTTAATGTCCAGAGTTACGATGGAACAGAATCTCATATTCTCCATGGCCTTCCCTGCAGTATTTACAACCTCACGGATAGCACCAATAGTTGATTTTCCGTTTACAAACCGCCGTTTCTATTTATTTCAACCTCAAGTCTATTCAGCAGTAATTTCTCCAAGAACTTTCCACAGGTATCCAATAGACATAGGGGTCTATATGAAGATGGATTATTCAATGGCTTGTCAGCTTTACGTAGCAATACAAGGTATTGTTTTTTCCACGCCCTTGGAAAGATTCCCATTTTAAGGCAACGGTTGAAAGTATCCTTAAATATATCGGGCCAAAGCTCACACACCAGGGACACGATCTCGTTCGGGATCCCATCTGGTCCTGGTGCCTTGCGTTTTTTTAATGTGCGACTTACATCAATTACCTCTTTGTGCGAGAAAAGGTCACAATCCTCTGCGCATTGAGGTAAGGAAAAGTTATAACCGTCCCTATCAATTTTGGGGAAAAGTGTGGTCACTATAGTATATGCCCAAGTTGGGTCTTTTATGCCTGGAATTGTGTTTCGATTTCCTAGTTTCCTCATTATTATTCGATACGGAAGTCCCCAAGGGTCCTTATTTATTTCGTCACATAGAAGTTCCCACGATTTTTTCTTCGAATCTTTGATTGCCATTCTAAGGCTTTTTCTAGTTCTTCTATACGCTTCTATTACCGGTAGGTCACCTTTACTTCGCGTGGCTATTCGTTTTGCCCGGTGGCACTCTCCTCTGAGTTTGGCAATTTCCTGATTCCACCAGTAAGCATGCTTCTGTGATCGACCAAGAACTTTGGTTTTGGTCATTCCAGCATTACAAATCTCGGTAAGTATATTGGTAAGTTGAGCGACAACTACTTCTATATTCAGATTATCCCCCATTTCTGTTGTAGTTTTGATCCTCGTAAGGGTTTCTAGACATAATTGCTTGTCTATCTTTCGAGTGTTCCATCTGATTCGAGTTTGGTTCGTAGTTATATTGTGACACGATAGATCTATTTCCATTTCTATATATTGGTGATCACTTAGTGTTTCCTCCTCTAGGACTTCCCATTTTGATGCTTTAACTGCTATTGACGGTGACGCAAAAGTTATATCTATAATCGATCTAGATTCCCCTCTTCTGGAAGATAACGGCCCCCTGTAGGTCGCGGACCTTCCCTTATTCAAGACAATCAGTCCCAAAGATGCAATCATTTCACTTACCGTAATACCTCTTTTATCTGTCTTTGCTGAAAGCCATTCTGATGACTTGCTGTTAAAATCGCCTCCTATCAGTACCGGCTTATTGCCATTCTTTATGTGTTGCTCCAGTTTGTCAATGCTATGCTGAAATTCTGATATCTCCATGTTCGGTGAAAAGTAGCAACTATATATTCGAACATCCTTAGTGTGTAGGACAACGAAATTTTCATTTGTTTCCTCAATTCTATTTACTGTAATCTGCGGGTTACGCAGATATATAGATGTCTTGCCCAGAGCATCTTGGTACCAAGCACTTCCTTCAATTCTGGCATAATATTCACTTATTAATACTATATCTATTCCTTTATTCATAGCATAACTTATCATCAGCTGTTGAGCTTCGCGGCCTCTACCTAGATTGATCTGAAGTAACTTAATTGCCATTTTTATAGCTACATGAACTGCTAGCACCTATAAAGTGGTTTACATCCTGTCGGCCAGCTTCCAAGCAGATCAAACATCTCGGATCGTTTTTACATCCGTTTAGTTTATGTCCATCTATACCGCATTTCATGCATGTCTGTCTACGATCTTTACCACGACAGTCCCGGACAATGTGCCCTTGCTCAAGACATCTGAAGCACCTCTTGGCAAAGATTTTCCTTCTTACACGACATAGTACAAGTCCAACTTTGACCCTGTTTCTCTTTAGTAACGTAACAGCGATATTTCTTGGTACTTCTACGAGTGCCTGTTTTGTACCTCCGTAAAAGTTTCGTATATTGCGTACTTTAATTCTGCCATATTCAGTTTCACCAGAAGCCTGTAAGATGGCATTGGTTATTTCTCCTTCGTCTGTTGTTTCTTCCATGTCTCTAATATCCAAGAGGTATTTTTCCACTACTGTTTGAACTTCAAGATTGTTTCCAAAAGATTCTTTTATAGCGCTTTCCAGTTTTCTCGCTTGACCTTCACCTTTTGTCATTTCTATTAACACATTTCCATCATTTGTTTTGCGGATCTTTTTTATACCTACACCAATTTGATCAGGTTTGATCGTATTTTTCATCTCCTTCAAAATATCAGCATAACTTGAGCCACCAGCATTTATTTGTATGTATCTATGTATGTTTGTATGTATGTATGTATGTATGTATGTTTTTTTTGTTGGACGTAGTGATAGCGCGCTATCATCTAGTGGCCCCACGATACTTCTCCAACATCCCCACCCCGGTACCGCGTCAGCATTCCTTCAGGACGGGGGGTTATTTTCCGTAATGTTCCTACGTCCTAACTTTCTCTAAGTAAGGATGTTCGGAACCACTGAGCACCTTTCCTTCAATATTCCATTGATGTAATTTTCACACAATTTCCATGTCAATTCAGATCGTAGCATTTCGACCACAAAATTCTCAAACCATCTCTTTTCAAACCATTTTTCACATTCGAAAATTATATGTTTAGCATCTTCTTCCAGTGCGCCGCATGAGTCGCAACTACTTATTTGTTTTATTTAAAGCCTGTGTAGGTACTTATTAAAAGTTCTTATCTTGATTCCATCGTTCCTGCCATTTGGCTATTATTTTATCCCTGGCGGTATTTTTTATCTCCGTGGTTATTCTCGTTCGCTCCAGTGAATTAGTGTTGTCCCAACTTATACGTTTGGTTTGGCTATACATTTCCTCTCTTTCCAGGATTAAAAGGTCTATTGGCGGTAGTCCTGGAAGCACTAATGCCGCACTTGTGCATACCGTGCGGTACGCTGATATAATACGGAGAGCACCTACTCTTTGTGGTTTCTGTAACTTCCTTAAGTTATAATTTCGATCCAAGGCCCTCACAAAGGTCGGGGCAGCATAAAGAAGTTGGGAGTGCACTGAGTGGCTTTAGACTGTACTTCCTTGCGTGCGCTTCTCTGGACAATTGGGTTAAGACCTATCGCTTCCCTGTACTCTCTAAGCTGTTGGTATTGTGCGTAAGCACAGTTAAGATTATCGCGCACAGTCTTGTGTATGTTTTTTGCTCCAGAAACAATGATATTTGCCGCGCTTAGTTTATTGCCTTACTCAATAAAAGCTCTATCCTCCTCTTGTCTGAGCTGACTTAGATGCCTTTTGTCTTTATCCGGGTTATCCGCCTTGCGAGTAATCACCGGCATGCTTATGAATCCTCTTATGGTACCCACGTGCTTACCAAGTGCGGTGTCGGACTCATTAGTTCTAGGTGATCTTACTATCACCGAGCTTCTCCCAAAAGGGTTTTTTCTCTTTCTTTCTAGTCACCACTTCTATTATGTTTTCAGGATTTATACTCTTCCCCCTACGTTTGGCAACATCCTAGACAAAGCTACCACTATGTTCGATGCCTTAGTGCATATTTTTTCAATATGCGGTCTGAACTTTAGTTTGTCATCTATTACCACTCCTAGGTACGTAAGTTGCTGCTGTGACTCTATGATGTGTTGTCCTATTCTTATTTTTATTTCCTCTCGTTTTCGACGACTGCTTATTAGTAGTGCTTCTGTTTTATGTGCTGCTAGTTCCAAGCCGCTAGACTTCATCCATGACCTGATAGCATACACCGTTTTATTCGCCAGTAGTTCGACTTCGTCCACATACCTAGCAGTGACTACGATCACGATGTCGTCTGCGAAGCATTCTAATTTTGCCCCCTCTGGTATGTTAAGGTTCAACCTTATTTTGGCTACTGTCTCATTAGCATACAACTCCACTTCATTGATATGGCGCGCCATTACTACAACAGCGATGTCGTCGGCGAACCCAACAATCCTACTCTCCGGGGAAAACTCCAATGTTAAAATATCGTTATACATTATATTCCATAACAATGGGCCCAGTACCGATCCTTGTGGAACTCCCGCTGTAACATTATATGTTTTCTGGCCCTCTTCAGTATTATATAGCAACTTTCGGTCCGAGAAGTAGCTTGAGATAATATTCAACAGGTAGAAGGGAACTCCTAGGTCCTCCAACTTGTCCATTATTCGGTCCCATCTTGCCGAATTTAATGCATTTTTTACATCCAGGGTGACTAGTGCGCAATACTTCCTTTCCGCGCCTTTACCTTCTACTGCCTCTCTTACTAGTGTTGTCACGAGCCTAATTGCATCAACTGTGGACCTTGCCTTACGGAAGCCAAACTGCATGTCCGATAACCACTGACGCTAATCTACTGCTTGGAGCAATCTATTGGATATGATCCTCTCCAGTATTTTCCCCGTTGTATTCAGTAGGCAAATGGGCCTATATGATGATGGATCTCCCAAGCGTTTATTGGGCTTAGGGAGCAGTACTAGCCTTTGTGTCTTCTAGGGATCCGGAAATATACCCTCTTCTAGACACTGGTTGAAAATTTCCGCAAATTTATCCGTCGCATTGAGTATCGCCAGTTTCAGCGACTGGTTTCGTATAAGGTCCGGTACGGGGGCTTTGCTATCTCCTACGCTCTTGACGATTTCAATAATCTCCTCTGCTGAAACCCTTATAATGTTGTCCGATCGACGCTCCCGAAATGATGGGCCTCTGTGTTGCAGGTGCTGCGGAAACAGTGTTGTGACAATTTGCCGGAGCAGCAGTGGACAGGAAAGTTTGGGAGCCCTCGTGCCCTTCAGCCGAGCCATTACGACTCTATATGCAGTCCCCCATGGATTGTTGTCCGCCTCATTGCATATCTTTCTGAAGCAAGCTCGTTTATAGGAAGTTGAAGTGCTTTTCGAGCCGTCCGGTACTCTATTTGCCTATTCTCAAAGTCCGGTTGAAGCCGGCCACGTTGGCTTAGTCTTCTCGCTTTTAGACATGAGCTCCGGAGTCTTCCAATCTCCTCATTCCACCAGTAATTTGGTGGTCTAGAATTCTGTATTCTGCGCCTAGGCATAGAGGCGTCGCATGCTCTGGTCAAGGATGAGGTGATCGTGTGCACCTTCTGCCTAACAGTTTCTCCCGCAACTTCTTGGTCCAGAAAGGTTTCCAAAAAGGCTTCCTTATCCAATTTTCCTGTTCCCCATCCAATTGCTTTGGCATCGTTACTTCCCGGCGCACTGTGGCTGAAAATTGAATTTCATCGGCCAAAAGTCCAATTTTTTGTCATCGCCGATTTCAAAAATTTTAATGCCATTCGATAGCAAACATATTAGAACTAAGGTATCAAAAAAACTAGATTAAAATATTCGTAATTGTGGCTGTGGCATGCTGCTGAAAACAAATATTTTATTTTGTGTTAGAAAAAAATTAATTTTTGTAAATTAGATCAGAACTAAATTATGATTTCTCTCAAACCGTTATCAATAATTGGTCTTTAAGAAATGGATCATTACATCAATGTATCATTTATACCTGATGTGTTATTAAATGTTTCCCCAGGTTCTATATTTTAGTTAAATCCGAATTTTAGAGGAGTAAAACTTGCTAGGGTCAAAATGGGTCAAAGAGATTTTAGTACCATCAGAAAGCTGAAGGAGTCCTCTTTAACCCCATATATACTTGTGCAACTGTTTGGAACTGTCGGTTGAACACTTTTTTCATTTTAATGAAATTACTCGCAACATTTTTTTTTGCTCTTTTTAATTAAGCTGCTCATATGACTGAAATATAACACAATGGTTTACGAGCGTTTTGTTTTGAAAAATAATTTTGCTTCTTATGAACGGCTGAACATATTTGAATGAAATTTTAAACTGTCATGGCCGGGTAGCTTTTGTGCTAAATTGGAAGAACCCGGGTGCATGGAGGGTCGGGAGAGTGACTTGTGGACCTCTAAAATTGGTAACCTCGGAAATTCAAACTTTTAAAAAATTTACCAAAAATATATTTATGGATTGCAAAAAAAAAAATTTAACTTAAGCTGAGTTACAAAAAATATGCTTAAATGTTTAGGTTATCTCCTTTGCTTTTGGAGATATTCGGATAAAACGGATTTTTTGGCTTGATTTTTATTATGTTTTATGTCAAACTGTTATCAATAGTGGGTTCAACATTTTTTATATTGGTAGTAAAGCAGTCTTTAAACAATGTTGTGTTGTATTACTGTATCGATTATACCTGCTGTGTTATTAAATATTTTTTCAGGTTCTATATTTAAGTCAAATTAAAGAATAGAATTTATGAGGTTTAAAGGGGTTAAAGAAATTTTACTAGCTGTAGGTAGGTGAAAGTATCCACTTTAAACCCAAATGCACTTTTGTACCTGTTTGGACCAGCCTACAGAACACTTTTTTAGTTTGTGTAAAATTATTCGCAACACTTCTTTTGCTCTTTTAATTTTACCTATTCATATGACTGAAATATAAATGTACCAAGCCAAGTATTTTATATTATATAATTACCAATACCTGTGGGACTTTAAGCGTATCCTACTTAAGCCCATTTTAGTTCTTTATTTTGCTACCTAGGAACACAGTAATCTAAAAAGTATTCCAGTGGAACTGGTTCCAGTTGAACCTGTTGTAGAGTTGATAATGTAGAAACCTATTCACAAAATGATCATAGGTATTATTACATGCCTATGCCTTTTTTAAAGGTATAATGGTATATACGAGGCGAATGTATATGCATATAAAGGTAATACGAATACTCATTTGTTCTTTCGCTGATAAAAAAATATTTTCTCCAGAAATAAATAAAAATGTTTATATTTTTCGAAAGAAAACATTATGAGTATGCTTGTAGAAGCAATTTTTAGTCAGTTTAACATCTTTACTCCCATATGCCCTATTCCAAATCAAATTTTTCAAACAAAAAAAAAAATAATTTGAGTAAATAATTCTAATAATTCAACACACCGATTTTTATACAATTAGAACAGTAATGTTTTCTAATATGTTCATTATTTTCTAGAAAATTCTGATCAATATCGAGTGGTAAATTGTATTGCCTTTTTTGAACAAAAAAAAAATTTTAAGCCGTTTTCCGGGACTGGGAATTTGGGTATTTCTTAATCAAAAATGGGGATGTTTTTCAGTCCACTGTTTTTAGAACTTTTTAATCTACATAACTGCCAAAATTCATTATGATACCTTTATTCATGTTAGATTTATAGAATGTCAAACATTAAAATTATTATTTATATAGTGTAAATGAATAAAAAGGCTTTCAACATGAGTAAAAAATAATAATTTTAAGGTTTGACATTCTATAAATCTGACATGAACAAAGATATATTTATGAAATTTGGCAGTTATGTAGATTAAAAAGTTCTTAAAACAGTGGGCAGAAAAACATCCCACTTTTTGAATAAAAAAAACCATAATTCTCAATCTCAATCATTAGTATTTTCATACTAAATGCTAAAAAACATCAAAAGTTCAACTATGACCTTAAATTTCTCAACAACTACTGAACCGATTTTAACAAAATTAACACTGCAAAAAAAAATTACAAAATTATCTCTATCGGTTCAAAACTTACAGATTTTTGGCCGATGAAAAACAATTTTCAGCCACTGTGCGGCGATTTTCTTCTCCCGTCGTTAATGCTAAAAATTATCGACTGATGGTCGCTGTGGGTGTATTGTTCACTAACGCGCCAATTTAGGTTCCGCATGAGTGAACTGCTTAAAAACGTGAGGCCCACTATTGATCCCCTTCCCCTTACTCTAAACGTGTTTACCCCACCATTGTTTGCCAACACTACGTAGAATTCGCCCCCTTTCGTTCGTCGCTCTACTTCCCCATTCAACCGCCCAGGCGTTAAAGTCTCCTGCTATCACCTTGGGGCTATGGTGATCCGCGTCTCTCGCTAGTCGGCTTAACATACTCTTATAGTCGTGTACCGTATCATTGGGAGGGGCGTAGCAGCTGTAAATGTAAATCCCTCCGATTTTAGCTCTCACAAAGCCTGCCTCTATGATGGTTTGTACTCCTTCGATAGCTCTGTCTCCACATGCCCATTTCGCGCATTTTTTCACGCTGTCCGCAACCCACACATTGCCCTGAAGATTCCTGTATTGCTCACATATTATTGCAACGTCGATGCCGTTTTCGCGAACGGTTTGTGAAGGCAGCTCTTGCGCAGCCTCGCAGTGGTGTAAGTTTATCTGCAGTATTTTCATTAACGCGTGTTTCTAAGCGCCTCCTTAAACACTGGGCATCTGCGACTGCCCGCAATATGACCATCCTCTGTTTTTCCTCTCTCCTAACAGAACATACACAGTGGGTTCTTTTTGCAATCCCGCGCAATACTCCGCACCTTCTGCAATTTTTGGATCGATCCTGCGAGCTAGTGCACCTCGTAGCTATGTGCCAAAATTCTAGGCACCTGAAACACCTTTTTATGGGTACCCTCTGTCGGAGATGAAATACGACCCATCCTATGCGAATTTTCGGGTTCCTCAGCACGGATTGGGCAGTGTCCGCCGGTAGTAGAATCGCAGCTACCTGTGTCCCTCCATAGCCTCTTCTGAGGCTTAATATGTTATTCTGCTTTATTGTGTCCCCCTTTCCATGGCAAAAGCGGCACATATTTCCTCCCTTGTGGTGACTTCATCCAGATTCCTACATTTTACTATGACCTCATTGCGCTTTGTCTTTAGATCCACTTCTTGGCCCATGGTTTTCTCTATCTCCTCGCGGAATTTATCGACGAGCCTACGATCATTTGATTTTATCTCCAATAACAAATCGAATTTCTGTGTCCTTCTTATTTCAGAGACGCTCTTTCCCATATCTTGCAGTCCTGGATCTGCCTTCATCCTGCGTAGAATGTCAGCATAGGTATTATCCTGGCGTCCGGTCTATGGCTTTTCTAAGGTCCCTTCATCTTTTTATTTCTTCTTTCTTCGCTGTACTGTTTGCCACTGACCACTATCTTCCTCCGTTGCCCTATGTTGTGGTTTATCCTGCTTCTTCTTCATTTCTTACCTTTTAGGTGTGGGGCGCTTATAGCGCCGCCTCGGCGTATCATTCTTCGGGGATTCTGCAGTTAAATCCCGGCCTCGCTTCCTTGACTGCTCTGTAGCCGTAACTAGTTGGGGTGTGGTCTGAGTAACCTTCTCGCGTTGCTCCAATAGTTTCGGTAATGGTAGATTCTCCCCCTGACCGATCTCCTCGCGCGCTCTATTGTATGTCGACCTTATGGTGCATACTTGCTCCATAATGGCATGATGGATATTATTCTTATTCTTCATAAAATCCATCAGGTTGACGATCAATTCACCTAGTTTCGTGAAGGCATCCTGTTTACCAAACTTCACTGTATTTGCGCTTGGATGGGTGGTGCTTGTCACCCTCTCGTCGGTTTCACCTCCAGTTGGTGTGCTGAATATCACCCCGGGAAGGGTTCTGCGTACCATTGCGCTCCTGCCGAAAGGGTTTACAGCTGTTTTCCCCTTTCTTATTGCTCCGTTTGTTGGATTGTTTCCATTGCCGTTGTTGTTGTTGCTTGTAGCATTATCTGCTGCCTCAGCCAAGCGTACCGGGGTAGCATTGCAGTCGCTGGATATCGACGACTGGGAGCCTGCTTAGTCACTCCTCTCTGCCGCCGGTACTGGGTTATTAGTCCCCTGCACCGTAAGTCTTAAATCGTTTTCGAACCTTTGCATAGTGGTTTTTTCGTTTTCCGGAAACCGTCCCTTAGCGTTTTAGACCTGCCGCCAGGTTGTAGTTGTTGTGATAGTGCAGCCGCCCCTAACCTGGGAACAGACGCTGGCCAGGTAGTATTGACAGGGGAAACACGGGGGCGTCACTCCCCCTTTGGAACTCTCTTGACTGCATCCCTGTGTGTGATGCCTACTTATTGGCGGCATCATTTCGCCACGTCGCAGATTCGTCATAAGGCACTGGTACCTTTTTTTAGTACGCCCTCGGTTTCTGACGATGTATGTATGTACGTATGTATGTATGTATGTATGTATATATGTATGTATGTATGTATGTATGTATGTATGTATTTATGTATGTATGTATGTTTTTTTTTTTTTGTTGGACGTAGTGATAGCTTGCTATCATCTAGTGGCCCCACGAAACTTCTCCACCATCCCCACCCCGGTACCGCGTCAGCATTCCTTCAGGACGGGGGGTTATTTTCCATAATGTTCCTACGTCCTCCTAACTTTCTCTAAGTAAGGAGGTTCGGAACCACTGAGCACCTTTCCTTCAATATTCCATTGATGTAATTTTCACACAATTTCCATGTCAATTCAGATCGTAGCATTTCGACCACAAAATTCTCATGAGTCAGGGTTAGACCAAGCAAGTCATTCAAAGCCCGTCTCTTTTCAAACCATTTTTCACATTCGAAAATTATATGTTTAGCATCTTCTTCCAGTGCGCCGCATGAGTCGCAACTGCTTATTTGTTTTATTTTAAACCTGTGTAGGTACTTATTAAAAGTACCATGGTTTGTCATCGCCTGGGTTAAGAAGTAGCCCATGTTTCCATGTTGTCTATCTATCCAGGCTCTTATATTTGGGATCAGCCTATATGTCCATCTGCCGTTCTTATCTTGATTCCATCGTTCCTGCCATTTGGCTATTATTTTATCCCTGGCGGTATTTTTTATCTCCGTGGTTATTCTCGTTCGCTCCAGTGAATTGGTGTTGTCCCAACTTATACGTTTGGTTTGGCTATAAATTTCCTCTCTTTCCAGGATTAAAAGGTCTATTGGCGGTAGTCCTGCAAGCACTAATGCCGCACTTGTGGATACCGTGCGGTACGCTGATATAATACGGAGAGCACTTACTCTCTGTGGTTTCTGTAACTCCCTTAAGTTATACTTCCGATTCAAGGCCCTCACAAAGGTCGGGGCAGCATAAAGAAGTTGAGAGTGCACTACGCTATTTATTAATTTTCTTATCTGCGGCTTTGGACCGCCACAGCTTGGCATTATTCTGGCCAACGATGTTGCCGTTTTCAATGCTTTGTCCCGAATATTAAGTACGTGCTGTTTGAAACCAAGATTATCGTCCAATTGTACTCCCAGATAGCACAAGCTCCGTTTAAATGGTATATCACTAGATTGTAGAATTATGCTCTTTTGTACTCAGTTGTTAGGACTTGGTCACCATGTTTACGCGTTGAAGCCCGACGTGCTGCGAGGCATTTAGCCCTCAGTTCACGTATTTCATTATTCCACCAGTAAACTGGACGTTTGTTATTATATTTTTGAGCTCTTGGCATTGCGACATTACAGGCTTTTGTTAGTGCCTTAGTAAGTGACTCTGCGGAATTCTCTGCATTTATTGTTTCGGGCCGGTTGTTCATGTTTATTTCTTTGACCCGTGTTATATACGCGGACAATTTAGCATCATCAAGTTTTCTGACATTCCATCTTGGGAGGTCTATATCCCCGTGATTCGTATCAGAATGGTTAGTAATATTAAACGAAATATACTGGTGGTCACTTAAGGTAAGATCTTCCAGCACTATCCAATTCATTTTCTCATTGTAGAGATTTGTTGTTCCAAAGGTGATGTCGATAATACTTCCACCTGTACCTCTCCGAAACGTTAGTTTGTCTCCGGTATTAAAAACCGTAAGACTAAGACTGGCAATCATGTCGGACACTGTAATACCCTTGTTATCAAGGATTCTGTAGTTCCATTCAGGAGATTTACTATTGAAATCACCTCCAACGATCACCTTATATTTTGAGGACCTGATAGAAACATCAAGTACGCTTAGAGCTTCTGCGAACATTTCATAGTTCATATTTGGTGAGTAGTAGCAGCTGTATACTCTAATCTTGCCCACTGTTGCATATACAAAGCCGGCATTGCTTTCGTCAACCTCGCTTACTTTAAGCATCCGGTCTCTCACCATGATGGCTGCGCGGTGGCTTGTGTCCTCGTACCAAATCTGAGATGGTGGGTTTCTGTACGGTTCGCTTATTAACAGTATGTCTGTATTATCCTCAGCCGCCTTTTGTATCATTAGGTCTTGTGCTTCTCTTCCCCTTCCGAGATTTATCTGCAGGAATTTAATGGTCATTTTATTGCCCTATTTCTTCGGTTGTTTACGCACGCTGTACTACCAATATAGTGACGAACATTTATTGAGCCACTGTCCTGGCATAATATACATCTCGTTTCCGCTGTGCATTCCTTAGACCTGTGTCCCGGATTGCAACACTTTCTGCATAGATTGCCTCTGTCTATGCCTTTACACTGACTTGCAATGTGACCCCGCTCTAGGCATTTGAAACATTGCGTAACTCTTATCCTCCTTCTGAGCTTACACAAAACCCACCCCACTCTGACCTTTCCAGCCCGCAGAAGTGGTGTTGCTAGATGCTCAGGTAGTTGAACTAGCGCCTGTTTTGTCCGTCCAAACGATGTTCTAAAATTAAGTATTTTAAACAAAGTGGATTGCCCTTCTTTTGTTTCCTCCATCAGGGCCGTAACAAGATCGGCTTCATCTGTTGACTCATCCATGTCTCTTATTGTATGTATTTATGTATGTATGTATGTATGTATGTATGTTTTTTTTTACATACCTTTTTTTAGTACGCCCTCGGTTTCTGACGATGTATGTATGTACGTATGTATGTATGTATGTATGTATGTATGTATGTATATATGTATATATGTATGTATGTATGTATGTATGTGTGTATGTTTGTATGTATGTATGTATGTATGTATGTATGTATGTATGTATGTATGTATGTATGTATGTTTTTTTTTTTTTTACATACCTTTTTTTAGTACGCCCTCGGTTTCTGACGATGTATGTATGTACGTATGTATGTATGTATGTATGTATATATGTATGTATGTATGTATGTATGTATGTATGTATGTATGTATGTATGTATGTATGTATGTATGTATGTTTGTATGTATGTATGTTTCTATGATACATACATATGAATGTATGTATGTATGTATGTTTCTATGATACATACATATGAATGTATGTATCTATGTATATATGTATGTATGTATGTATATATGTATATATGTATGTATGTATGTATATATGTATGTATGTATGTATGTTTGTATGTATGTATGTATGTCTCTCGTCGGTTTCACCTCCAGTTGGTGTGCTGAATATCACCCCGGGAGGGGTTCTGCATACCATTGCGCTCCTGCCGAAAGGGTTTACAGCTGTTTTACCCTTTCTTATTGCTCCATTTGTTGGATTGTTTCCATTGCCGTTGTTGTTGTTATTGCTTGTAGCATTATCTGCTGCCTCAGCCAAGCGTACCGGGGTAGCATTGCAGTCGCTGGATATCTACGACTGGGAGCCGGCTTGGTCACTCCTTTCTGCCGCCGGTACTGGGTTATTAGTCCCCTGCACCGTAAGTCTTAAATCGTTTTCGAACCTTTGCATAGTTGTTTTTTCGTTTTCCGGGAAACCGTCCCTTAGCGTTTTAGACCTGCCGCCATGTTGTAGTTGTTGTGATAGTACAGCCGCCCCTAACCTGGGAACAGACGCTGACCAGGTAGTATTGACTGGGGAAACACGGGGGCGTCACTCCCCCTTTGCAACTCTCTTGAGTGCATCCCTGTGTGTGATGCCTACTTATTGGCGGCATCATTTCGCCACGTCGCAGATTCGTCATAAGGCACTTGTACCTTTTTTTATTACGCCCTCGGTTTCTGCCGATGTATGTATGTATGTATGTATGTATATATGTATGTATGTATGTATGTATGTATGTATGTATGTTTGTATGTATGTATGTTTCTATGATACATACATATGAATGTATGTATGTATGTTTGTTTCGATGATACATACATATGAATGTATGTATCTATGTATTTATGTATAACCTCCTCAGTTTTTTTTGAAAATTATTTATAAAGAATCGCTAAACTAAATAAAACAACACTACTAAAATTTTCATTGTTTTAATACAACCAGTTTTATAATCAATTACAAACAAATAAGTTGCAAACATCTTAAATCTTTTAAAAACATCTAAATAAAAATTATAAACAATAAACAAAAATCCGCTTAAAAGCAAAATAAACAGAAGAATGGTTAAGCAAAGAAAAAATCGCAGTAAAAACAACAATAATAATAAATTAAATCAAACACAAGAAATGTATTCGACGGAGGAGTTTGAGACAACACAAGAAGAAATTGATATTGCAACAACAACAGAAAATATAACAAAAAATACTGAAAACATAAATAAACAAGAAAATAATAATACTCCCGCGCAAAAACGACTAAGAGAAGTTTTGCAAAACTCTTTTCTTGGTAATGTATGCAAAACACCGCGGCTTAATAATACCGAATCGCCTCTTAAACTAACAACAATAATTGAAAAACGATTCGAAAAATTAACGAACGTACTAGAAACTATGATTATTAACAAATTCAATGAGTGCAATGAAGAAATTTTAAGTGAGTTAAATAAGAGATTCAACATAATGAAAACCAACGTTGAATCACTCTTAGAAACAGTCTCTGTTGATATAGAAAATGTTAAAGACAGAGTTTCAAAAATTGAGGCATTTGTGCACGAAAAATTTGCACAACAAAATGAAAACGAAACTGAACAACTTAAAGAACAAATAAATTATTTAAAAGTGCACGTTAAAAAACAAGAAAACTCAATAGTGGCCTGTGACATTCGTATTAACGGCATTCCTAGTGTAAACGTTTACAATGATAATTTATTCACTATATACGAAAAATTGTGTGGAGCTGTACAAATTGCACCTATGGCAGTTAAATCTATATATCGTGTTAAAAATACTAGGGATAAGAAAGATATAGAGGATGCCCCGATTATAATAAAATTCTGTAGTCCCTATGACCGAAATTTTATGTTAAAAGTGATTACCACTTATATGAAAACGCATAAATCTCTGCTATATTTAAACCAAATTGGCATTCAAAGTCCTATACCGTTTTTTGTTAATGAGAATCTTACTCCCGAAAATCATCGTATTTTCCTAGCTGCTCGGAAGTAAAAAAACGAAGACCAACTCATATCGTCTGTATTCACCAACAGGGGTCTAGTGTACGTTCGTAAATTAGATAACGATAATCCTATAAAAATTTGCGACATTAAAATATTAAAAAACTTATTTCGTTGTCAAAAAGACGTCAATAAACGCCATGATAAAGCTTTGCCAGATCCGAGTAATGAGCTTATTTAATAATGTTGTCATAAAGCTTAAATATTCTTTTAATTGTTCAAAACTTCTGTATAGTTATTTTAACATTTTATATATTTCAAACACTTTTTTTATTTAAAAATAACGTATATGTACATTCGTGCTTGCATTGCTAGTAATTATTTTCTTTTCTTATACTTAAATGATGGTTTTTCCATCCTATAATACGAGGGTTGGTTCTGAAGACAATATTTTCACTATGACTAGATTACTTTCTAGTAAAAAATCTGGCCTTAAAATTTGCCATTTGAATGATCAAAGCCTAAACAACAAAATGGATGAGTTTCGATTTATCTTTGAGGATTCCGGAGTAGATGTGGTATGTGTCTCTGAAACATGGTTTATTCCTGATATCTGTGATAATTTTTATAATTTACGCGGCTATCGACTTTTTCGTGAAGATAGAGCTACTAACGCTGGTGGAGTTGCCATATATATGAAATCATCAATACACTGTAAAAAAATTTATATGCCGATTGATAACAATAGTGATAATCCACAAGGGAAGATAGAACACCTGTTCCTAGAGATATTTAACGGAAGCCTAAGGCTTTTACTAGGCACAATCTACAGGCCAAACAAAAGAATTAAAATGGATGACTGGCTAACCTAACTAACAACAACAACAATGGGCTTTTCTGTTGTTATTCTTGTGGGGGATTTTAACCACAATATTTTAGAAAATAGGGAACTCATGGAAAGTATGCGGGCAATTGGCTTATGTTTGGTAAATTATACAACACCAACACATTTTACTAAAACATCTAATTCATTAATAGAGATAAATTCGAAAATTTTCTCACTAGGTGCCACTTGTACTTTATGAATATTTAATTTACCGGCCACTTCTTCGAGCCTAGGGATAAATTGTCCTAAGTCAAATTTCCCATTAGTAAACAATTCATCTATTTTAATACATGCTATTATAGATTTGCCACGTTTAATATAAATTTTTTGTTGTGTAATCTTTAGCTTACAAAATTTTCTGACGTCAGAATTTATAATTGGTACAAATATATTGGGCTTCTCATTTTCATTATTTAAATGCCGTTTGCTTATTGTAAT
Source organism: Pollenia amentaria (assembly GCA_943735925.1). Classification (NCBI taxonomy): domain Eukaryota; kingdom Metazoa; phylum Arthropoda; class Insecta; order Diptera; family Polleniidae; genus Pollenia; species Pollenia amentaria. Next base: position 87,012,577 of record OX031010.1, on the reverse strand, counting down.
TGGATATTTTTCAAGTGCCGTGTTTGTCATTGATCGGGTTGTTACTTTATATACATTGTGGTTCTTATTGTTTATTTCTTTTAAATCATTTATTGTGATGCGCGACAAAGCGTCGGCCACATAATTATCTTTTCCCCTAAGATATTCTACAGTGAAATCGTATTCTTCCAAGTCTAATCTCATTCTAGTTAGGTTTGAGCTCGGATTTTTCATGGAAAATAGGTAAGACAGCGATCTGTGATCAGTGCGGACTAAAAATTTTTTTCCATATATATATGGTCCAAAATGCGTGATTGCCCAGTGTATCGCAGTTAACTATTGTTCAATTGTTGATTTGTTACTCTCGCCCTTTGTAAATATTTTTGAAGCGTACGCTATTGGTAGATGTTTTCCCTCATACTCTTGAGTTAGTACAGTTCCACAAGCATGCTTGCTTGCATCTGTTGTTATACAAAACTCTTTTGTAAAATCGCGATATTGAAGTAATGTCAGACTCATTAATGCTTTCTTTAGATATTTAAATGCCGTGTCACAATCTTCAGTCCATTCGAACTGCACGCCTTTTTTGGACAATCTTGTGAGATGTCTAGAATACTCTGAACATTTAATAATAAATATGCGATAATAGTTGCAAAATGCTACAAATCTCTTTGCACTATCTGCAGCTTTTGGCTGTGGATAGTTTTTGATTACTGCATATTTACTATCATATGGGAGTATTCCTTTATCGGTACATTTATGTCCTAAATTTTTACTTCCCTCATGAAAAATTAACATTTTTCAGGACCGCTTGGTATTGGGAATTCATTGTCTACTACTTGAAAATTATGTGGTATTAAATAATTTTTAAATTTTAAATCAAAAAATATACTACCTATAGATTTATTTTCACCTTGTCCTATTCCGCTTAACGTTGAGATTTTGTTAGTATTTATTTGCTTTAAATCAAACTATTTGGATTTTATGAGTGAAATGTCGGCACCTGTGTCAACTAGTAGTGTTACTGTTGTGTTATTGTTATCTATATTAATCTGAATGAAATAACATAAGTTGAAATTAAAGTTATACACTTTCTTATTTACTGTTCTAATCTTAGGGGATCTTCGGAGTTTTCCGAACCAATTTCATTTGAGCCTGTTGCCCGTACGTGGTGTCTATTTCCATTATTATTGTTATATCTTTGTCTGTTTCTGTTATTATAATAGTTGGTATTATTATTACCATTGTTATTATTGTTAGAATAATTGTTTCGTGGATAATTGTTTTTACCACGTAATCTTCTGGTCTTTTGAAGCTGGGTATTTGGCCGAAATACAGAATGGCATTTTGCTGGCCAGTTGCTTCAGTGCAACTATTTACAAATTTTGTGACGGCTTCATTCATGTCACGAAATTGTCCTGCATATCAGCCTAAAGCAATTAATTTTACTCCTTGTTATAGCGCGTTGGAGTTCTCTTCTTAGTTGCTTATATTCGTTTTGTCGTTCAGTAAAATCGGGTCGGTTTCTTTGGCGTTGGCTCTTCCTTCTAGCACTGAGGCATTGTTTGCGTAGGCTATTTATTTCTGGATTCCACCAGTATATTGGTCGCCTGTTTTCCGAATCCCTTCGACTCGGCGTGGAGGTGTCACACGCCTCTTTAAGTTTCGACATTAGATGTTCAACCATTTCCGAGGCTGTGCCATCAAAAGATCGGACATTAGTAATTGTCTCCCTAAAGGTTTCCCCGTCCAGTTTGTCAGCTGCCCACCCCCTATAAGTGGGGTGTGCGTCCTTCACCCTGTCTTGCCCTCTTCATGGTTCGTTAATAGAAAAGATTATGGCCTGGTGGTCACTATGTGTGTAATGCTCACTTACCCTCCAGTCTATTTTCCGGACCAGTGAGCCACTTACAAATGTAAGGTCCACGATTGACCCTAGGCCTCTTGCCCTAAAAGTAGCCGCCCCTCCTCTATTGGCCAGTGTCAAGTCGTCGCCGGAAAAGGTCTCCAGGAGGGCACGACCCCTGTTGTTCGTTGTCTTGCTTCCCCATTCAGTAGCCCATGCATTAAAATCTCCTGCTATAATCTTCGGATGGTGGAGCTGTGCGTCTCTTTTCAGCCGAGCCATCATCTGTTCGAACTGTTCGATTGATGCACTAGGTGGGGCATAGCAGCTGTAGATGTAGATGCCTCCTATTTTGGCTCTTACAAATCCTTCCTCACTTTGTTTTTGGGTACCCTCAATCGCTGTATGTATATATGTATGAATGTATGTATGTATGTAGGTACTCTCCAAGCAATTGGTAGAGTGTTTATCGATTGTCTACGAAATTTTAACTACTAAGTCACATTTGATAGTTAAACAGTAGATTTTTCGGAACTTAACAACAACAAAATACGTTAGAATCGAATTATGAGTTCTCAAATTGTACTTTTTCGTCACTTTAATGAGTTGTTAAGATAATTGTAACAGTTATATAATTACAACAATATCACAACTGAACAATTTCCATACTATATTGTCTTCTTTGCAACGATTTGCTGTTTAAAAGTGAATACTACAAAAGGAAAATGCGTAAAAGAGCACAGTTTGTATTTAAGTTGCCATGTGATCGGTGCTACGTGCATGTGAAATAATATACATTTATAAAATTATGTAAAATAAAGTGGAATTTTTAATATTTGAAAAATGAAATAGTTATAGTACCGTATGCACTTAAAATTAGGACTCCGCGGAATCCAAATGTTACCGAAAAGTGTTCTAGTTCACGAAAGTTGTATAAATGAGTGCACAAAACAGCCCAAACTCATTCTTCGGTTAGATTGGGTGAATTTTTAATAATTTCTCATACATATTTTTTTGAGCAAATGAAAATTAAATTAAAAAAATAATTTGATAATTATCTTTTTTTAAGGTATATTAGCGATTTTTTAAACTGTTTGTTTATTTAATGACTTTAAAAATGTTTGTGTGGAAATTAGTGTTTGTGTTTAATTTTTCTAGTGAAGATCAACGTTATTAGTGAAGAACATTTGTAAAATAAAATTTGTAAGGCAATAAAAAGATAATCTTGTTGTAATATGATGAAGGTTTACAAAGTTAGTGTTTGAACAAATTTGTGATTTTCTGTAAATTCCTTTAACAAAATTTGTCCACATTAGGTTTTTAATTTTAAAGCATTAACAGCTACTTTGATTAAATGTACTGTAAATTTTTTAATATTTGTTTAACTTTAAGCTCATTTATTTTATATTTTACTAAATTAACCTTACAAAATCAAAGCAACTTTCGGTCCGAGAAGTAGCTTGAGATAATATTCAACAGGTAGAAGGGAACTCCCAGGTCCTCCAACTTGACCATTATTCGGTCCCATCTTGCCGAATTTAATGCATTTTTTACATCCAGGGTGACTAGTGCGCAATACTTTCTTTCCGCGCCTTTACCTTCTACTGCCTCTCTTACTAGTGTTGTCACGAGCCTAATTGCATCAACTGTGGACCTTGCCTTACGGAAGCCAAACTGCCTGTCCGATAACCACTGACGCTAATCTACTGCTTGGAGCAATCTATTGGACATGATCCTCTCCAGTATTTTCCCCGTTGTATCCAGTAGGCACATGGGCCTATATGATGATGGATCTCCCAAGCGTTTATTGGGCTTAGGGAGCAGTACTAGCCTTTGTGTCTTCTAGGGATCCGGAAATATACCCTCTTCTAGACACTGGTTGAAAATTTCCGCAAATTTATCCGTCGCATTGAGTATCGCCAGTTTCAGCGCCTGGTTTGGTATAAGGTCCGGTACGGGGGCTTTGCTATCTCCTACGCTCTTGACGATTTCAATAATCTCCTCTGCTGAAACCCTTATAATGTTGTCCGATCGACGCTCCCGAAATGATGGGCCTCTGTGTTGCAGGTGCTGCGGAAACAGTGTTGTGACAATTTGCCGGAGCAGCAGTGGACAGGAAAGTTTGGGAGCCCTCGTGCCCTTCAGCCGAGCCATTACGACTCTATATGCAGTCCCCCATGGATTGTTGTCCGCCTCATTGCATATCTTTCTGAAGCAAGCTCGTTTATAGGAAGTTGAAGTGCTTTTCGAGCCGTCCGGTACTCTATTTGCCTATTCTCAAAGTCCGGTTGAAGTCGGCCACGTTGGCTTAGTCTTCTCGCTTTTAGACATGAGCTCCGGAGTCTTCCAATCTCCTCATTCCACCAGTAATTTGGTGGTCTAGAATTCTGTATTCTGCGCCTAGGCATAGAGGCGTCGCATGCTCTGGTCAAGGATGAGGTGATCGTGTGCACCTTCTGCCTAACAGTTTCTCCCGCAACTTCTTGGTCCAGAAAGGTTTCCAAAAAGGCTTCCTTATCCAATTTTCCTGTTGCCCATCAAATAGCTTTGGCATCGTTACTTCCCGGCGATTTTCTTCTCCCGTCGTTAATGCTAAAAATTATCGACTGATGGTTGCTGTGGGTGTATTGTTCACTAACGCGCCAATTTAGGTTCCGCATGAGTGAACTGCTTAAAAACGTGAGGTCCACTATTGATCCCCTTCCCCTTACTCTAAACGTGTTTACCCCACCATTGTTTGCCAACACTACGTCATTGCCCGACAAGGATTCCATTAGAATTCGCCCCCTTTCGTTCGTCGCTCTACTTCCCCATTCAACCGCCCAGGCGTTAAAGTCTCCTGCTATCACCTTGGGGCTATGGTGATCCGCGTCTCTCGCTAGTCGGCTTAACATACTCTTATAGTCGTGTACCGTATCATTGGGAGGGGCGTAGCAGCTGTAAATGTAAATCCCTCCGATTTTAGCTCTCACAAAGCCTGCCTCTATGATGGTTTGTACTCCTTCGATAGCTCTGTCTCCACATGCCCATTTCGCGCATTTTTTCACGCTGTCCGCAACCCACACATTGCCCTGAAGATTCCTGTATTGCTCACATATTATTGCAACGTCGATGCCGTTTTCGCGAACGGTTTGTGAAGGCAGCTCTTGCGCAGCCTCGCAGTGGTGTAAGTTTATCTGCAGTATTTTCATTAACGCGTGTTTCTAAGCGCCTCCTTAAACACTGGGCATCTGCGACTGCCCGCAATATGACCATCCTCTGTTTTTCCTCTCTCCTAACAGAACATACACAGTGGGTTCTTTTTGCAATCCCGCGCAATACTCCGCACCTTCTGCAATTTTTGGATCGATCCTGCGAGCTAGTGCACCTCGTAGCTATGTGCCAAAATTCTAGGCACCTGAAACACCTTTTTATGGGTACCCTCTGTCGGAGATGAAATACGACCCATCCTATGCGAATTTTCGGGTTCCTCAGCACGGATTGGGCAGTGTCCGCCGGTAGTAGAATCGCAGCTACCTGTGTCCCTCCATAGCCTCTTCTGAGGCTTAATATGTTATTCTGCTTTATTGTGTCCCCCTTTCCATGGCAAAAGCGGCACATATTTCCTCCCTTGTGGTGACTTCATCCAGATTCCTACATTTTACTATGACCTCATTGCGCTTTGTCTTTAGATCCACTTCTTGGCCCATGGTTTTCTCTATCTCCTCGCGGAATTTATCGACGAGCCCACGATCATTTGATCTTATTTCCAATAACAAATCGCCTTTCTGTGTCCTTCTTATTTCAGAGACGCTCTTTCCCATATCTTGCAGTCCTGGATCTGCCTTCATCCTGCGTAGAATGTCAGCATAGGTATTATCCTGGCGTCCGGTCTATGGCTTTTCTAAGGTCCCTTCATCTTTTTATTTCTTCTTTCTTCGCTGTACTGTTTGCCACTGACCACTATCTTCCTCCGTTGCCCTATGTTGTGGTTTATCCTGCTTCTTCTTCATTTCTTACCTTTTAGGTGTGGGGCGCTTATAGCGCCGCTTCGGCGTATCATTCTTCGGGGATTCTGCAGTTAAATCCCGGCCTCGCTTCCTTGACTGCTCTGTAGCCGTAACTAGTTGGGGTGTGGTCTGAGTAACCTTCTCGCGTTTCTCCAATAGTTTCGGTAATGGTAGATTCTCCCCCTGACCGATCTCCTCGCGCGCTCTATTGTATGTCGACCTTATGGTGCATACTTGCTCCATAATGGCATGATGGATATTATTCTTATTCTTTATAAAATCCATCAGGATGACGATCAATTCACCTAGTTTCGTGAAGGCATCCTGTTTACCAAACTTCACTGTATTTACGCTTGGATGGGTGGTGCTTGTCACCCTCTCGTCGGTTTCACCTCCAGTTGGTGTGCTGAATATCACCCCGGGAGGGGTTCTGCATACCATTGCGCTCCTGCCGAAAGGGTTTACAGCTGTTTACCCTTTCTTATTGCTCCATTTGTTGGATTGTTTCCATTGCCGTTGTTGTTGTTGCTTGTAGCATTATCTGCTGCCTCAGCCAAGCGTACCGGGGTAGCATTGCAGTCTCTGGATATCGACGACTGGGAGCCTGCTTAGTCACTCCTCTCTGTCTTAAATCATTTTCGAACCTTTGCATAGTTGTTTTTTCGTTTTCCGGGAAACCGTCCCTTAGCGTTTAGACCTGCCGCCATGTTGTAGTTGTTGTGATAGTACAGCCGCCCCTAACCTGGGAACAGACGCTGACCAGGTAGTATTGACTGGGGAAACACGGGGGCGTCACTCCCTCTTTGCAACTCTCTTGAGTGCATCCCTGTGTGTGATGCCTACTTATTGGCGGCATCATTTCGCCACGTCGCAGATTCGTCATAAGGCACTTGTACCTTTTTTTATTACGCCCTCGGTTTCTGCCGATGTATGTATGTATGTATGTATGTATGTATGTATATATGTACGTATGTATGTATGTATGTATGTATGTATGTATGTATATATGTATGTATGTATGTATGTATGTATGTATGTTTGTATGTATGTATGTATGTATGTTTCTATGATACATACATATGAATGTATGTATGTATGTTTGTTTCGATGATACATACATATGAATGTATGTATCTATGTATTTATGTATAACCTCCTCAGTTTTTTTTGAAAATTATTTATAAAGAATCGCTAAACTAAATAAAACAACACTATTAAAATTTTCATTGTTTTAATACAACCAGTTTTATAATCAATTACAAACAAATAAGTTGCAAACATCTTAAATCTTTTAAAAACATCTAAATAAAAATTATAAACAATAAACAAAAATCCGCTTAAAAGCAAAATAACCAGAAGAATGGTTAAGCAAAGAAAAAATCGCAGTAAAAACAACAATAATAATAAATTAAATCAAACACAAGAAATGTATTCGACGGAGGAGTTTGAGACAACACAAGAAGAAATTGATATTGCAACAACAACAGAAAATATAACAAAAAATACTGAAAACATAAATAAACAAGAAAATAATAATACTCCTGCGCAAAAACGACTAAGAGAAGTTTTGCAAAACTCTTTTCTTGGTAATGTATGCAAAACACCGCGGCTTAATAATACCGAATCGCCTCTTAAACTAACAACAATAATTGAAAAACGATTCGAAAAATTAACGAACGTACTAGAAACTATGATTATTAACAAATTCAATGAGTGCAATGAAGAAATTTTAAGTGAGTTAAATAAGAGATTCAACATAATGAAAACCAACGTTGAATCACTCTTAGAAACAGTCTCTGTTGATATAGAAAATGTTAAAGACAGAGTTTCAAAAATTGAGGCAGTTGTGCACGAAAAATTAGCACAACAAAATGAAAACGAAACTGAACAACTTAAAGAACAAATAAATTATTTAAAAGTGCACGTTAAAAAACAAGAAAACTCAATAGTGGCCTGTGACATTCGTATTAACGGCATTCCTAGTGTAAACGTTTACAATGATAATTTATTCACTATATACGAAAAATTGTGTGGAGCTGTACAAATTGCACCTATGGCAGTTAAATCTATATATCGTGTTAAAAATACTAGGGATAAGAAAGATATAGAGGATGCCCCGATTATAATAAAATTCTGTAGTCCCTATGACCGAAATTATATGTTAAAAGTGATTACCACTTATATGAAAACGCATAAATCTCTGCTATATTTAAACCAAATTGGCATTCAAAGTCCTAAACCGTTTTTTGTTAATGAGAATCTTACTCCCGAAAATCATCGTATTTTCCTAGCTGCTCGGAAGTAAAAAAACGAAGACCAACTCATATCGTCTGTATTCACCAACAGGGGTCTAGTGTACGTTCGTAAATTAGATAACGATAATCCTATAAAAATTTGCGACATTAAAATATTAAAAAACTTATTTCGTTGTCAAAAAGACGTCAATAAACACCATGATAAAGCTTTGCCAGATCCGAGTAATGAGCTTATTTAATAATGTTGTCATAAAGCTTAAATATTCTTTTAATTGTTCAAAACTTCTGTATAGTTATTTTAACATTTTATATATTTCAAACACTTTTTTTACTTAAAAATAACGTATATGTACATTCGTGCTTGCATTGCTAGTAATTATTTTCTTTTCTTATACTTAAATGATGGTTTTTCCATCCTATAATACGAGGGTTGGTTCTGAAGACAATATTTTCACTATGACTAGATTACTTTCTAGTAAAAAATCTGGCCTTAAAATTTGCCATTTGAATGATCAAAGCCTAAACAACAAAATGGATGAGTTTCGATTTATCTTTGAGGATTCCGGAGTAGATGTGGTATGTGTCTCTGAAACATGGTTTATTCCTGATATCTGTGATAATTTTTATAATTTACGCGGCTATCGACTTTTTCGTGAAGATAGAGCTACTAACGCTGGTGGAGTTGCCATATATATGAAATCATCAATACACTGTAAAAAAATTTATATGCCGATTGATAACAATAGTGATAATCCACAAGGGAAGATAGAACACCTGTTCCTAGAGATATTTAACGGAAGCCTAAGGCTTTTACTAGGCACAATCTACAGGCCAAACAAAAGAATTAAAATGGATGACTGGCTAACCTAACTAACAACAACAACAATGGGCTTTTCTGTTGTTATTCTTGTGGGGGATTTTAACCACAATATTTTAGAAAATAGGGAACTCATGGAAAGTATGCGGGCAATTGGCTTATGTTTGGTAAATTATACAACACCAACACATTTTACTAAAACATCTAATTCATTAATAGAGATAAATTCGAAAATTTTCTCACTAGGTGCCACTTGTACTTTATGAATATTTAATTTACCGGCCACTTCTTCGAGCCTAGGGATAAATTGTCCTAAGTCAAATTTCCCATTAGTAAACAATTCATCTATTTTAATACATGCTATTATAGATTTGCCACGTTTAATATAAATTTTTTGTTGTGTAATCTTTAGCTTACAAAATTTTCTGACGTCAGAATTTATAATTGGTACAAATATATTGGGCTTCTCATTTTCATTATTTAAATGCCGTTTGCTTATTGTAATTGGATATTTTTCAAGTGCCGTGTTTGTCATTGATCGGGTTGTTACTTTATATACATTGTGGTTCTTATTGTTTATTTCTTTTAAATCATTTATTGTGATGCGCGACAAAGCGTCGGCCACATAATTATCTTTTCCCCTAAGATATTCTACAGTGAAATCGTATTCTTCCAAGTCTAATCTCATTCTAGTTAGGTTTGAGCTCGGATTTTTCATGGAAAATAGGTAAGACAGCGATCTGTGATCAGTGCGGACTAAAAATTTTTTTCCATATATATATGGTCCAAAATGCGTGATTGCCCAGTGTATCGCAGTTAACTATTGTTCAATTGTTGATTTGTTACTCTCGCCCTTTGTAAATATTTTTGAAGCGTACGCTATTGGTAGATGTTTTCCCTCATACTCTTGAGTTAGTACAGTTCCACAAGCATGCTTGCTTGCATCTGTTGTTATACAAAACTCTTTTGTAAAATCGCGATATTGAAGTAATGTCAGACTCATTAATGCTTTCTTTAGATATTTAAATGCCGTGTCACAATCTTCAGTCCATTCGAACTGCACGCCTTTTTTGGACAATCTTGTGAGATGTCTAGAATACTCTGAACATTTAATAATAAATATGCGATAATAGTTGCAAAATGCTACAAATCTCTTTGCACTATCTGCAGCTTTTGGCTGTGGATAGTTTTTGATTACTGCATATTTACTATCATATGGGAGTATTCCTTTATCGGTACATTTATGTCCTAAATTTTTACTTCCCTCATGAAAAATGAACATTTTTCAGGACCGCTTGGTATTGGGAATTCATTGTCTACTACTTGAAAATTATGTGGTATTAAATAATTTTTAAATATTAAATCAAAAAATATACTACCTATAGATTTATTTTCACCTTGCCCTATTCCGCTTAACGTTGAGATTTTGTTAGTATTTATTTGCTTTAAATCAAACTATTTGGATTTTATGAGTGAAATGTCGGCACCTGTGTCAACTAGTAGTGTTACTGTTGTGTTATTGTTATCTATATTAATCTGAATGAAATAACATAAGTTGAAATTAAAGTTATACACTTTCTTATTTACTGTTCTAATCTTAGGGGATCTTCGGAGTTTTCCGAACCAATTTCATTTGAGCCTGTTGCCCGTACGTGGTGTCTATTTCCATTATTATTGTTATATCTTTGTCTGTTTCTGTTATTATAATAGTTGGTATTATTATTACCATTGTTATTATTGTTAGAATAATTGTTTCGTGGATAATTGTTTTTACCACGTAATCTTCTGAAGTCTTTTGAAGCTGGGTCTTTGGCCGAAATACAGAATGGCATTTTGCTGGCCAGTTGCTTCAGTGCAACTATTTACAAATTTTGTGACGGCTTCATTCATGTCACGAAATTGTCCTGCATATCAGCCTAAAGCAATTAATTTTACTCCTTGTTATAGCGCGTTGGAGTTCTCTTCTTAGTTGCTTATATTCGTTTTGTCGTTCAGTAAAATCGGGTCGGTTTCTTTGGCGTTGGCTCTTCCTTCTAGCACTGAGGCATTGTTTGCGTAGGCTATTTATTTCTGGATTCCACCAGTATATTGGTCGCCTGTTTTCCGAATCCCTTCGACTCGGCGTGGAGGTGTCACACGCCTCTTTAAGTTTCGACATTAGATGTTCAACCATTTCCGAGGCTGTGCCATCAAAAGATCGGACATTAGTAATTGTCTCCCTAAAGGTTTCCCCGTCCAGTTTGTCAGCTGCCCACCCCCTATAAGTGGGGTGTGCGTCCTTCACCCTGTCTTGCCCTCTTCATGGTTCGTTAATAGAAAAGATTATGGCCTGGTGGTCACTATGTGTGTAATGCTCACTTACCCTCCAGTCTATTTTCCGGACCAGTGAGCCACTTACAAATGTAAGGTCCACGATTGACCCTAGGCCTCTTGCCCTAAAAGTAGCCGCCCCTCCTCTATTGGCCAGTGTCAAGTCGTCGCCGGAAAAGGTCTCCAGGAGGGCACGACCCCTGTTGTTCGTTGTCTTGCTTCCCCATTCAGTAGCCCATGCATTAAAATCTCCTGCTATAATCTTCGGATGGTGGAGCTGTGCGTCTCTTTTCAGCCGAGCCATCATCTGTTCGAACTGTTCGATTGATGCACTAGGTGGGGCATAGCAGCTGTAGATGTAGATGCCTCCTATTTTGGCTCTTACAAATCCTTCCTCAGGTTGTTTTTGGGTACCCTCAATCGCTGTATGTATATATGTATGAATGTATGTATGTATGTAGGTACTCTCCAAGCAATTGGTAGAGTGTTTATCGATTGTCTACGAAATTTTAACTACTAAGTCACATTTGATAGTTAAACAGTAGATTTTTCGGAACTTAACAACAACAAAATACGTTAGAATCGAATTATGAGTTCTCAAATTGTACTTTTTCGTCACTTTAATGAGTTGTTAAGACAATTGTAACAGTTATATAATTACAACAATATCACAACTGAACAATTTCCATACTATATTCTCTTCTTTGCAACGATTTGCTGTTTAAAAGTGAATACTACAAAAGGAAAATGCGTAAAAGAGCACAGTTTGTATTTAAGTTGCCATGAGGACTCCGCGGAATCCAAATGTTACCGAAAAGTGTTCTAGTTCACGAAAGTTGTATAAATGAGTGCACAAAACAGCCCAAACTCATTCTTCGGTTAGATTGGGTGAATTTTTAATAATTTCTCATACATATTTTTTTGAGCAAATGAAAATTAAATTAAAAAAATAATTTGATAATTATCTTTTTTTAAGGTATATTAGCGATTTTTTAAACTGTTTGTTTATTTAATGACTTTAAAAATTTTTGTGTGGAAATTAGTGTTTGTGTTTAATTTTTCTAGTGAAGATCAATGTTATTAGTGAAGAACATTTGTAAAATAAAATTTGTAAGGCAATAAAAAGATAATCTTGTTGTAATATGATGAAGGTTTACAAAGTTAGTGTTTGAACAAATTTGTGATTTTCTGTAAATTCCTTTAACAAAATTTGTCCACATTAGGTTTTTAATTTTAAAGCATTAACAGCTACTTTGATTAAATGTACTGTAAATTTTTTAATATTTGTTTAACTTTAAGCTCATTTATTTTATATTTTACTAAATTACCCTTACAAAATCAAACAAAGATCTACATTAAAATGGCCCACTTTTTATTATAAAGAACAATAAGAAAAAATGTAACTTCAAAAGAGTGCTTTTTGGAGCCAAACGCGATACTACTTAATTTAATTGATATTAAACTACCAATGCGCACTAATTCGTCATAAAATTTAGACACTAAGTGGATTCTTGAAGTTAATATTACCAAAGTGGGACACTTCTTCCCGAACGATGTAACTACATCAATAAGAATTGAATAGCAAAAGCGATAGATTTTTGCTAAATGGGGAAACTATTTAGATTATTTTTCGATCGAAATTGTTTGCAGGGTATATATGTATGTATGTATGTATGTATGTATGTATGTTTGTATGTTTGTATGTATGTATGTATGTATGTATGTTTTGTTTTTTTTTTTTTTTTTTTTTTTTTTTTTTTTTTTTTGCGTAAGGAGGTGGAAATCTTACATAGATTCCCGTTTTCCTGGGATATGTCGGATTCTTACCGACTAAAACCACCCCCCTTCTTCGCCGCCACCACCTACGGGACTGCCATTCCAGGTATTACGTCGCAGGGTGGGGAAAGACTCAGTTGGTCATTTCATCCGTGTTTCTAGAGTTCTTGCTTTCTTGCTCCTCATCTCGTAGCTTGAGTAGTATTATTTTGATATAGCTACATATACTCTTCCAGTTATCATGGCTTTCTGTCATTGTGTGGATTATGTTATGCGGGTGTATATCCCGACCAACCTCTCGCTCCCGTAGAGCCTTGTAGTATGCAAACCTAGGGCAATGAAACAGAGCGTGCTCCACATCCTCTATTACGTTTAGGCATCTTGGGCATATTGGAGAGTCGTCATGCCCATATTTAAATAAGTAGCTCCTATATCCTCCGTGGCTTGACAGGAACTGTGTAAGGTAGTAGTTGACTTCTCCGTGCCTTCTACCAATCCAACTGCCTATATTTGAATGAGCTTGTATGTCCATCTTCCATTTTGACTGGCGTCCCAGCGAGCTTGCCATCTTCGCATGCTTATCTCCTTTTCATCGATTCGCGTTTCTCCTTCTGAGTTGCCGCTTCTTGCTCTTGCATACCTCCGTCGGGCTTCGTCAGCGAGTATGTCTATCGGTACCATGCCAGCTATAACGTTCGCTGCGTCCTCCGATATTGTTCGGTAGGCGCTACAGACTCTCATAGCCGCTAGTCTATATACCGATGCCAGCTTTTTTCTTATCCTTTGTACGTCCAAGCTCTGTGACCATACTGGTGCTGCATACAGCATGGTGGAGCTTACCACCCTAGCGATAACCTGCCGTCTGCTCTGCTTGGGGCCTCCGACATTTGGCATCATGCGGGAAAGAGCTGCGGTAACGCTTGATGCTTTGTCCGCTATATATTTTATGTGTGCTCCGAAATTTATCCTGTCATCAACCATTACTCCTAGGTACTTAATTTGCCTCTTTCAGGTAATTTCATGTTGGCCTACTCGAATGACCACGGTTTCGGGTCTCCTTCGGTTGCTTATTAATACTGCCTCCGTTTTGCGCTCCGCCAGTTGGAGTCCCACTGCGTCCATCCAACCCCTTATTTTGGCTACTGTCTCATTAGCATACAACTCCACTTCATTGATATGGCGCGCCATTACTACAACAGCGATGTCGTCGGCGAACCCAACTATCCTGCTCTCCGGGGAAAGCTCCAATGTTAAAACATCGTTATACATTATATTCCATAACAATGGGCCCAGTACCGATCCTTGTGGAACCCCCGCTGTAACATTATATGTTTTCTGGCCCTCTTCAGTATTATATAGCAACTTTCGGTCCGAGAAGTAGCTTGAGATAATATTCAACAGGTAGAAGGGAACTCCTAGATCCTCCAACTTGGCCATTATTCGGTCCAATCTTGCCGAATTGAATGCATTTTTTACATCCAGGGTGACTAGTGCGCAATACTTCCTTTCCGCGCCTTTACCTTCTACTGCCTCTCTTACTAGTGTTGTCACGAGCCTAATTGCATCAACTGTGGACCTTGCCTTACGGAAGCCAAACTGCCTATCCGATAACCCCTGACGCTCCTCTACTGCTTGAAGCAATCTGTTGTATATGATCCTCTCCAGTATTTTCCCCGTTGTATCCAGTAGGCAAATGGGCCTATATGATGATGGATCTCCCAAGCGTTTATTGGGCTTAGGGAGCAGTACTAGCCTTTGTGTCTTCCAGGGATCCGGAAATATACCCTCTTCTAGACACTGGTTGAAAATTTCCGCAAATTTATCCGTCGCATTGAGTATCGCCAGTTTCAGCGCCTGGTTTGGTATAAGGTCCGGTCCAGGGGCTTTGCTATCTCCTACGCTCTTGACGATTTCAATAATCTCCTCTGCTGAAACCCTTATAATGTTGTCTGATCGACGCTCCCGAAATGTTGGACCACTGTGTTGCAGGTGCTGCGGAAACAGTGTTGTGACAATTTGCCGGAGCAGCAGTGGACAGGAAAGTTCGGGAGCCCTCGTGCCCTTCAGCCGAGCCATCACGACTCTATATGCCGTCCCCCATGGATTGTTGTCCGCCTCATTGCATATCTTTCTGAAGCACGCTCGTTTGCTCCTGTTTATAGCAAGTTGAAGTGCTTTCCGAGCCGTCCGGGACTCTATTTGCCTATTCTAAAAGTCCGGTTGAAGCCTGCCACGTTGGCTTAGTCTTCTCGCTTGTATGTATGTGGCTTCGGTGTGTCTCGGAAACATAGTTTCAACGATTTGTCTCACTAATAGGGGGCATGTGGGTTGTGGTGATCTTCCTGCCTTGAGGCGGGAAGTAACGGATTTATATGCCTTTCCCCATGGGTCTACTTCCGCATCCAGGCATATCTGCCTAAAGCAATTAATTTTACTCCTTCTTATAGCACGTTGGAGTTCTCTTCTTAGTTGCTTATATTCGTTTTGTCGTTCAGTAAAATCGGGTCGGTTTCTTTGGCGTTGGCTCTTCCTTCTAGCACTGAGGCATTGTTTGCGTAGGCTATTTATTTCTGGATTCCACCAGTATATTGGTCGCCTGTTTTCCGAATCCCTTCGTCTCGGCATGGAGGTGTCACACGCCTCTTTAAGTTTCGACATTAGATGTTCAACCATTTCCGAGGCTGTGCCATCAAAAGATCGGACATTAGTAATTGTCTTCCTAAAGGTTTCCCCGTCCAGTTTGCCAGCTGCCCACCCCCTATAAGTGGGGTGTGCGTCCTTCACCCGGTCTTGCCCTCTTCTTGGTTCGTTAATAGAAAAGATTATGGCCTGGTGGTCACTATGTGTGTAATGCTCACTTACCCTCCAGTCTATTTTTCGGACCAGTGAGCCACTTACAAATGTAAGGTCCACGATTGACCCTAGGCCTCTTGCCCTAAAAGTAGCCGCCCCTCCTCTATTGGCCAGTGTCAAGTCGTCGCCGGAGAAGGTCTCCAGGAGGACACGACCCCTGTTGTTCGTTGTCTTGCTTCCCCATTCAGTAGCCCATGCATTAAAATCTCCTGCAATAATCTTCGGATTGTGGAGCTGTGCGTCTCTTTTCAGCCGAGCCATCATCTGTTCGAACTGTTCGATTGATGCACTAGGTGGGGCATAGCAGCTGTAGATGTAGATGCCTCCTATTTTGGCTCTTACAAATCCTTCCTCAGGTTGTTTTTGGGTACCCTCAATCGCTCGTTTTTCACATGCCCATATTGCTGTTTTGCCGGATGTGTCTTTGACCCAGACGCTTGGTTGAAGATTTCTGTATTGTTCACATACAATAGCTATGTCAGCCCCAGTTTCGCTGATAGTCTGCGAAAGCAGGTCCTGTGCCGCCCTACAGTGGTTGAGATTAATTTGTATTAATTTCATCTACTACGTTTTTTCAGCGCTTCTTGGAAGACTGGGCATCTTCCGCTGCCTGTCACGTGGTTTGTTTCCCGTTTTTGTGTTTGTTTGCAGAATATACATTCTGCATCGCTAGTGCAGTCCCTTGCCATGTGTCCTGTTTTTCCACACCTTCTACACAATTTTGACCTATCTAGAGGATTTTTACAAGATCGGGCCATATGCCCATATTCCAAGCATCTATAACATTGCCGGAGGACCACCATTTCTCTTAGGCGACATATTACCCATCCTATCCTTACTCGTTCGACCTGTAAGACTTTGTGGCCTATTTCTGATGGTAGACTTATCCTTGCAGTCTGAGTTCCACCGTAGGATTTCCGTAAGCTTTTTATATCCTCTTCTCTCATATTTGGTACGCCTAGTTGATCCTGAAATGCCATGCAGATATCCTCTTTTGTCGTGACTTCGTCAATATCCTTACATTCAATAGTTATCTCCTGCCTGCGGCTTTTAATTTCAGCCCTAAGGCCGATTTATTTCTCCATTTGTCCTCTATATAGGTCCACGCTAGTTTTATTTTTGGAGCTAATTTCAAGTAGAAGCTCGCCCTTTTGCGTCCTTCTGATACGTGATACATTTTCTCCCAGATCCTTTAGGGATGGGTCCCCCTTGATCTGTCTCAATATGTCCGCATATGATGTCTCACCCTTTGCAGAGATTATCATCGCTTCATTCCTTTCTCTTCTCTTCCTGCTGTACGTTCTCCGTTTCGGCTTCCTTTTCACTATTTGCCATGCGTTATTTCCCTCTTGGGTGGGCTCATCATGTCTAGTGACAGCGCTCTCTTGTTTCTTTTTTCTCCTTCTGGCAACTTTTCTTGGCCTCTTAATCTTCCGTGTTATCGGCGATTCATCAGCAGGTTCTCTACTTCTTTTCATGTGGACTTCGGGTAGGCCCAATTTTGGAGTTGTTTGCGTTGTCTGCTCTTTTATCTCCGCCCTTCCTGATTGGTCTACTTCTTCCAATTTGTCCTTTGCCCTATTATACATAGCTTTTATGGCCCTTGTTTTCTCCTTAATAGCATGGTGTACGTTGTTTTTGCCCTTCATGTAGTTTAGTAGGTCCTCTATCATGTTTCCCAGCTCCAAGAACGGCTTCTTTTCAGAAGTAGTAGTCGGTTCTTGGTTTAAGCTGTGCTCGCTTGTTCTCGTTTCTAGCTCTGTGTGCCGGTTTATCAAAGGCGTTGGTGGCGACCTCTGTACTGCCGAGCTTCTTCCGAAAGGGTTTTGCACGTTCCACGGTTCCTTGTGCTTCACGTTGCCTGTAGCATTTGCTCCTATTTCAGCCAGGTATGCTACTGAAGTAGAAGTATTACAGTAATTTGATATCGACGACGGAGAGCCTGTTCTCCCACTCTCTACTGCCGCCGGTACTGGGTTTATTACTCCCTGCACCGTAACCTTATTTTTATTTCCTTCCATTTCTCTTTTAGTTTTAGAGGGTGTGCGTTTTTATCCTATCCGCCAGGTTATTTTTTCAGCCGTTCCTAACCTGGAAACAGACGCTGACCAGGAAGCCGTCCACTATGGATGCCGTCGCGCCTGGATTTTGGTTTTGTCCGTCTTGAATAACGATTAAAATTGGCCGCCCCTTACATGGGGAACAGACGCCAACCAGATAGCCGCCCACTATGGGTCAGACGCTACTGGGTTTGATTTGACTGGAGGATCCACGGAGGCGTCACTCTCCTAACTACTCCTCTCTTGAGTGTACCCCCTGTGGGAGATACCTAGTTGGTGGCGGTACCCTCTCGCCACGTCCCAGAGTCTTCATTGGGCCTTAACACCTTTTTTTTAGTGTACCCTCGTTCTCTGGCGCTCTCGGTCGGGGACTGCTTATTCGATATTCGCAGCTAGCCTGCATATCTGCGGGCCTTCCAGCCATCCGCCACCTGCTGACCCCCATGGTAGCCTGAGCCTGGCCCCATGACGTAGGTATGTATGTATGTATGTATGTATGTATGTATGATTGTATGTATGTATGTATGTATGTATGTATGTAGGTATGTATGTATGAATGTATGTATGTTTGTATGTATGTATGTATGTATTTTTATTTTTTTTTTTTTTTTTTTTATACGAGGAAAAAATCATCGATAGACCCTGGCCAGATGGTAGTGCCAGGAGTGCGAGACTTTAACACGCTACAACAACCTCGTTTCACATGTCCCTTATCCCTGCGGAACCACCGCAAAAGTATTCCCTCGCAGGGGGGGGGGGATTTTCTAAAACCCTATCCGGCGAAATTTCTTCTTCGAACACCCTCTTGTCTTCGTAGCTCCAAAAGCACCGTTCTAACATACGCGGTTACACTCTCCCAATTTTCCAAGGACACCAACATTATTTGAACTATATTACTCGTACTCACATTTGCTCCTACTTGCCGTCGTAGGTTTGCTCTCTCCAGGTCAAAACGCGGACACACAAAGAACACGTGTTCGGGATCTTCCACATCCCCAGTACAACATGGACAAAACTGCGAACTGTCAAGTCCGAAGCGATATAAGTATGAACGGAAACAACCATGTCCACTTAGAAATTGTGTCAGGAAAAAATCTAGATAGCCATGACGCCTACTGATCCAAGCTTCTACATTTGGTATCAGCGCGTACGTCCATCTACCTTTGGTAGACGTTTCCCACCTCCTTTGCCACTCTGCCATGCTATGTAATCGATTTGGGTCTGGACCATTTCCCACTGTGCGCCGAGCCAAAAGCTCCCATTTTGCCTCTCTAGCCAAGATATCAATTGGCGTTAAACCCGCAATAACCAAAACTGCCTCATCTGACACGGTCCTATACGTTGAGCATACTCGCAGTGCCGCTAGCCTGTATACTGCACTGATTTTACCGCAGTATGTCTTGGGCCTCGTAGATTCTGCCCATATTGGAGCCGCATAGAGAATGACGCTCCTTACAACACTCGCTAATACCTTTCTCTTCATATACCTGGGACCTCTTGTATTCGGTATTATCCGGCACAATGCCGAGCTATATTTACCACCTTATCTCTCACATAATTAAAATGGTGTTTGAACGATTAACGGTTGTCTATTATGACCCCCAAGTACTTAAGACAATCTCTAGACTTTATATTACAGCCTCCAATATTGATGGTTATATATTCTACTTTTTTACGGCTAGATATTAGTACAGCCTCCGTCTTATGGTCGGCCAGTGTTAAACCCATTGAACTGAGCCATGCTCTAACCATCTGGATGCCACTTTCAGAAATTGTCTTTGCCTCGTCTAACGTCTTAGCCACCATCACCAGGGCTATATCAGCTGCAAAGCCGATTATTTTTGCTCTTTTCGGAAGATTTACTCTTAGTACACCATCGTACATTAAAATCCATAACAAAGGTCCTAACACTGATCCTTGTGGTACTCCACCTGTTACTTTGTAGTATTTCATCCCCTCTTCGGTTTGGTATAAGAGCACTCGCTTTCGGAAATAGTCCTTTACAATTGGCACTAGATATGCAGGAGTATTCAGACGTTCTAATGCATTTACAATGTTCACCCAGTTGGCCGTATTAAATGCATTTTTTACATCTAGAGTAACAAGTACGCAGTATTCCTTGCAACCCTGTCTGCAACTACTACCCTCAATTGCCTTCTTTGCAATGCTCAGAACCATTTCAATTGCATCGATTGTTGACATTTGTTTCCTAAACCCGTATTGCGTTCTGGAGAGGCCATCTGCAGCTTCGATGAACTCCCCTAGCCTATTACAAATAATCCTTTCCAGTAGTTTGCCGCTCGTATCTATCATGCACAATGGTCTGTACGATGACGGATCCTCTAAAGGCTTCTTATCTTTGGGTAGGAGCACAAGTTTTTGCCTCTTCCATATTGATGGGAATGATCCATATTTCAAGCAGGAGTTTACCAACTGCAGTATTTGATACGGATTGCACTTAACAGCCTCTTTTAGAACGATATTGGGGATGCCATCAGGTCCAGGAGCTTTCTTGTCTTCAAATTTGGAGACCGCCTCTCGGATTTCCGGTAGTGTAAGCTCTGGAAAGTTAAAAGGCTCCTCAGGATTTTGGTTGCTCCACGTTGGAGCTAGCTGTTCTGGAAAAAGGTGAGTGACTATCTTACTTAGAGCCATAGACGCCATAGGCGAGGGGGTACTTAAACACTTAAGTTTTTTTCTCACAAGCTTATTCGCTAAGCCAAATGGGTTCCTGTCAATATCGTCACAGATTTCCAAGAAACATAATCTTTTACTTCGTCGTATTGCCGACTTTAGTGACTTTCTCTTTGCATTCAGAGTCTGGCGATGTAGTTCGTTTTCTACTCTACCACGAGTTCTTATGTACAGTCTTCTTGCGCGAATACAGTCTTTTCGGAGCTCGGCTATTTCTTGATTCCACCAATACACAGGGGTCTTGTTTATCCCGCGATTTCTTTTCCTCATAGAAATGTTGCACGCTCGTGTTAAATGCATTATAAACTGCCCCGCCATATTTTCAGGTGTACCGTTTAGTTCCAAATCCTCCATAAACATGGAAAATATAAAAATTGCTTTCCATCCAGTCAGGTTTCCACCATTGCCTATTGTAGGTGCATGTGAACGTTCGTGTATGTCCATAATTATAGCGCTGTGATCACTGTGAGTATATAAGTCGCTAATACCCCAATTAATACGATTTCGGATATTGGCACTAGCAAATGCAATATCTATTATTGATCCCCCTCCATTCCTTCTATACGTCTGTTCATTTCCATCATTCATCAGTACCACATCTAGCTGAGCGAATGATTCCAGCAAAATCTTACCTCTTTCATTAGTCCGCGGACAGCCCCATTGCGTAGCCCACGCGTTGAAATCTTCTGCAATCAATATTGAAGTTCTCCCGATCGCATCGCTCGTTAAGGCATATATGATCCTCTTATAATCTTCAATGTCATATCTTGGAGGAATGTAGCAACTATATATGCATACTCCAGAGACAGTAGCACGTACAAAGCCACATTCCGTATTGTTGATGTGTTCCAAACTTTTTCTGTTTACGGCCCATATTGCAGAAGAACCAGTGGCGTCACTGATCCAGCATGACAAGCCAACGTTCCTATATTGTTCACTAATAATACATATATCCACGTCCAAGTTACGAACACTCTGATTTAACAGATCTTGAGCAGCTTCACAGTGATTTAAGTTAAGTTGCAGCAGTCCCATAGGGATTTAAATTTTTGGCACGCCTTCCTATATTGCGGACAGCCAGCTGATCCTGTAACGTGGTTGGTATCAGATCCAGTGTCCCTACAAAGTAAGCACATTGCTTTTTTGGTGCAGCTTTTGATCTTATGGCCACCTTCGCCGCAGCGTATACAGCAGTTTGAATAATCATTCGGGCTTTTGCATCTAGTAGCTGGGTGACCGAAATTTAGGCATCGGTAACATCTTCTTGGGGATATTTTTTCTCGTATACGACATATCACCCATCCTATACGTATTTTTGTTGTCTCCATTAGTTTACTGGCCAATACCGAACTTAGAGCAACGGTTGCTATTTGGGTTGATCCATAAGATCTCCTCATGGATTTAATTGCAGACGTTTGTAATACCCTGAACTCGTCTGATAACCTGCAAATAGCCTCATATACCTCATCGCTTGTTGTTACCTCATCAATGTCCTTTATTTCCAAGGCCAAGGACATCTTTAACCGCAGTCCTAAATTCGACCGTATTCTCGTGCGCAGGCCTTGTTAGCTCTAAGAGTAACTCACCTTTCTCTGTTTTCCTGATGTTTCTAACATTCTCACCCAGGACGTTCAGTTTTGGATCTTGTTTCACTTGCTTGAGGATATCTGCGTAGCTGGTCTCTCCACGCGCTTTGATGATAAGTGCATCTGGTCGTATTGGCCTTATTGGTTTATTTCTTTTCTTGGCCTTTGGGCGCACTTTCCTCCATTCGGATTGTGAGTCTTCCGTATTTGGGATTTTGGATGGTTCACTAGCAGCTTCTGCATTAACCACATTCTTATTTTCCGCAGCCTTGTGCAGGTTGCTTTCTTTCTTCTTCTTTGTTCTGTTTCCCTTGGGACTTTGAGTTAGAGAACCACTTTTACTAGCCAGTTCCGTTCCTTGGATCTTTGGCCATGCTTCGGTCTGGGTTTCGCTGTTAACGGCTATTTTTTCCAAACTTTTGCCAGATATATCCCTTATATCATCGGATACCATTAAATACAACGCATGTATTTCCCGCGTCATCGAATGAATATCCTTATGGATGTTCGTACGAGTTCCCAGAAAATCTACCAACTGTGAGATTTTTCTCCCCAGTTTAGTCACATTCTCAACTTTTGCATTTCCGCCAGTTGACATTACCATGCCTGTTGCATTCAGAGGCGGTGACCTCATTATCACCAAACTCCTACGAAATGGAGATTTTGCACCAGAAGGTGTCTCCTCCACTCTAATCACCGTTCTCAATGTTTCTTCTCTCACTGGTTCATTTTCATTCATTTTGTAGGTATATATGTATGTATGTTTGTCTGTTGTTTTTTTTTTTTTTGTGTAAGGAGCTGCAAATCTTACATAGATTCCCGTTGTCCTGGGATATGTCGGATTCTTACCGACTTAAACCACCCCCTTCTTTGCCGCCACTCCCTACGGGACTGTCATTCCAGGTAGTACGTCGCAGGGTGGGGAAAGACTTAGTTGGTCATTTCATCCGTGTTTCTAGAGTTCTTTCTTTCTTGCTTCTTATCTCGTAGCTTGAGTTGTATTATTTTGACATAGCTACATATTCTCTTCCAGTTATCATAGCTTTCTGTCATTGTGTGGATTTTGTTATGCGGGTGTATATCCCGACCAACCTCTCGCTCCAGTAGAGCCTTGTCGTATGCAAGCCTAGGGCAATGAAACAGAGCGTGCTCCACATCCTTTATTACGTTTGGGCATATTGGAGAGTCGTCATGCCCATATTTAAATAAGTAGCTCCTATATCCTCCGTGGCCTGACAGGAACTGTGTAAGGTAATAGTTGACTTCTCCGTGCCTTCTACCAATCCAACTGCCTATATTTGGAATGAGCTTGTATGTCCATCTTCCATTTTGGCTGGCGTCCCAGCGAGCTTGCCATCTTCGCATGCTTATCTCCTTTTCATGGATTCGCGTTTCTCCTTTTGAGTTGTCGCTTCTTGCTCTTTCATACCACCGTCGGGCTTCGTCAGCGAGTATGTCTATCGGTACCATGCCAGCTATAACGTTCGCTGCGTCTTCCGATATTGTACGGTAGGCGCTACAGACTCTCATAGCCGCTAGTCTATATACCGATGCCAGCTTTTTTCTTAACCTTTGTACGTCCAAGCTCTGTGACCATACTGGTGCTGCATACAGCATGGTGGAGCTTACCACTCTAGCGATAACCTGCCGTCTGCTCTGCTTGTAACGTTTGATGCTTTGTCCGATAATAGTTTATGTGTGCTCCGAAGTTTATCCTGTCATCAACCATTACTCCTAGGTACTTAATTTGCCTCTTTCAGGTAATTTCATGTTGGCCTACTCGAATGACCACGGTTTCGGGTCTCCGTCGCACAGTGGCGCCCGTAAAGCAAGCGAGGTTGCAAAAATCAAAATTTTCATGAGTGCCGACGAAGTTTTGAATAAACCCATGTTATAGGAAACTTTTCAACGATTTCAAATATGCCACTCTTAATAATATCACATTTTTAGTTTAGAAGATATAACCGTTCAAAGTTGACCGACTTTCGGTTTTCAAAAAAACACACAATTTTTAGTCAATTTGTTGCGATTTCAGGTGTAATATCACGAAAAATAGGTAACGAATCGCCTTATTTTTTGTTTGTATTGATTGATGTATTTATTAAATGTATAATGATAAAAAAAAAATTAACTGTTTGCTTTGTGTTTCTCCTGGTAAATCACTATTTAAAAACTATCCGTTTTTTCACTATTTTTCAACTTTGACGGAAAATAAAAAAAAACTATATTTTTCTATATTTGCCATATTTGCAAAACCTGTTCTTTTATTATTTCTTTACATAATTCAAAAGGTTTTATCTGCCCGTACGTGCCCGTTTGGCTTCTAGAGGTAAAAAAGTTTAAAAAGACATGGTTGCAGAAATTGTATGGCGTCCATCCCTTATATGTTTTGACTGACAATAGTTTGATCTAATAGTTTGAAAAAAACTACTCATTGAAATTAGCAGGTACGTACCTCACATAAACAATACTTTGGCGTACAAATGGTCAGGAACAATATTGACTTATAGTCCCTACAGGTAGGCACAAATCTTATTTGGACACGTGCATAATATCAAAATTGCATTATTCAGCCTAAATCCATATGTATGCAGGGAACAGGTAAATTTTTAGGCATAGTAGCATAAGCCTATGTATTGCAAAATAAGCATAATGCCTGGATAGTCTACGCCTGAAAGTTGGCGCAACAATTACTGAAACCATTAAACAATTTAAGTATTGAAAACATGGCGTTGAACAATTTAAAATTATTTGAACTGTTTAGAAAGTCAACCATACCAAAGTTTTTCACGGAAGTGAAAATTCTTCCTGAGAAGTTGACATTGATCAGCAAATGGGGCTGCGATGGATCATCCGGACAAAGCGTTTATAAGCAAAGGATATCTTCCGATGACGCTACAATATCGGACGGAAATATGTTTATGGCATCTGTTGTTCATTTGCGGCTAAAATCGGATGATTCCCTACACTGGAAAAATCCACGTCCGTCATCAGTGCATTATTGCCGACCAATAATGTTTCAGTTTGCAAGGGAATCGGCAGAACTCATAAGGACTACGGTGAAGGACATTGAAGAACAAATAAGCAAGATTAAGCCTACAAAGCTGCAAATTGGAGAAGGAAAATATATTGAATGCAATTACGAGTTCCACCTGACCATGGTGGACGGAAAAGTCGTAAACGAACTGACAGGAACAACCTCAACAATGTCATGCCCGATTTGCAAAAAGAGTCAGAAGAACTTTTTTCAATTCAATTAAATTTATTTCATATATAATATGTTACATCTCAATTTTATATAATTAGTTGTAAAGAGTTTAAGATTAGTATCTTTTTCTGCTTAATTATAACATATTTCAATTAGTTATCATATACATATATATAGACAGAATTATATTGGAGGAAAAATTTAGCAAAAACCTATTTAAACCCCTTTTTTCGTTTTATTTTTATATTTTTTATTATCGATTTTTTATTATTATTTGTCAGAAGAACTTTGGTAATTTAAACGATTCTACAAATTAGGAGAATTACGAAAATGGAATGTCACCATTGCACGCAAGGATAAGGTGTATGGAATTCTTGCTAAAACTGGCATATACCCTACCACAAGAGGAGGAAAACTTCGATGAAAATACATCAATAAAGGATAAGGAAAAGATCAGAAAGAAGCAAATACAGGATGCTTTTTTTAAACAAGTTGGACTAAAAGTAGACTGTCCCAAGCACGGATACGGTAACTCAAACGATGGAAACACTTCTAGGAGATTTTTTGAAAATGATGAGGCAGTAACTAGAATCATTGGAATTGACAATCAAATCGTGAAAAGATTGGGAACGATCTTGGATGTTTTAAACTGCAAAGAAAATGTCAATTCTACAAAATATGGAGAGTATGCGTCGAAAACTGCATCTTTTTTAGCAGAAATGTATCCACAGAAGAAGTTGACCCCGACCGTCCATAAAATATTGGCGCATGGCAAAGATATAATTGAGTACCAGTCTTTGCCAATTGGAGAGCTTTCTGAAGAAGCACAGGAGTCTCTTAACAAATTTTATAAAAAATATAGATTGCAGAACACATTCAAAGCATCAAGGGTAAGGCAAAATGAGGACCTCTTCAACATTCTTCCGATCCACTTATTTCTTCCCTGCGGCATGTGAAGTCACGAATAGAGTAACAAAATAATTATAGTTTAGAAATGGTTAGTCTTTTAGATATACCTTCTCTTACGAATTGTGATGAATATTTTACAGAAAATTGAAAAAATAAATTAAAAAAAAAAATTATTTTTTTTTTAATTTGTTGGGTAATAATTTAAAACATAAAACCCTAAAGAAAAAAAAATAAAAACAATCTAAAAATGTAAAAATAATTTTTTTTAGTTACCACAAAATTGATTTTTCTACTAATTTTAACTTTGATAACCCATAAGTAGGCCCCTACAAAGCGTAGTACCCTTTCTAAACGCTCATTTCATAGGCTGAACAGTTATCTATCATATGCTGTTTAAACTGTTCAATTATCTTATTCGGTTCAAAAGATATGATTTTTGCAACGAAAAAACTCAAATGGCGCCACTGTGCGTCGGTTGCTTTTTAATACTGCTTCCGTTTTGTGCTCCGCCAGTTGGAGTCCCGCTGCGTTCAGCCAACACCTAATTTTGGCTACTGTCTCATTAGCATACAACTCCACTTCATTGATATGGCGCGCCATTACTACAACAGCGATGTCGTCGGCGAACCCAACAATCCTGCTCTCCGGGGAAAACTCCAATGTTAAAATATCGTTATACATTATATTCCATATGTTGTCCGATCGACGCTCCCGAAATGATGGGCCTCTGTGTTGCAGGTGCTGCGAAAACAGTGTTGTGACAATTTGCCGGAGCAGCAGTGGACAGGAAAGTTTGGGAGCCCTCGTGCCCTTCAGCCGAGCCATTACGACTCTATATGCAGTCCCCCATGGATTGTTGTCCGCCTCATTGCATATCTTTCTGAAGCAAGCTAGTTTATAGGAAGTTGAAGTGCTTTTCGAGCCGTCCGGTACTCTATTTGCCTATTCTCAAAGTCCGGTTGAAGCCGGCCACGTTGGCTTAGTCTTCTCGCTTTTAGACATGAGCTCCGGAGTCTTCCAATCTCCTCATTCCACCAGTAATTTGGTGGTCTAGAATTCTGTATTCTGCGCCTAGGCATAGAGGCGTCGCATGCTCTGGTCAAGGATGAGGTGATCGTGTGCACCTTCTGCCTAACAGTTTCTCCCGCAACTTCTTGGTCCAGAAAGGTTTCCAAAAAGGCTTCCTTATCCAATTTTCCTGTTGCCCATCCAATAGCTTTGGCATCGTTACTTCCCGGCGATTTTCTTCTCCCGTCGTTAATGCTAAAAATTATCGACTGGTGGTCGCTGTGGGTGTATTGTTCACTAACGCGCCAATTTAGGTTCCGCATGAGTGAACTGCTTAAAAACGTGAGGCCCACTATTGATCCCCTTCCCCTTACTCTAAACGTGTTTACCCCACCATTGTTTGCCAACACTACGTCATTGCCCGACAAGGATTCCATTAGAATTCGCCCCCTTTCGTTCGTCGCTCTACTTCCCCATTCAACCGCCCAGGCGTTAAAGTCTCCTGCTATCACCTTGGGGCTATGGTGAGCCGCGTCTCTTGCTAGTCGGCTTAACATACTCTTATAGTCGTGTACCGTATCATTGGGAGGGGCGTAGCAGCTGTAAATGCCGGTAGTAGAATCGCAGCTACCTGTGTCCCTCCATAGCCTCTTCTGAGGCTTAATATGTTATTCTGCTTTATTGTGTCCCCCTTTCCATGGCAAAAGCGGCACATATTTCCTCCCTTCTGGTGACTTCATCCAGATTCCTACATTTTACTATGACCTCATTGCGCTTTGTCTTTAGATCCACTTCTTGGCCCATGGTTTTCTCTATCTCCTCGCGGAATTTATCGACGAGCCTACGATCATTTGATCTTATCTGCAATAACAAATCGAATTTCTGTGTCCTTCTTATTTCAGAGACGCTCTTTCCCATATCTTGCAGTCCTGGATCTGCCTTCATCCTGCGTAGAATGTCAGCATAGGTATTATCCTGGCGTCCGGTCTATGGCTTTTCTAAGGTCCCTTCATCTTTTTATTTCTTCTTTCTTCGCTGTACTGTTTGCCACTGACCACTATCTTCCTCCGTTGCCCTATGTTGTGGTTTATCCTGCTTCTTCTTCATTTCTTACCTTTTAGGTGTGGGGCGCTTATAGCGCCGCTTCGGCGTATCATTCTTCGGGGATTCTGCAGTTAAATCTCGGCCTCGCTTCCTTGACTGCTCTGTAGCCGTAACTAGTTGGGGTGTGGTCTGAGTAACCTTCTCGCGTTTCTCCAATAGTTTCGGTAATGGTAGATTCTCCCCCTGACCGATCTCCTCGCGCGCTCTATTGTATGTCGACCTTATGGTGCATACTTGCTCCATAATGGCATGATGGATATTATTCTTATTCTTCATAAAATCCATCAGGTTGACGATCAATTCACCTAGTTTCGTGAAGGCATCCTGTTTACCAAACTTCACTGTATTTGCGCTTGGATGGATGGTGCTTGTCACCCTCTCGTCGGTTTCACCTCCAGTTGGTGTGCTGAATATCACCCCGGGAAGGGTTATGCGTACCATTGCCCTCCTGCCGAAAGGGTTTACAGCTGTTTTCCCCTTTCTTATTGCTCCGTTTGTTGGATTGTTTCCATTGCCGTTGTTGTTGTTGCTTGTAGCATTATCTGCTGCCTCAGCCAAGCGTACCGGGGTAGCATTGCAGTCGCTGGATATCGACGACTGGGAGCCTGCTTAGTCACTCCTCTCTGCCGCCGGTACTGGGTTATTAGTCCCCTGCACCGTAAGTCTTAAATCGTTTTCGAACCTTTGCATAGTGGTTTTTTCGTTTTCCGGAAACCGTCCCTTAGCGTTTTAGACCTGCCGCCAGGTTGTAGTTGTTGTGATAGTACAGCCGCCCCTAACCTGGGAACAGACGCTGACCAGGTAGTATTGACTGGGGAAACACGGGGGTGTCACTCCCCCTTTGCAACTCTCTTGAGTGCATCCCTGTGTGTGATGCCTACTTATTGGCGGCATCATTTCGCCACGTCGCAGATTCGTCATAAGGCACTTGTACCTTTTTTTAGTACGCCCTCGGTTTCTGCCGATGTATGTATATATGTACGTATGTATGTATGTATGTATGTATGTATATATGTATGTATGTATGTATGTATGTTTGTATGTATGTATGTTTCTATGATACATACATATGAATGTATGTATGTATGTTTGTTTCTATGATACATACATATGAATGAATGTATGTATGTTTGTTTCTATGATACATACATATGAATGTATGTATCTATGTATTTATGTATAACCTCCTCAGTTTTTTTTGAAAATTATTTATAAAGAATCGCTAAACTAAATAAAACAACACTATTAAAATTTGCATTGTTTTAATACAACCAGTTTTATAATCAATTACAAACAAATAAGTTGCAAACATCTTAAATCTTTTAAAAACATCTAAATAAAAATTATAAACAATAAACAATCATATAATATATAACCATTAATTTGAAACGTATTTCTTAAGGTCAGATGAGTTTCAGAAACTATCATAACATCAATTTGTTTATTTTTAAGAAAGTATTCTAGCTCATTTTTATGTTGGCGGATGTCGTCTGCGTTCCAAAAACAAATGTTTAAACAGTTCATGGCTTGTTAAGTACAGCTTGCAATAACATTGATTGCATTCTTAGTGTTTCCTGCATAATATTATGTGTTCGTGAAATTATTTACTACTTGCACCACGGCTTCAATTATAAACTGGTGTTTCATCATTATTTGGCGAAGCACCTTGCATTGGCATATGGTTTGATTTTAGGACGTTAGCGTAGGAGGTTCTGTTTTTATAGGGTGCGGTACCTGAATATAACTAGTGTTTACATGATTTGTTACCTGCGTTTGAGGGGAATAAGGTTTCGGGCCAACCGAACGCTGGACGATAGAGTATACAGGGCATCCTCTATAGTTGGCGGTGTGATTAGCGCCACAGTTACTAAATTTATTACGTTGGGGTCGTTTTTAGACTTGTCGCACAGAACTGTACTATGTAATGCACCACATACAACGCAAGCAGGGGTTAAGTGGCAGTATGACCAAATTCTTGGCAGTTTAAGCATTTAACGGACCATTTCTTTTGTGCGGCTCCGCTGTAGTGGTTCCTCTAAGCAGAATGTATTTCAAATTGTAGATGAGATACGTTTCGTTTGTTTTAGGCTTAACGTCGCCGGGTTTTAGCTGCACTCGAAATAGTGGTTGGGAATTTTTTCCCTATTTTTAATATTTGTTACGTGTTTTTATTTCGAAACCCTTCTCTTCTAAAAATATATTTATTTCGTCTGGGTCCACACATGAGTCCTTAATCACTACCTGAGACCTTAATTGCTCTTCAGTTGGTATGTATAAAAGTTTTTTTAAAGTGCTTCAAATTTAATAACTACTTTGCTAAAAACATTATTTACCTGTATTTTAGTCTTGTTTATACCCACGCTTTATTACAGCTACATAAATGGTATTTAAACCTACCAACGAAATCAAACTCTTTATTAACTTATTTGATTTCTGCTCTCTAAGATATATCGGGGGTGGCTTAGGCGATTTGCTGACATTTGTTGCTTCAGAGGACTCTTCATCCATTTTTTCCATCAAAGCAGCAAACATTGTGTTTAAATTGATATTACTTGCCACCGCACGAGTACTTATTTCTATTTCTTCTTTATTCTCGAATTCGTAGCTCACAATGTCGATTTTTTGTGGCTCGAATTCATCTATAAGTCTCTTCTACAGTTCTTCTTTATTTCCTGCAGTTGGCAGATCTAACATACTTAATTAACTTTCTTGAGCTGTTCCACTTTAAGTTTGTTTGTTTTTCATTATTCATTTTTATTTACTTATTTTTAATATTAGTATTGTGGTTATTTTATTGAACTGTTAAATGGTTTTTAATCCAAATTTAGATATTTTTAATTAGGCTTAAGTTCATTGAATTTAATTTTCATTAAATTATTTTTATGAAGACAGGAATTTTACAACATTAAATCAATTAAAATTTTATTGATAATTTTTCATTCTTGACTGCGCTACTTTGGTAGATCGAAATTTGCTTTTGAATGATTGATTATCTATTTAAATTGATTTACATGTTCTTCCTAACTTCTGTTTTTTCGTACTTTTTGTAAAGAATTCTTCTTGAAATCCAAAGTACATTTTTTTGTTTTTCATGTTTTTTTTTGTCTTAAAATTTTGATCTTCCAAAGTGAAATACCATTTGGTTTAAGGGTTGATGTTTGACTATTGACGTCATCCGGCTTCAATAGCCGAGTGAGTAAAACGGCAAACCCCACCGACGACATTGTGTGGTTACAATCGAAACTAGTCTTGGCAACCTGTCCGTGAAAGCCTGGGTTCAAATCTCAGCGCAGCCAAGAATGAAAAATTATCAATAAAATTTTAATTGATTTAATGTTTAAAATTATTGTCCTCATAAATATAATTTAATGAAAATTAAATTCAATGAACTTAAGCCTAATTAAAAATACTTATTTTTGTTTTTTTGATTTATTTATTTTTTTATTTTTTTTTTTTTTTGCAATTCCACTTCTGACTCCAATTAATTTCCTTTATAATAAACTAATTTAATGAAAATTTATTTTGATGAACTAAAGCCTAATTAATATATAAAAAACTTCAATAAACCTCTTGAGTTCATTTAATTGCAAATAAAAATAATGTAAACACAATGGAAAAAATTGTTCCGGTCACAATTTTTATTAAGAACTTAGTCACATTCAAAACCTTTATTTACAGCTTTTACTTACAGTTTACTATTGTGATCTGCACAATGATTTTTACACTAGAAATATGCCAAACTAATACAATAACAATTGAAACTAATAAAATAAAGTGGTTGACACGAATACTGGCAGACATTTCGTGGGAAATTGTGTTTTTTTTTTTGCCGGCATTTCTGATAGAAATCTAACAGAAATCTAGTGCAAAGGGCGTGGGAAATTCTAATGTGTTAGCCAAAATTCTTATTGTTTTCCGACAGATAGCTGAAAGAATATAGAATAAAATTCTAATCTAATAATCTAACAGATTTCTGTAAGAAGTCTTTTATATTATACATATATATTTTTTTTTTTCAAACATACATACATTTTTATATCTTTTTTTAACAATAAAATATATAAAATAAACATATTTTTATTACTTAAAAAAAAAGAACCACACATCACAAGTTACACAGTTCTTTATGAATTCAATCAGAAATCAATTAGACATATCGGTACATAAATTCCTTCCGATATATATATGCGAAATTGATCAGAAAGCGGCCAGACAGTACGTATAATCAATGTCTGAAAGAAGTCTCTAAGAATGAAGTCAGACACTTGCAAGAAATGTCTGAACATGAAAAACAAAAAAATGTACTTTGGATTTCAAGAAGAATTCTTTACAAAAAGTACGAAATAACAGAAGTTAGGAAGAACATGTAAATCAATTAAAATAGATAATCATTCACTCAAAAGCAAATTTCGATCTACCAAAGTGAAATACCATTTGGTTTAAGGATTGATGTTTGACTATTGACGTCATCCGGCTTCAATAGCCGAGTGAGTAAAACGGCAAACCTCACCGACGACATTGTGTGGTTACAATCGAAACTAGTCTGGGCAACCTGTCCGTGAAAGCCTGGGTTCAAATCTCAGCGCAGTCAAGAATGAAAAATTTTCAATAAAATTTTAATTGATTTAATGTCTTCATAAAAATAATTTAATGAAAATTAAATTCAATGAACTTAAGCCTAATTAATAATATCTAAATTTGGATTACAAACCATTTAACAGTTCAATTAAATAACCACAATACTAATATTGTTAACAGCTAAGGCACGAGCTATGTTTATATTTGTCCTTCAAGTTGTGCTGAAAAAAAGGTCAACAAGAAAAAAGAAAGACAAAAAAACATGAAAAACAAAAAAATGTACTTTGGATTTCAAGAAGAATTCTTTACAAAAAGTACGAAACAACAGAAGTTAGGAAGAACATGTAAATCAATTAAAAAAGATAATCATTCATTCAAAAGCAAATTTCGATCTACCAAAGTGAAATACCATTTGGTTTAACGATTGACGTTTGACTATTGACGTCATCCGGCTTCAATAGCCGAGTGAGTAAAACGGCAAACCCCACCGACGAGATTGTGTGGTTACAATCGAAACTAGTCTGGGCAACCTGTCCGTGAAAGCCTGGGTTCAAATCTCAGCGCAGTCAAGAATGAAAAATTATCAATAAAATTTTAATTGATTTAATGTTGTAAAATTCCTGTCTTCATAAAAATAATTTTATGAAAATTAAATTCAATGAACTTAAGTCTAATTAAAAACACTTATTTTTAATATTTTTATTTTACTTTTTTTTTATTTTTTTTTTTTTTTGATTAATTTTTTTTTTTTTTTTTTTTTTTTTTTTTTGATTAATTTTTTTTTTTTTTTTTTTTTTTTTTTTTTGCAATTCCACTTCTGACGCCAATTAATTTCCTTTATAATAAACTTATTTAATGAAAATTAATTTTGATGAACTAAAGGCTAATTAATATATAAAAAGAACTTCAATAAACCGCTTGAGTTCTTTTAATTGCAAATAAAAATAATGTAAACACAATGGAAAAAATTGTTCCGTTCCCAATTTTTATTAAGAACTTAGTCACATTCACAACCTTTATTTACAGCTTTTACTCACAGTTTACTATTGTGATCTGCACAATGATTTTTACACTAGAAATATGCCAAACTAATACAATAACAATTTAAACTAATAAAATAAAGTGGTTGACACGAATTCTAGCAGACATTTCGTGGGAAATTATGTTTATTTTTTTTTTTTGACGGCATTTCTGATAGATATATAGTGCAAAGGGCATGGGAAATTCTAATGTGTTAGCCGAAATTCTTATTGTTTTCCGACAGATAGCTGAAAGAATATAGAATAAAATTCTAATCTAATAATCGTACAGATTTCTGTAAGAAGTCTTTTATATTACACTCAGGTCTTTTTTATGCGGTAGATGCGTTCCGCAGAAAACCGCATCAAAAAAATCGCATAGAAAAGAATTTAGCTCCATACAAAAACTTGGGATACGTTCCGGAATTTAAAAAAATCGCATAAATTGAAATCAAAGTATTAAAAATGAAACTAATTCGCATAAAAAAAGTTTTTCTTTTAATTTAATTAAAACAAAACCTTATATTCATAGATGCAATTTTATGTGAACAAATATTTTATTTAAGTAAAACTAAACAAAAAACTTAACAAAAAAATAGTTCATATTAAGGTATATAAAGTAAATCAAAATAAAATTTTAAAAAGGATAAAAATAGCATTAAAACAGTTTTTAGTTCTCATGAAAAATAAGATAAAATAGGATTATGCGTGATTGGCATGAATCCTTAGGATTAACGATTTCTCCATTATTTCGATAATAGGGTCTCATGAATAATATGAATATTTGTTGCTCAGTTGTGTGCCTGAAAGTACAGAATTTCTTATGGAAATTAAATTTTTTTGATGGCTCTGATTGATGATCGCCTAGTTTAAAGTGATCTGCCAGAGCCTTATTTTTAGCTTCATTTGCTAAGCGGTCCAAAATTTCGATTTTGGTCTCTAACGAAATCGTTTCTAGTTTTTATTATTTTTCTCCATATCAATTTCTTAAAATCGAATCCGAAAATTTTATGTTAGCATTGAAACCATAAAAAAAATTACACTTCCTTTTTGGAGAGAAACTTCAACACCTTCGATAATTAAAATATAAAAATCTGAGTAAAATTCCACCACAATAAATATTTTAAATTTAATGCAAAATGCAACGGTTACTTTTGCAGCTCAATGAGTAAACTGCAAACGTACGTTAGAACATATCTTCATCGCCAGCTTACAAAATCTATAAGGGAAATCCCAAATTTCAAATAATCTTTGCTGGTATGGTATTCGCATTAAACGCATTATTGAACTGAAAGCACAAGCCTTAACAGAAATTTACTAACTTAACAGAAAGTACAAACCTTAACAGAAATCTCAAAGCTTTACAGAAAGCACACATTATATGTCAAAAAATACATAACAGTATTACCAATTATCTAAATATTATTTTAATATAAAACAAATTTGAATATTTAAAAGCCACATATATATATATTTTTTTTTTTTGTTAAATAAAAGTTAATAATTAATAATTTTATATAAAAACATACATACATACCATTTTTAAATCTTTTTTTTAACAATAAAATATATAAAATAAAAATATTTTTATTACATATTTAAAAAAAAAGAACCACACATCACAAGTTACACAGTTCTTTATGAATTCAATCAAAAATCAATTAGACATATCGGTACATAAATTCCCTCCGATATATACATGCGAAATTGATCAGAAAGCAGCCAGACAGTACATATAATCAATGTCTGAAGGAAGTCTCTAAGAATGAAGTCAGACATTTACAAGAAATGTCTGATTCAGACAACGTCGGAATATTTTGCTGGCTGGGTACAAAATTACTAGGGACAGGTTTTTGAGATGTGGATTATGTTTAAACTTAGTTTAAGGCAGTCTGAAACTCGGATTTTTCCGGCGAAATATTTATTTAGGGTTGCCAGTCGTACTGTTTTTATCAGTACATGTACTGTTTTTTTAAGTACTGACTTATGCATAACAAGCAAACCAGTACGCAAATATACTGATTGTTTTGAAATATTTATGCCCGAACATATGTTGATATGATATGAAAAATGATTGTGCCTTTTGTAATAATTAGAATTATAAATAATAATTAGTTATAAATCACTTTAAAATAATCTTTTTAAATTATGTGATTATGTAACCCCTATCGTGAAAAACAAGTTTAATTTTTGTAGCCATGGAATTTTTATTCCCCTCGAAGAGAAAAATGTTATGGTGAAACTTTTTCACGCTTTTAGTTCCCAGTGAATGTAAAAAAAAGATATATTAAAAAACATTAAAAAAAAACAAAAAAATGTTATTCAAAAATATACGTATATGTTTAAAGAAAAGAAAAAAAAAACTAAATAAAATATATTGTTTTGCAGCGATAGTTTGATTGCAACATTAGCTTATTGCACTTTTATAAAGTAAAATAATTTCTTAAGTTCTGCCACCACGTCTTTTAAAAGCTCCTCAGGCAATCGACCTTTTTTTGCATTTTGTTGAACAATATACATATATACATATACGTTTTTGCCTCTTTTAACTGATCTTGACCTTAAAATTAATTTTGTAAGCTTTGTTCTCCAACAAAAATATAGTGAGAAATTAAAAGGGAAAAGTGAACAAATTACGCGGGAATAATTTTTTCACGATAAGGGAAATTTTTCCCCGCGAACATTTTTTTCACGTTATTATTATCCTATGAATTAATTTTTTTTCATGATCGCAAATACGTGAAAAGGGAAAAAATTACCAGTGAAAAATTATTCACGATAGGGGTGAATAATTTTCGTTATTTCCAGTGTTTAATTTGTTTTTAACACTGTTGACGTTATATATGTGGCATGGCCACATTATTCAGTTTTGAGAAAATTTAAATTATACAGGCGTGTTCTGGTTAAGGTAATTCCTGTTTCAGATGGTGATGCTGCATTTTCTGTATTTAGATGGACCAACTCTTCGCGAATTTTTATACAGATGAAAAATCAAGGAACAAATAACTGCGAAGGCTAGTAAGAAAATTATAGTTGAACCTCTATTTATAATAGTTCCCAAGGCTAATGTTTTAATACTGCGAATATTACTAATGTGTAAATCATTTAGGCCTTCGGGAGTCATGATATTTTCAAAATTTTTTTCTGATGGTATAGGTTGTAATAAAGCGGGAACAGGTTCTATTTGTGGAGCTTCCGAGTTACGATATATTTTATCTTGTGCCACTATTGAAGTATTTGAGAATTTTATCAGGAAAGTGCCGAACAGATGGTGTTTAATTTTATCAATAAGTATAGTACCGTTGTAACCGTTAAACAGGATCACTCCATTAATTTGTCGTTATTAATTGGTCGTTCTTACAAATTCTAACAGAATTATATTTTAGACAGTTACTTTTTATACCAAAGATTTGTTTTGAATTCTTTATTATTTTATTGAAAGATAATTTTAAAATTTTTTTATTTTATCTTACAGGATATAATAATAAATTTTCATATGTTTCTTCATTTGTCAATGGAATTTTTAATACATACAATATCATTGAATCTTTATATATTACATTTACTTTGGCGTATTCCTTTGCCTCTTCATTGGATGCGAATGGCATCTTTTCTGTGTTTAATTTTTCTAATGCTAATTTAATTTCCAATTTATTCAAAATAATGGAGTTTATCACTCCGCTTTCAGCCCATTGAATGGCATAGTGTATATTCATTAATTGCTCTTTTATAAGTCTTATTCGACTTTGCAAACTGAAAGCTATATCATTATTCAAATAAACATTTCTGCCTATGGAATTTGACATTTCATTAATTATTTTAGTTACATTATTTAATCTGTCATCTTTTTTTTTTTTTTTTTTTTTTCATTATTTATTTATTGAATCTTCATATATTAAATATGAACTAACAATAATTAATCAAATCTTATCCTAATATTTGCTTTATGTCCTGCCAGTGCCAAACACAAAAGATTTAGTCATCACGGTTTCTGTTTACATATATAGGTGTTTATCGCTCATCTGATTGGGTGAGTGCTGCAGTGTCTCTTCTTCTTAAGCGAGTGTGGCCGCCATAATTTAAAATATTTCTAGCTAATGGATTTGGGTGCAGTTCCAGCCTTTTTAAATATTTTACTGCATATTTCGTTATCATAGTTTTTACTAATGGCACATTGAGATCCTTGTGGATATTTGAGTTTTTGACGTACCATGGCTGTGATTATTCGAAGAAGTTTATTTTGGCGCCCTTGAATTTTTTCGATGTTAGAAGCCGAGGCAGTGCCCCATAACTGAATACCGTAGCACCAAATTGGCTTTAAGATAGAGTTGTAGAGTAGAAGTTTGCAATCGAGACTAAGAACAGAATTTCTTCCAATAAGCCAATTAATTTGGATTGCTTTTAGTTTCATTTGAGTTAATTTCGCTTCTATATGCCATTTCCACGTTAAACGCCGATCTAGATGTATACCGAGGTATTTTACATGCGAGTGTTGGGGTATTATTTGATTATTTATTTTAATAGGGGGGCATGTTTCCCGACGCAATGTGAATGTTATATGTGCGCATTTTTGCTCATTGATCTTTATCCTCCATTTTTTTAACCACCTTTCTAGTTCAAATATATGATCCTGTAGATAACGATTAATAACAATCTGCTTATTACTATTTTCATTTAATTCATTTATATTAAAATCTAACATTTCAAAGTCATCATGGTTTGGAGTCCCACCGATGTACTTCCATGCAGTCCCAATAATGTTAATGTATCTTTTACTTCTTAAAAAACTACTTTCTTCATTTTTATTTTTAGAATTATTATCTTTAGTACTATTTAGTAAAAAAAGTGCAATGTGCGGTTATTGAGAGCGGTTGTGTTTTTTGCATATCGTCCACAAAAGTGTAATTTTACTTATTATAAACGATTCGAAAAAATAATTAAAAACATCGGGAACATAGACCTAAAAAATCTCTATCTAGTGCGATAAGAAAAAATAAAAACAAACTTTGCTTAAAGAAGTTTTTTAGTGAAATAATAGGCCAAAATCAAAATATAAAAAAAAAAAATCGTATTGTATTTACATAAACAAACATAAAATACATAAGTAAAAACAAAATAAAAACAAAAAACAGCAATGAGTTCAATAACCGAAAGTAATACTTGTAATCAATGCAACTCCGACATAAAAACATACATAAAGTTCGTAACATGTTTTGAATGCACATCTAAATATCACTTCAACCCATGTTGCGCACTAAATGAGAAGACCTACGACAACCTGGTTGGGGACAAGAAAATGGAGTGGAGATGTTATTATTGTAAAGTACGAACCAGGTCAGAATCAAACAACGTATATCAAACCGCTGTGTCTGAAGACACAACCCAGCAAAAAAAACAAAGAGAAGATGAAGAAGAAAGTAGTGTCAGCAAAAAATTTAAGGATACCCTAATTTTAAACTCAGTAAACTCTGGTTTGGTTTCAGTGCAATCGGAGCTGAAAGATTTGAAAACGTCAATCCTACACTTAAATAATACGATTAGTGTAAATAATGCGCAAAGTTCGAGCATAATAGATGAACTTAAAAACTCTATTAAAGCAATGGCATCGTCTGTGGCAACACTTTCCAGCCAAATTAGCGACATATATGAAAGAGAAGTTAAGCAAAAAAAAAAAATAGATGAGATGGATACAAAACTAAATAAAATAGATCAATCATTATTAAAGAATAATATTGAAATAAAAAACATTTCTGACCCTGATATAAGTGCAAATGAAATAATATCAATGATTGCAGCGAGCTTAGATATCGAAATCAACAACCAAGATATTAATAATGCCTACCGCGTTTAAAAAGCTGCAAATAAAACAATTGTCAAGTTTACAACCTTGAACAAAAAAAAAGAATTCATGAGCAAAATACAACGGCACAGAATTGATGCAAGTATAGTGAACAAAGATAACAACATTAATAGGTTCGTATATATTGATGACCAGCCCACGGCATATAATCGTCGCTTGTTGTGGAACGCAAAAACCAAAGCTAAGGAATGCGGTTGGAAATTCGTTTGGGTTCGAAATGGAATTATATGTGCTAAAAGAAATGAAACGTCATCGCTAATAGTGATTAACAATAACGCCGATATTGAATTTATAAACATGATTTAACTAATAATAAAAATAGTAATAATAAATCAAAAAAAAAAAAAAACAAATCAAACCAAATATCACCATAATAATGAATACCCCTAAAAAATTAATTTTAAATTCGTTTAACGATCTTAATAATAAACATTTAAGTTATCCCTTTTCAATCATATGCTTGAATATTCGTTCTCTGAGAAAACATTTCCACACCTTTTTAACTAACATAAATAACATTAGCGGTATTCACACCGAGCTTGTTAGTTTGTTAGTCGTTAATAGTTACTTTTTTACACGCATTTTGTTTTTGTATATTTAACGCGCTACCGGATTAACATTTAACAAATTAACGACACGGCACCCCTGATAAAATAGTTGTTAGTTGGTAACTTTTTTTTTACACTTTCTCGTGGCATGTTTTATTTTTTCCAGAATAATAAATTGTGTCAGAACAATAAATCAGTTGTTTTACTATGAAAGTTACCAGACTAACAAAGTTTTAAAAAGGGGTCGTTCACAGTTGGTAACTTTAACAAATTAACAAACTACCGAGTAACAAATTAACAAGTTCGGTGTGAATACCGCTATTATTGATAAAATATGTTTCATAGTGCTTGTTGAAACAAATATCACAAATGAAGAAAATTGTTTCTATAACATCCGTGGTTTTAATTCTACTTTCTTAAACAGGGAAAAACGCAAAGGTGGTGGTATAGTTGTATATGCAAAAGAAAATATTAATTACACGCAACTCTATTCAAACACAATTTCATTTGAAATGATACAACTAGAATTAGAATTAAATAACAAAACCCTCTCCCTCATGGCTATCTACCGACCACCAAATAATAATAGCAATACATTTATAAAAGAACTGGAACAAACCTTAAAACATATTAAAACAAAACAAAACATAGTAATCGTGGGTGATATGAATATCAACATACTTAAAGAAAGTAATGTCGTATCGAGTTATACCGACATGCTCATGTCAAATGGATTGCAAAGCTTAATAAATGAACCAACACGCATTGATATTAACAAAAACACACAAACATGTATCGATCACTGCATCGTAAAGACAGTAGGAGCTCAAACTTCAGTCACCGCTGCTGTAACTAAAACTACAATCTCTGACCACTTTGCGACCATCTGTTGCATCGAACATGTCGAAGCGCACAATAACAACAATCATCAGAGGTCCCCAACATGTTTCCAGGAAGACACATACACAAGTACATATAAAGTAAACAAGCTCATACAGGAGACAAATTGGAACAGTTTAATCGTCCAAAACAACATTAATAATACCTGTAATAATATTTATAAAAAATTCAGTGAAATATATGAAAAAGTGAAGAAAAAATTTACAAAAAAACGATCTACCAATCCATGGATTATTGACGATATAGTAAAGTGTTGTGAACAAAGGGATAAACTTTAAAAAAATTGCTAAAACACAAAACAAATTTTAGGTATGAACATGATTACAAGAAATTTAGAAACATAACAAATAAAAGAAAAATAATTACTACAGGCAAAAATTTGTTGAAAATCGTACCAATCCGCGAGTAACTTGCCAACTCATAAATGAAATAAACGGCAAGACATTAAATAACATAGATGATATAATCATCAAAAACTTCAAAAATCAAGATATTGGCAATATATTAGCAAATTTTGCAACTAACTTTAATCAAAATGAGTTAAAAATAACTCACTCATGTGACATTAAAACAATCAACCATCCTGAATTAACGGTGCCAAATTCGATGTATATTGAGCAAACGAATGTAGAAGAAGTTTTCAATATTCTGATTAATCTAAAGAAAAACAGAGGCGCAGGTACTGATGGAATCAGACCCAAGGATGTAAGACATAACGCTTTAATATTCACACCAGTAATTACAAATATAATAAATCAAAGTATCAGCTTTGCAACCATACCGAAGCTATTAAAAACATCCGTGATTAGGCCCGTATACAAGAGTGGAAAAAAAGATAACGTGAACAATTATAGACCAATATCCATATTATCCGTGATAGAAAAGGTGTTAGAAGAAATTGTTGTAAAAAGGCTTTTAATATTTTTAAAAAAGTATAAAATAATACACCCAAGCCAATTCGGGTTTCAAAAAGAAAAAAACATAAATCAGCTACTTGGTAAATTTTCTGATGAAATTAATGGAGCCCTCGGTAAGGGCTAACAGTGTCTAGTTTTATTTATTGATTTTAGTAAGGCATTTGATACCTTATCACATGTAAAACTTCTTTCTATATTAGAAAGAACTGAAATAAGAGGTAATGTTTTGTCCTGGTTTGCAGAAAATAATGAACAAATTTAGTGATGAAACCGAATCAAAACACGGAGTTCCACAGGGATCCAAACTATTATATTTAATATATGCAAACGGCTTACTTAACGCCCTGCAAAACTGCAAAACATATGCATATGCCGATGATACGGCAATCGTGGTTAAAAACAAAAATATTGAAACGGCCACAAAAATCATGCATAAGCAACTAGACAACGCATCAAAATGGTGCCATGATAACGGTCTTGTCATCAATGCATCCAAAACAAAACTAATGCATATTAAACAACCACATCTTAAACAAATAAGCATTAAACTCAAATACCACGACATAAATTGCATACACCACAAAATTAGCAACATTAACGACCAATGCAACACCACTATTGAATTAGTAAACACTTATAAATACTTAGGTGTTTATGTGGATAGTACGTTCAAATGGAAAGTCCATATACAGGAGGTACGAAAGAAACTGCGGAATGCTGCCTACTCCCTATACCACCTAAGATACGCGATAACAAGCACCGTACTCCGCCAAGTCTACTTCTCGCTAGCTGAATCTTATATACGCCACGGCATAGCGGCCTGGGGAAACTCTTCCCACTGTAAGAATCTCCAGCAGTCCCAAAATCAATTGCTCAAAATACTATACCAAAAACAAGAAAATACAAACAGCAACCCCAACCTTTGTTTAAATATAGCAAATAATAATGTATTCAATAATGCAAATGATAACAACTCTACAATCAGAAGCAACCATATATCAAAAAACCTGCCACGCCTACTAAATGTGCTTAACGTAAAAAATATATATCGACTAACAATACTGACTGATCTAAGCGACTCGCGGCTCCTACAACCAATAAACCATCGATATAATACACGGCTACGTTCTATTAAAACAATTGTGGGCAATTGTTCTTAAAAGGGGAGGAGTTAACGCTGCACTTGTCAACAGCAGTAATGCAATAAATTCTGACACCATGCTTTCTCCGGTGTACTAAGCGGAATATTTTCAGTGCAATGGGTACTGAGATATTTTTTATATTTT
The DNA here is from genome assembly GCA_943735925.1 of Pollenia amentaria. Taxonomy (NCBI): domain Eukaryota; kingdom Metazoa; phylum Arthropoda; class Insecta; order Diptera; family Polleniidae; genus Pollenia; species Pollenia amentaria. The sequence continues at coordinate 86,969,075 of OX031010.1, read as the reverse complement.
AACCAATTTATTTGTGTTGCCGACGTCACTAAGTAACCAGACGGAGCTACAATTCTATTAGGGTTTGTTATAGTAAGAATTGTAGGTGTGTGATCAGAAGATAATTCTAAGGAAGCTTCAACATAAATCGTGTCTGCGGGGATGTTTTTAACCACTCCAAAATCTATGACATCTGGATCTTTTTGCTGATCAGTAGCCAATATGTTGGTTGTCCGCTCGCGACCACATTTAGATCCATTTTACAAATTGTATTATAAAAGACACGACCCTTAGGTGCTATAAGTCGTGACCCCCAGAAAGTGTGTTTAGCGTTGTAATCGCCAGCAGCCAGGAAGCAGGGTCCAAATGATTTGAAATATTTATTATATTGGCTTTCCGATATTGGAAATCTAGGTGGGGAGTATAATGTTGAAATTACTAGGTTTCGATTTAATTTCTCAACGCAAATGTTCGTTGCTTGGAGATAACCTTCACGATGATCACACATTAAGTAGTGTTTTACTCGGTTTTTATCAAAATGGCAGAACCTCCACAAGCTCTACCTCGAGGGTCCTTGGTATCATATAATGTATAACCATTGATTTTAAACATATTTCTTGAGGTCAGATGAGTTTCAGAAGCCATCATAACATCAATTTGTTTATTTTTAAGGAAGTATTCTAGTTCATTTTTATGTTGGCGGATGCCATTTGCGTTCCAAAAGCAAATGTTTAAACAGTTCATGGCTTGCTTAGTACAGCTTGCAATAACATCGATTGCATTCTTAAATTTCTTGCATCATGTTAGCCATTGTGTTAGTGTAATTGTTAACTGTTTGCACTAATGTTTCCATGGTTTTTTCTAGCCGGGTTAAATTAGAAATGGGAATTTCGTCATTATTTGGTACATCACCTTGCAGTGGCATAATATTAGATTTTAAGACATTAGCTTACGAGGTTCTGTTATTATTTGGCTGTTGTATATGGATGCCGTACGTGGTTCCTTGATTAGTTGCCTGCGTTGGAGGGGGGTTAAGTTTCTGTCCAACAGAACGCTTGACAATCGAGTATACTGGGCACCCTCTATAGTTGGCAGTGTGATTACCACCACAGTTGCTACATTTTTTTACATTAGGGTCATTTTAAGACTTATCGCACCGGACGGTACCATGTAATTGTCCACATACGACGCAAACAGGGGGTAAATGGCAGTATGCCCTAGTATGACCAAATTCTTGGTAGTTTAAACACTGAACGGGTCCATTTCTTTTGTGCGGCTCTTCGATCGTGATTTTTCTGTACAAGATGTATTTTAAACTGTAAATGGGATGCGTTTCATTTTTTTAGCTTAACATCGCCGGGCTCTAACTCCACTCGAAATAGTGGTTGGAGATTTTTTTTCCCTATTTTTAATATTTGTTACATTTTTTATTTTGAAGCTTTTTTCTTCTAAAAATGTTTTTATTTCGTCGGGGTCCACGCATGAGTCAATGCCCTTAATCACAACTTGAAGACCTTTACTGCTTTTCAGTTGGTACGTATAGAAGCTTTTTTTAAGTGCTTCAAACTTATTAATTATTTTACGAAAATCATTCTCATGATAATTCTGTATTTTTGTCTCGTTTATATTTCCACACTTGATTGCAGCAACGTAAAACGAATTTTCACCTATCACCGAGATTAAACTTTTTATAAGCTCACTTGAGTTTTGCTCTCTAAGATATATCGGGGTGGCTTCGACGATTTTATGACGTTAGGTGCTTCTGAAGTTTCATCCTCCAGAATTGCAAAACGATTTTGTGAATTTATTCTATCAAAAGATGGAACTTTAGAGGCCGAGGCTACAGCTGAAGAGGCTGGGCTGCGACCCCGTTTGAGAACTGTTATATACCTGTCCATACCAACTTGCAGTTGTGGTTTTTGAAAATTTTTTACTTGTGTGTTTTCCGTTGCGTCTGTGTTTGAGTTCATGGTATAATTTCCTAGGAATGTCTTTGCAATGGTAACACTTGATGGTTTTGCTGTTAGGTTGTTGCTATTGTTTTCTGTTGTTATGTTTATTTCCACATTGCTTTCGCTAGCATGAATATTATTTATTTTTGTTATTGATTCATTGTTATTACCAGAGAAGACAAAAAAAAGCAAAAAACAAAGTGTTTACAGCAAAAAAAATATATAAAAAAAGCACAAAAATTTATATATACATTTAAATATAAAAAATTACAGTTATTTTATATCTTCAAATTCGTGAAAACAGTTACAATAACCAATCATGTGGGCTTTTATATTTGTAAACGTCATTTTTATTCGTCTTTCTGTTAAAAGTGAATTGTATAAGTAAAAACTTCTTTCCACGTCAACGGATGTTGTTGGAGCAAATTTATATTTCAAAATTTCATTTCGTCATCAGGTTTAGCACCAGTTTGAAGAATGTTGTTTATTTGTTTGAACCCCGGATTTCTTTGAAATACATACTGCATTAAATTTCTTCATATATATTTTTTCATGTAGATTCTCAAGAGCTTCTCGTACATTTGACACAATATTTACACTTTCGTGAATAGCTAACCCAACTGTTTGTAGCTTTTTTTATAGAAGACACAATAATTGAAAAATTGTTTTTGATAAACGCAAGTTGGGAACTTAATTCGGGCAAGTTATATATTTCCTTGGCGTGCGCGATCGAATCTGAGTCTTCACTTTTAAGTTAAGAAATAACAGCCTTTACTTTATCAAGGTATTCTGCATAATGGATTGTGGCTTCTATCCAAGTACCCCAACGTGTAGGGCATGCGAACGGTGGAAGAGCCAAATTGGGATTCATTTGTAAAAATAACTGCTTTCTACGAGGAGCCTATGGAAATTAAAATTTTAGTTTGTATGTGTGTAATACGAGTTATTGAAAAATTAACTTAACAAAAACGTATTTGGTACAAGATATTAATTTATTTACATGCTGAAACTCTAAGCGTATGAAGTCAGGAACACGATGAATACCATAAGCAAAACATGTCAAATGTATCATTTTAGGATACATTATCATAAGGGAAAAAATTCCACTTAACATGTATGCCGCTGCATCAGTTACCATTAGCAATATTTTGTCGTATTGAACGCCTAGATTAAATTAAAAAAAAAACATAAAAATATAAAAAAAATTAGGAATCAAATATTCACTTACCATCAGGCCATAACATTTGTAATGAATCGTTGAAGAAAGTTGCAATAGAAGCCCCATTTGCATTTTCGAGAACACCCATGTTCAATAAAAAAGGTTTATTTCCAACATCGTCATTTAAATACCAAATATAAAGTTGGCCACATATCTTTGTTCACTGTCTGTTGTTTCATCAACAGAAATCCATATATATTTACCTTTAGCCTTTTCACGCATTTTTCCCAAAGCTTCCGTATACATTTGAGGTATGTATTTACCTCGAATAGAACTTACGCTTGGAACTGACAAATTGGCGTACTTTTGAAAGATGTTTTTGAAACTGGGATGGCTTACTTTTTTTACTGGTATATTGGTCTCCAACAAAAATTAACATATATCTTCGTGAAATGTATTAGCAGTAATAGTAACAGGAAATTCCGTTATAAGTTTTTGTGGACGATTTTCTTGGCAAGCAGCTAATTTGTGTTTTTTGTACTAAAATGTTGCTCCACATTGCACTTCTTTTCGCTATTAATTTTACTCGAACACACATTACAAAATCTTTTTCAACTTTAAAAACTTCAGGATACAATTTTACCATTTTTAGCAAAAATAACAAATTAGACTTTTCTTTCGGCATTTTTTTTTATTATTTTTTCGTTCACAGCGGCCGGTTTACTTATTTTGTTATAAACTCAAATAAGTTTCATGGCTGTTTTTTTTTTTTGGGATGGTAAGTTTATTAATTTTAGTTGTAATACAGCGTATTGAATTTGGCCCAAAAACGTTGAGTCCACAACTAACATATTTTTGTTTTAACCCAGAAAAAAGTTGTCAATTATTTTTTTTCTCATGTTTTTTCAAAAAAATATTTTTTACGTAAAAATTATGTTAAAAAAGCTATTTTACAGCAAAAACATAGGAGAAAAGCAAAATAAGCACCATAATAACAAAAACAGCAAAAAAAGCAAAAATGGGCAAAAACAGCAAAAAAGAAGCAAAACAGCAAAAAAGCAAATTTGTCTTCTCTGGTTATTACTCATATAGAGAGTTGTTTTTGATTTTTTTCGCCGTTTTTTTTATTTTTTTTTGTTGACTGTGCTCTTCTTATTATGTATTATGTTTTTGTAACACCAAAAGAATAAATAATTTTTTGCACAGATTATTTGTATTATGTATGTATGTGCGTTCATACGTATACTTTTTTTTCTTGTATATTTTTACTTGTTATTTTTTTTTTTTTTTGTTTTTTACTTGTTCTATTGTTCACTTTAATTTTTGAGCGTCCAAATTCGCTTGTTAAATATTATTAACAAATTTATGAATCGTATGCGGAGTTAAAAACAACACGTCTGTTGACAACGAGCACGACCGAACGAATGACATACTTATGTATGCAATAATGTATTTACCACTTTAATTTTTTCATTAAAACTTTACATTTTGCTTTTTAATATACATTTTTTAATAAACACACAAACAATACTTTTTCTTTTGCTTGTAAATTTTCTGATTAATTTATCAGTTTCATATGTAAACAAAAACATCTGATTGTTTATTCTTGTCCGAACTTTCCCAAAGAAAAAGTTCGTGCAACTTTATACAGGAAATGAAAAAAAATACTCCCTCAATTAAATTCTTAATTGCACAAAAATTGTTATGTGGAATGCTTTTGGTTAACTTTGTGCAAGTTTGGACTGTTTCGTTATGCATGTGGAACAGAGCTATTGGCTTTTTGATATACATATGTATGTAAATATATGTATATGTATATATAAGCAAAATGTATACCACTTTAACAGCTTGAAATAATAATAAAAAAATAAATCTGATCACTTGCGCAAGGGATGGGCAAATTGAAAAAATTTATCGATACTTATCGTATCGATATTTTTTAAGAGCATAGATATTTATTAATTAAAAATATCGAACGTACTAAGGTGAAATTATTACCAAATTTAAAAACTTAATATACCTATGCCAATACATATTTACATACATATGTACAAACATATTACATGTAATTCCATTCTAACTTTTTATTGTTTCTTTTAATTTCAAATTTATTGCTTGTCCCTCGATTTCGAACGAAACTTTCATTCGCTTAACTTTTATTTAAAATAAAAACCAGTTTTAAAATTTAGTTTTTAAGGTAATTTATGCAAACGAAGTTTTCGTTTGAAATCGAGGGACCGGCAGTTAATTCTACAATAAAAAAAAGTAAAGGATATAAACAAATTTTTATTTATTCGCCATATGAAATCTAAAAAAAAAAACAAAAATTAATTGGGATTATTTAATGCCGGATTATATACTGCCGGTAAACGAAAGTTGTAACACATACTATACTTTTTTATTATTAACATTCTAACTTTCGTGAGTCTATTGCTGCTAATACGCCATAATTATGGCGATTCTTTGCATAATTCTAGGAACCCTTTCCAAAATATTTTTTGCGCGCTTATTTTTTGTTGTCATCTCTTAAAAAACCGAGACAAAACTGAACTGTGTAATCTATGAAAATGTACAATGGATAAACGCCTTTATTTTCTTAATATTAGTTAATAAAACATATGATGCAATTCTTAAAAACAACAGTATGGAAAGCAGTTGAGCAACGGTTTAATTGTTGAATTTTATGATAAAGAGGTCTTAAAAATATCGAATTCGATATTCGTAGATAAATATCGATGTATCGATTTATGGGTATTTTTAATATCGGCGATATACATATATCGATTATAATTTTTTTTAATATCGATATTTTGATATATCGATATTTATTGCCTATCCCTAACTTGCGCAGAGCGCCTTTAGTGAAACTTGACTAGAAGTGCAACCCTTCTCGAACAAAGAAGCTTAACGTCTGAATTCATCTTTGAACAGAAGAATTCTTGCGGAAAGTAGTAACTACTCACTAAAAACATTGGAATGATAAATTTGCATAAAGATCAGCTGCTTACAAGTCTACCTAGAACACTCGCTAAAGTTGTATTGGAAATAGTTAAGAATACAGAAGAGGTAAACTAACGTTTAACCTGCACGAACAGTCGAAGATAATGAAGGTACTTACCAAAAGGAGAAACCCCTTACAAATTCAGTTGTCCAGTGGTAAAATGAAAGCCAGATACGATCAAGTGGTATAATCAGAACGAGTAACTGATGTACAGTTGGTTATATTCTTTAAACCTCAAACTGCTAACAAATTGAGACAGTAATATAGAAATTAAACGACGGGTTTATCGTTTTTAAATTAAATTATGTACCTAACTACATACATACATATGTAGATCTAAATGAAGGTGGTACATCTAAAAAATCTGGAATAGATGAAACTGATATACTAAAATGAATATCAGTTTCATTTATTATAATAAACATTAGTAGAAAAACATTTTTAGTTTTATTGTGACATATGTAAGAGTATGTAATAAAGAACTGCCGAAGCACATATATTGTAATTATATAATAATATAATTATTTTTTATTATTTGCAGTTTAAACGTTATGAGTCCCAGCCGCTATTGACAATTGGAAAGCGTTTCAAGCCTGGATCATCTCTTAAGCATTTATGTATGCCGACGTCGATTGCTGTATCTACCACTGGTGAAGTAAGTTATGTTAATAACTTAAGAAACAACAAATTAATACGAGGGTTTTTACGACGTCGTTTTTTCTTAATTCCCTTTTGAAGCAACTTCCAAAAATCGTTTGCGTTCATACAATAATTTAAAGTTTCGTGTTTTTTTTTTATTAACAGTAGGGCCTAGATTAACCAGCAACATCAATTATACGGGAATTTTTTGCGTCGATTTAAACTGTTTTTGCAACGGCAGCCGGTATTATAAACATATTTTTTTTCTTTCGAATATTAAAAAAAAGTGAAAAAAGGGAACTCCCTCGGCACGTACTGAAAGCATAGCTGCCAGATAAAGTTGGTCGAAACAAGCAAAATTTTTAAGAAAAAATTCGTCAAATTTACTAAGCTTAATCGTCACAAAAACCGCCATTGTAATTAATCACTACCAGCCTGTTTGTAGAACGCGAATCGCTTATCTATATATATAAAATTGTTACGTTACTGACTGACTCACTGACTGATTCTTCATAGCACAGCCTAAACCCCTGAAGCTAAAAACTTGAAATTTGGACCAGGGGTTGGTCTCTCCCCAAATCGATCCACTAAGACGGGATTTTTGGAAATTCGAATGTTTAGGAGGTAACAAATTTAATGCTTTTCGTTGTTCTTTAGAAAAATAAGCGGACAGGTGTCTGGTACCTTTTGGAAATTCAGCCCTTTAACGGAGTAAACGGGTAAAACCTGCATTGTGGTACTTTTTTGTCACCCCATCTATCTTTTTAACCCATAAACATAGAAATAAGGGTTATATCACATTTGAAACTTATCTAAAAAATCCAAATACGAATTTGGTACTTTTTCGAAAATCGGACGTTTAAGGGGTAAAAAGCGTAACAATTTTTGGTACTTATTTTATAAAAATTTTTGTTTTTAATATGTTTTTTCTTTACCCACTTACAACTTCAATTAATGTTGGGAGAATTCCAACTAATTGTAGCGGGAAATGTAAGAAAAGATAAAAACTCATCACTGATTTATTGTTTGGTATTTTGTTTAAGCTTTGATATCGTTGCAAAAAAGACTTTTTGAGTGTTTGTAGGTAATTCTCATTCCCTCTGTAGTCTTGTTTGCTGATAGCTTTGGCTTTTCTAAAATTATTTAGGAGAACGTTTCCTGATGATCTGGCCTAAGCAACCAGTGAAATGCGCATAGGAACAGCTTATCCTCCAACAATAAATTTCAGTATTTTTTATCAATTATTTAAAAAGGGAATTAAGCACAACAAACAAAATCTTTTAATAAATAATAGTATTCCCACAAACAATTTTGATAATAAAAATTTTTTTTTTATTTATTGAAGAGGGATCTACTGTAAGAGGGATGTTTTTGGTACTTTTTCGTTATTTAACTGGTACTTTTTTAATTTTTGTTAATATTGGACCTATGAACATAAAATTAAACATGCATGCTCCTGAGTAAATCAAAATCTGCAAGAGGGGCTTCTTGGTACCTTTTGGTCTTAAACTGGTACTATTTGAAGTTCCGTAAGTATTGGACCTAAAATCATAAAATTCAACATTAAATGTCCTGAGTGGACAAGAACCTATAAGAGGGATCTTCTTGGCACTTCTTCGTTTTTTAACTGGTACCTTTTTTATTTTCGTTAATATTGGATCTACAAACATAATTAAAAATGCAATGCCCTGAGTGAATGAGAATATGTAAGAGGGGCTTTTTGGTATTGTTTGTTCTTTACCTGTTACTTTTTGAATTTCCGTTAAAATTGGAACTATAAACATAAAATTAAACATGCAAGTTCCCAAGTGAATGAGAATCTGTAAGAGTGGTTTTTGGTACTTTTTCGTACTGTATTGCTTGCCAACAGGTACTTATTGAATTTTTGTTAGTATTGCAGCTACAAACATAAAATTAAACAGGCAAAGCGTTGAATGAGCATCTGTAAGAGGCAATTTTTGGTACTTTTTTGTACTTTATTTTGTTCTTTTATTGTTGCTCATTAAATAAAAAAAAGAGAACAGGTGTCTGGTACTATTTCGAAATTCGGCTCATTTAGGGAGTAAAAGTGTAAAACCTGAATTTTGGTTCTTTTTTGTCCCCCATTTACCGTTTAAATCAATGCACATAGAAATTAAAATTATATAAAATTCGTAACTTATCTAAAAAAAATGCCAAGTGAAAATTTTGTACTTTTTCTGAATTCGAACGTTTAAGGGGTAAAAATCGTACGTAATTTTGTTACTTTTTCCAAGATATTTTTTCTTCAGCTATTTATTTTCATCGCACAGCCTAAACGCCTGAAGCTAAAAAGTTGACATTTTGACCTGAGGCAGGCCAAATCGATCACGCTGACCTCATATCTGCTAAGCTAAAGGAGATACAAAAAAATTTAATACTTATTGTTGTTCAATAGAAAAAAAGGCGGTAAAAACGGAAATTCGCTAGCCTCATATCTGCTAAACTAAAAGGGATACAAAAAATTGAATACCTATTATTGTTCATTAAAAATAAGCGGACAGGTGTCTAGCACTTTTTTGAAATAAGGAGTAAACGGGTAAAACCTGTGTTTTAAAACTTTTTTGCTATGCCATCTATCTTTTAAACCAATAAACATTAAAATAAAAAATATATCACATTCGTAACTTTTCTAAAAAATACAAATACAAATTTGATGCGTTTCGAAATTCGAACGTTTAAGGGGTGAAAATCGTACCTAATTCTGTTATTTTTTTTCAAAACATTTTTCTTCATCTACCTACATATATAATATAAAATTGTTAGGTTACTGCCTGATTCATCATCGCATGACCTAAACGCCTGAACTTAAATGCTGAAATTTGCCCGGGAGGTTGGCCTCTCGCGAAATCGATTACCTATGATGGGAGTTTTGGAAATTTTTATGGTTAGAGGGTAAAAAAGGTTAAAACATATATATATATATATAGATATAGATATATATAGAATTCCTTAACCTGATGTTCATTAAAATAATAAGCGTTTAGGTGTCTGGTACTTTTTTGAAATTAGACCCTTTTGGGGAGTAAACCTGTATTTTAAAACTTTTTTGCCACGCCATCTATCTATTCAACCAATAAACATTGAAATAAAAAAATATCACATTAGTAACGTATCTAAAAAATACAAATAAAAATTTTCGAAATACGAACGTTTAGAGGTACAAATCGTCCCTTTACAAAGTAGCGGGTTTAAACCTAGAAACATAAACTTTGGCGTAAAAATATGTCCACATAAGAAAAAGGGGCGCTCCAGAAGTAGCGGGTTAAATGCTAGTAATTATAATAAAACTATACTCGTTTTTAGAAAAAATTAATAAAAGTGAAACAAAAATAAAAAATGGAATTTTCTACAAGAAAAAGTAACTAAAATGTTATTATTAAAAATGCAATTGTTTTTAAGATGCAATACAAAGTCAAGTCTCGTTATACAACGCTATTTATTACGTATTCGTCCATCAATTGGCTGGTCGCGAGTTAGTTTTGGCGTGCTCTACAAACTAATTAAATTTTAATATATTATGTCTGTTTTTGAATATAAAATAACATTTTGCGTTTGTAAACTTATTATTGATGTAACACAACCAAAAGAAGGAGTACAGAGGTCGTCTAGAGGGCATCCGTACTCCTTCTTTTTCCTGATGGGTATATACTAGAGACCTTCATGAATGTCATTAAAAGATAAAAATGTGCATTCATTCCATTATTGAATTGTGCATGTTAACTCTCTCGTGATGAAACGATACCACTTGTGTATCGATATTTGTACTCGATACTGTTTCGGTAGTAAAGTATAGACACACACTCTGTATCGAACAAAAAGCATCGATGCTTATATCGGTCAATACCTTAATATTATTAGAGACAGTAAAAACCAGAGTAAATTCAAAATTATGTGGTTCTAAGTAAGTGTAATAATAAAAGTTATTTTTGGATTTTTTTGAACAAAAATAACAGTTAGATTTTGATTTTTATTTTTTGAATGAGCAAAAATTCTAAATTATGCTAACAATGGCGGCAACTAAGCTTAATTGTCTCACAATATGGAACAAGTATTTATGACCTATACGAGTACTTTTTGGCCGAAACCTACTTGGTTCTCGGTGCCAAAATTACTCGGTATCGAATGAAAAGTATCGAGTAAGTTACTCGTATCGTTTCATCCCTACTCTCTTAAGTTTGAATTAACATGTGCGTCTCTCTATGTTAAACTCCGTTTGTTTTCCTATTCATCTTTACATTCATTAATTGAAATGGTGGTTGAAAAATATGAATTGACACCAATTACTCAAACCAGCTATGAATTATTCACGCGTGCGAACAAATCAATACCGAAATCAACCGTAAACTTCAAGATTTTTTTTTTTGACCACGTGCTATTATTATTGTCTTGAAAACAACAGCACGTGCGTGACAAACAATAACAAAACATCCAAAATTATATCAGCAAACATTACGAACACCATATTATTCATAAAAAATTACAAAATTAATTAATATATGAAAAATCTTTAAATTTAGCAGTTTAAAACGTTTGAAAAATTATGCAAAAATGTTGTTATATGAATAAAATTTACAAATTTGCCGGTTTATAAAATCTGATAGCTGATTGTGATAGCACGTTACTAGGGCTATTAACGCCGCCAGTTGTCATTTTCGACAAAACAAAACTTTAGGGGCTATTCCATATTAAAGAAAAAAATTAAAAAATGTACCCAAACATTGTAACATGCATAAAATCTACAAATAACTGATTTTGAAACAAGCAAAATTTTTAAGAAAAAATTCGTCAAATTTACTAAGCTAAATCGTCACAAAAACCGCCATTGTAATTAATCACTACCAGCCTGTTTGTAGAACGCGAATCGCTTATCTATATATATAAAATTGTTACGTTACTGACTGACTCACTGACTGATTCTTCATAGCACAGCCTAAACCCCTGAAGCTAAAAACTTGAAATTTGGACCAGGGGTTGGTCTCTCCCCAAATCGATCCACTAAGACGGGATTTTTGGAAATTCGAATGTTTAGGAGGTAACAAATTTAATGCTTTTCGTTGTTCTTTAGAAAAATAAGCGGACAGGTGTCTGGTACCTTTTGGAAATTCAGCCCTTTAACGGAGTAAACGGGTAAAACCTGCATTGTGGTACTTTTTTGTCACCCCATCTATCTTTTTAACCCATAAACATAGAAATAAGGGTTATATCACATTTGAAACTTATCTAAAAAATCCAAATACGAATTTGGTACTTTTTCGAAAATCGGACGTTTAAGGGGTAAAAAGCGTAACAATTTTTGGTACTTATTTTATAAAAATTTTTGTTTTTAATATGTTTTTTCTTTACCCACTTACAACTTCAATTAATGTTGGGAGAATTCCAACTAATTGTAGCGGGAAATGTAAGAAAAGATAAAAACTCATCACTGATTTATTGTTTGGTATTTTGTTTAAGCTTTGATATCGTTGCAAAAAAGACTTTTTGAGTGTTTGTAGGTAATTCTCATTCCCTCTGTAGTCTTGTTTGCTGATAGCTTTGGCTTTTCTAAAATTATTTAGGAGAACGTTTCCTGATGATCTGGCCTAAGCAACCAGTGAAATGCGCATAGGAACAGCTTATCCTCCAACAATAAATTTCAGTATTTTTTATCAATTATTTAAAAAGGGAATTAAGCACAACAAACAAAATCTTTTAATAAATAATAGTATTCCCACAAACAATTTTGATAATAAAAATTTTTTTTTTATTTATTGAAGAGGGATCTACTGTAAGAGGGATGTTTTTGGTACTTTTTCGTTATTTAACTGGTACTTTTTTAATTTTTGTTAATATTGGACCTATGAACATAAAATTAAACATGCATGCTCCTGAGTAAATCAAAATCTGCAAGAGGGGCTTCTTGGTACCTTTTGGTCTTAAACTGGTACTATTTGAAGTTCCGTAAGTATTGGACCTAAAATCATAAAATTCAACATTAAATGTCCTGAGTGGACAAGAACCTATAAGAGGGATCTTCTTGGCACTTCTTCGTTTTTTAACTGGTACCTTTTTTATTTTCGTTAATATTGGATCTACAAACATAATTAAAAATGCAATGCCCTGAGTGAATGAGAATCTGTAAGAGGGGCTTTTTGGTATTGTTTGCTCTTTACCTGTTACTTTTTGAATTTCCGTTAAAATTGGAACTATAAACATAAAATTAAACATGCAAGTTCCCAAGTGAATGAGAATCTGTAAGAGTGGTTTTTGGTACTTTTTCGTACTGTATTGCTTGCCAACAGGTACTTATTGAATTTTTGTTAGTATTGCAGCTACAAACATAAAATTAAACAGGCAAAGCGTTGAATGAGCATCTGTAAGAGGCAATTTTTGGTACTTTTTTGTACTTTATTTTGTTCTTTTATTGTTGCTCATTAAATAAAAAAAAGAGAACAGGTGTCTGGTACTATTTCGAAATTCGGCTCATTTAGGGAGTAAAAGTGTAAAACCTGAATTTTGGTTCTTTTTTGTCCCCCATTTACCGTTTAAATCAATGCACATAGAAATTAAAATTATATAAAATTCGTAACTTATCTAAAAAAAATGCCAAGTGAAAATTTTGTACTTTTTCTGAATTCGAACGTTTAAGGGGTAAAAATCGTACGTAATTTTGTTACTTTTTCCAAGATATTTTTTCTTCAGCTATTTATTTTCATCGCACAGCCTAAACGCCTGAAGCTAAAAAGTTGACATTTTGACCTGAGGCAGGCCAAATCGATCACGCTGACCTCATATCTGCTAAGCTAAAGGAGATACAAAAAAATTTAATACTTATTGTTGTTCAATAGAAAAAAAGGCGGTAAAAACGGAAATTCGCTAGCCTCATATCTGCTAAACTAAAAGGGATACAAAAAATTGAATACCTATTATTGTTCATTAAAAATAAGCGGACAGGTGTCTAGCACTTTTTTGAAATAAGGAGTAAACGGGTAAAACCTGTGTTTTAAAACTTTTTTGCTATGCCATCTATCTTTTAAACCAATAAACATTAAAATAAAAAATATATCACATTCGTAACTTTTCTAAAAAATACAAATACAAATTTGATGCGTTTCGAAATTCGAACGTTTAAGGGGTGAAAATCGTACCTAATTCTGTTATTTTTTTTCAAAACATTTTTCTTCATCTACCTACATATATAATATAAAATTGTTAGGTTACTGCCTGATTCATCATCGCATGACCTAAACGCCTGAACTTAAATGCTGAAATTTGCCCGGGAGGTTGGCCTCTCGCGAAATCGATTACCTATGATGGGAGTTTTGGAAATTTTTATGGTTAGAGGGTAAAAAAGGTTAAAACATATATATATATATATAGATATAGATATATATAGAATTCCTTAACCTGATGTTCATTAAAATAATAAGCGTTTAGGTGTCTGGTACTTTTTTGAAATTAGACCCTTTTGGGGAGTAAACCTGTATTTTAAAACTTTTTTGCCACGCCATCTATCTATTCAACCAATAAACATTGAAATAAAAAAATATCACATTAGTAACGTATCTAAAAAATACAAATAAAAATTTTCGAAATACGAACGTTTAGAGGTACAAATCGTCCCTTTACAAAGTAGCGGGTTTAAACCTAGAAACATAAACTTTGGCGTAAAAATATGTCCACATAAGAAAAAGGGGCGCTCCAGAAGTAGCGGGTTAAATGCTAGTAATTATAATAAAACTATACTCGTTTTTAGAAAAAATTAATAAAAGTGAAACAAAAATAAAAAATGGAATTTTCTACAAGAAAAAGTAACTAAAATGTTATTATTAAAAATGCAATTGTTTTTAAGATGCAATACAAAGTCAAGTCTCGTTATACAACGCTATTTATTACGTATTCGTCCATCAATTGGCTGGTCGCGAGTTAGTTTTGGCGTGCTCTACAAACTAATTAAATTTTAATATATTATGTCTGTTTTTGAATATAAAATAACATTTTGCGTTTGTAAACTTATTATTGATGTAACACAACCAAAAGAAGGAGTACAGAGGTCGTCTAGAGGGCATCCGTACTCCTTCTTTTTCCTGATGGGTATATACTAGAGACCTTCATGAATGTCATTAAAAGATAAAAATGTGCATTCATTCCATTATTGAATTGTGCATGTTAACTCTCTCGTGATGAAACGATACCACTTGTGTATCGATATTTGTACTCGATACTGTTTCGGTAGTAAAGTATAGACACACACTCTGTATCGAACAAAAAGCATCGATGCTTATATCGGTCAATACCTTAATATTATTAGAGACAGTAAAAACCAGAGTAAATTCAAAATTATGTGGTTCTAAGTAAGTGTAATAATAAAAGTTATTTTTGGATTTTTTTGA
Organism: Pollenia amentaria; assembly: GCA_943735925.1. Classification (NCBI taxonomy): domain Eukaryota; kingdom Metazoa; phylum Arthropoda; class Insecta; order Diptera; family Polleniidae; genus Pollenia; species Pollenia amentaria. The sequence continues at coordinate 86,953,955 of OX031010.1, read as the reverse complement.
ACAAAAATAACAGTTAGATTTTGATTTTTATTTTTTGAATGAGCAAAAATTCTAAATTATGCTAACAATGGCGGCAACTAAGCTTAATTGTCTCACAATATGGAACAAGTATTTATGACCTATACGAGTACTTTTTGGCCGAAACCTACTTGGTTCTCGGTGCCAAAATTACTCGGTATCGAATGAAAAGTATCGAGTAAGTTACTCGTATCGTTTCATCCCTACTCTCTTAAGTTTGAATTAACATGTGCGTCTCTCTATGTTAAACTCCGTTTGTTTTCCTATTCATCTTTACATTCATTAATTGAAATGGTGGTTGAAAAATATGAATTGACACCAATTACTCAAACCAGCTATGAATTATTCACGCGTGCGAACAAATCAATACCGAAATCAACCGTAAACTTCAAGATTTTTTTTTTGACCACGTGCTATTATTATTGTCTTGAAAACAACAGCACGTGCGTGACAAACAATAACAAAACATCCAAAATTATATCAGCAAACATTACGAACACCATATTATTCATAAAAAATTACAAAATTAATTAATATATGAAAAATCTTTAAATTTAGCAGTTTAAAACGTTTGAAAAATTATGCAAAAATGTTGTTATATGAATAAAATTTACAAATTTGCCGGTTTATAAAATCTGATAGCTGATTGTGATAGCACGTTACTAGGGCTATTAACGCCGCCAGTTGTCATTTTCGACAAAACAAAACTTTAGGGGCTATTCCATATTAAAGAAAAAAATTAAAAAATGTACCCAAACATTGTAACATGCATAAAATCTACAAATAACTGATTTTGATAGCACGTTACTAGGGCTATTCAGGTCGCCAGTTGTCACTTTCGACAAATCAAAACTTAAGGCGGTATTCCATATTAAAGAAAAAAAATTCAAAAATTTACCCAAATGTTGTTACATAAATAAAACCTAAAAATTTGCCGGTTTATAAAATCCGATAACTGCTTTTGATAGCACGTTACTAGGGCTATTAAGGCCCCCAGTTGTCACTTTCGACAAATCAAAACTTTAGGGGGTATTCCATATTACAGAAAAAAATTCAAAAATTTAGCCAAATGTTGTAACACGAATAAAATCTACAAATTAGCCGGTTTATAAAATACGAATTTGGTACTTTTTCGAAAATCGGACGTTTAAGGGGTAAAAAGCGTAACCATTTTTGGTACTTATTTTATAAAAATTTTTGTTTTTAATATGTTTTTTCTTTACCCACTTACAACTACAATTAATGTTGGGAGGATTCCAACTAATTGTAGCGGGAAATGTAAGAAGAGATAAAAACTCATCACTGATTTATTGTTTGGTATTTTGTTTAAGCTTTGATATCGTTGCAAAAAAGACTTTTTGAGTGTTTGTAGGTAATTCTCATTCCCTCTGTAGTCTTGTTTGCTGATAGCTTTGGCTTTTCTAAAATTATTTAGGAGAACGTTTCCTGATGATCTGGCCTAAGCAACCAGTGAAATGCGCATAGGAACAACTTATCCTCCAACAATAAATTTCAGTATTTTTTATCAATTAATTAAAAAGGGAATTAAGTACAACAAACAAAATCTTTTAATAAATAATAGTATTCCCACAAACAATTTTGATAATAAAATTTTTTTTTTTATTTATTGAAGAGGGATCTACTGTAAGAGGGATGTTTTTGGTACTTTTTCGTTATTTAACTGGTACTTTTTTAATTGTTGTTAATATTGGACCTATGAACATAAAATTAAACATGCATGCTCCTGAGTAAATCAAAATCTGCAAGAGGGGCTTCTTGGTACCTTTTGGTCTTAAACTGGTACTATTTGAAGTTCCGTTAGTATTGGACCTAAAATCATAAAATTCAACATTAAATGTCCTGAGTGGACAAGAACCTATAAGAGGGATCTTCTTGTCACTTCTTCGTTTTTTAACTGGTACCTTTTTTATTTTCGTTAATATTGGATCTACAAACATAATTAAAAATGCAATGCCCTGAGTGAATGAGAATCTGTAAGAGGGGCTTTTTGTATTGTTTGTTCTTTACCTGTTACTTTTTGAATTTCCGTTAAAATTGGAACTATAAACATAAAATTAAACATGCAAGTTCCCAAGTGAATGAGAATCTGTAAGAGTGGTTTTTGGTACTTTTTCGTACTGTATTGCTTGCCAACAGGTACTTATTGAATTTTTGTTAGTATTGCAGCTACAAACATAAAATTAAACAAGCAAAGCGTTGAATGAGCATCTGTAAGAGGCAATTTTTGGTACTTTTTTGTACTTTATTTTGTTCTTTTATTGTTGCTCATTAAATAAAAAAAGAGAACAGGTGTCTGGTACTATTTCGAAATTCGGCTCATTTAGGGAGTAAAAGTGTAAAACCTGAATTTTGGTTCTTTTTTGTCCCCCATTTACCGTTTAAATCAATGCACATAGAAATTAAAATTATATAAAATTCGTAACTTATCTAAAAAAAATGCCAAGTGAAAATTTTGTACTTTTTCTGAATTCGAACGTTTAAGGGGTAAAAATCGTACGTAATTTTGTTACTTTTTCCAAGATATTTTTTCTTCATCTATTTATTTTCATCGCACAGCCTAAACGCCTGAAGCTAAAAAGTTGACATTTTGACCTGAGGCAGGCCAAATCGATCACGCTGACCTCATATCTGCTAAGCTAAAGGAGATACAAAAAAATTTAATACTTATTGTTGTTCAATAGAAAAAAAGGCGGTAAAAACGGAAATTCGCTAGCCTCATATCTGCTAAACTAAAAGGGATACAAAAAATTGAATACCTATTATTGTTCATTAAAAATAAGCGGACAGGTGTCTAGCACTTTTTTGAAATAAGGAGTAAACGGGTAAAACCTGTGTTTTAAAACTTTTTTGCTATGCCATCTATCTTTTAAACCAATAAACATTAAAATAAAAAATATATCACATTCGTAACTTTTCTAAAAAATACAAATACAAATTTGATGCGTTTCGAAATTCGAACGTTTAAGGGGTGAAAATCGTACCTAATTCTGTTATTTTTTTTCAAAACATTTTTCTTCATCTACCTACATATATAATATAAAATTGTTAGGTTACTGCCTGATTCATCATCGCACGACCTAAACGCCTGAACTTAAATGCTGAAATTTGCCCGGGAGGTTGGCCTCTCGCGAAATCGATTACCTATGATGGGAGTTTTGGAAATTTTTATGGTTAGAGGGTAAAAAAGGTTAAAACATATATATATATAGATATAGATATATATAGAATTCCTTAACCTGATGTTCATTAAAATAATAAGCGTTTAGGTGTCTGGTACTTTTTTGAAATTAGACCCTTTTGGGGAGTAAACCTGTATTTTAAAACTTTTTTGCCACGCCATCTATCTATTCAACCAATAAACATTGAAATAAAAAAATATCACATTAGTAACGTATCTAAAAAATACAAATAAAAATTTTCGAAATACGAACGTTTAGAGGTACAAATCGTCCCTTTACAAAGTAGCGGGTTTAAACCTAGAAACATAAACTTTGGCGTAAAAATATGTCCACATAAGAAAAAGGGGCGCTCACGAAGTAGCGGGTTAAATGCTAGTAATTATAATAAAACTATACTCGTTTTTAGAAAAAATTAATAAAAGTGAAACAAAAATAAAAAATGGAATTTTCTACAAGAAAAAGTAACTAAAATGTTATTATTAAAAATGCAATTGTTTTTAAGCTGCAATACAAAGTCAAGTCTCGTTATACAACGCTATTTATTACGTATTCGTCCATCAATTGGCTGGTCGCGAGTTAGTTTTGGCGTGCTCTACAAACTAATTAAATTTTAATATATTATGTCTGTTTTTGAATATAAAATAACATTTTGCGTTTGTAAACTTATTATTGATGTAACACAACCAAAAGAAGGAGTACAGAGGTCGTCCTGATGGGTATATACTAGAGACCTTCATGAATGTCATTAAAAGATAAAAATGTGCATTCATTCCATTATTGAATTGTGCATGTTAACTCTCTCGTGATGAAACGATACCACTTGTGTATCGATATTTGTACTCGATACTGTTTCGGTAGTAAAGTATAGACACACACTCTGTATCGAACAAAAAGCATCGATGCTTATATCGGTCAATACCTTAATATTATTAGAGACAGTAAAAACCAGAGTAAATTCAAAATTATGTGGTTCTAAGTAAGTGTAATAATAAAAGTTATTTTTGGATTTTTTTGAACAAAAATAACAGTTAGATTTTGATTTTTATTTTTTGAATGAGCAAAAATTCTAAATTATGCTAACAATGGCGGCAACTAAGCTTAATTGTCTCACAATATGGAACAAGTATTTATGACCTATACGAGTACTTTTTGGCCGAAACCTACTTGGTTCTCGGTGCCAAAATTACTCGGTATCGAATGAATAGTATCGAGTAAGTTACACGTATCGTTTCATCCCTACTCTCTTAAGTTTGAATTAACATGTGCGTCTCTCTATGTTAAACTCCGTTTGTTTTCCTATTCATCTTTACATTCATTAATTGAAATGGTGGTTGAAAAATATGAATTGACACCAATTACTCAAACCAGCTATGAATTATTCACGCGACTTATGTATTTATTTCAAGAGTGAATTAAAAAAAAACACAATTTTATTTTATTTTGTTTTAATTACTTTTGCTTTTATTAATTTAACGTTAACCAGTGTCACAACAAGACTGACTTTACAACTCACTTTATGTTTAATATTATACTTTATTAATTGTTGCGTTAACATGATTTTGGTAAAAATTGTCAATTAAGCATTTTTATTTTATTTAGCAATTCTTATCAAATTTATGGAAAATTATTTATGGGAACGGAAGTTTATTTAAAATTTGTTAAGTGCAAAATTGTCAATTTTGCATTTTTATTTCATTTAGCAATTCTTATTAAATTTATTTAAAATTGTTCATGAGAACGGAAATGGAAATTTACTTACTCAAAATTTGTTAACGCATCAATTTTACATTTTGTTATTTTTTACTTATTAATTCTAAAAAATTATCTATTTTGTCAGGAGAAGTATTCCTATATGTAACTACTCCCCCCTTTAGATAAGAATTCTCCTGAATTCTATTGTTTATCTTTATTTTAATACGTTTATGTTTTGTTATGATTATTACAATTAAAATAAGTATTACAATTATGGTTAAAATATTACAACTATATGTGATTCTCTTGTGGAACTTTAATTCTTTAATATTTTGAATATTATTTTGATTTTCTACGTTAATTTGTTCCAGTGTTATTTTATGAGTAAAATTTTGTATAATATTGGTATTCTTATATATTGTTTTTTCTTCAGCAATTTCCAATATGTTTGAAAAGTAATAATCTTTGATTCTAATTGTACAGTTGTTAAAATTTATTATATAGTTTCCTGTTAGGACATTATCCTCATTATTACAAGTTTGGTTTATAGTTATGTTGTTTGCATTTTTAACAGGGTAGGAAAAAATTCTACTCGCGAGCACAATTCGAGTCAACTCTCTCATTTTAAAATTTGTGCTCGCGAGTTTTATTTTTAAACTCGCGAGCACAAATTTTTTACGAGTCATAAGTTTTTTGTGCTCGACTCGTAAGCAGATAACAACTCGTTTTAAAATTTGTGCTTACGAGTTTTATTTTTCAACTCGTAAGTACAAATTTTATGCGAGCAGAAAACGAGCGCATACGAGTTGAAATCGAGCAACTCGTTTAAAAAAATTAATGTTTGCTTGTGCGAAGTAAAAATATACATACATATGAATTTTTAGAAACGAAGGGCAGGCAAATGTGTAGGAAGAGGTTATATAAACATATGCACACATATGAATGCTGGGCATAACCATGTTGATAAGAATGTATGTGTGTAAAAATGTTTTCTTGTTTAAAAATATGTAAACCTGCAAAATGTTTAATGATGTGTAATAAAATGTATGCGTTCTTAAATGACTTAAATAAAAGTGTTTGAGATTGGTAACATATTATTTTCATAAAAGCTGCCTTTAATAATTATGAATAAAATAAACATTTGTCAATCGATTTTCATGGTTTATGGCTCATTTTATTCGCAATATATCTGGCTTTCTGATAAATAATAAAAAAAATTGTTCTAAATTTGTTAACAAATTTTTGAAAACAAAAAATAGTACTAATTTTGCTTGAAAAAAAAGTTTATCGCCACTAATTTCTGAAAATGTCCGAAACAGTGGAAAATATAAAAAATGTTATTCGTTTGACTTAAAGGAAATATTATTAATAATCATTTGTTGGTGCTTTTATAAAAATCGGCCCTTATTTCGGGCGGAATATTAGTCAAGCCCATAAAAAAAATTGAAACTGCAAACGGATTAAAATTAACCGCTTCAAAATCTTTATATTTTATATCTTTTTATTTAAAGACTTACATTTGTTTTTGAAGACCAGTGTTATAAATGAATTAAGAGTTTTTTAGGGTAGCAAAAGCCATCACATAATTGTCTTGTGACAACCAAATTAGTTGATTCTTATAGAAAACATCAGCAGGTAGTAAACAATCACGACTATTTATAGAAAATGTGATCATTGATATGTTTGTTTGATCCCTAGTGAGTGTTTAAATGTCAGTGCAATGGGTCTGAAAAACTTATTATATTAATGTTTATGTTAAAATGGCTGGCAAGACGTGTGGGAAAGGGTTGTAAAAGTAATGTTTATACTAAAAAAATGCACACAAGTGAATGCTGCTCATAAACAGGTAGATAAGTGTGTTTTAAAATATATGTGCAATACGTATAAATGTTAAATTTTGAATGATGTGTAATAAAATGTATGCGTTCATTAGTGACTTACATAGAAGTGTTTACGATTCATAGGAAATTAATGAACTGCCTTTTTTATATTTTCGAAACGTATAACATGATTGCATTCTTTTAAGCGAATCCTTTCCTTTGCTATTTCTTCTTCATACTTATACTTGTCACAACATAATATTTGCTGTATTAATAAATACCTTTTCCCACCTTACTTCTGATCCATTTGCTAATGCTGTTCTGTGTTTCGATGAAATATTCATACATACACACATTTATCCACACATACAAACAAATAAACAGGAAAAAAATATATTTTTAATTAAAAAAAATTCATACGCAAAAATAAAACTCGCGAACAATTCTTTTTAGCTCGACTCGCGAGTTGAGTTTTATTTTTGACTCTTAAAATTTGAACTCTTTTCGCGAGCAATATTTTTCAACTCGCGAGCAGTAAAGAATAATTCTTTTCAATGTTGAAAATAAAACTCGCTCGAATTGGACTCGCTCGCGAGCGAGTTTAATTCGAGCACTCTCCGTACTCTGATTTTTAATTAAAATAGTGCTTATGTCTAAGGGTATGATTTCTAAATCTGTGTTACTTATAAGTTTGCAATTATTTTTTAAAATACAATGATTGCTTAGTTTTAATTCTCTTAAATGTTTATTTTCTTCAAATTTGTAAGTTTTATTTTCGAATTCAAAATGTAATTGTTTTTCATCGTCTATTTCATTATTATTATTGTCTGGTAATGGTACAATTGTTTTTAATTCAACTGTTATAAATTTTTTGGGAATTTTTATACCAAAAATCAAAAATGAATTATTAAGATATGTTGTTCCAAGCTGAATATACTTTAGTTTATTGTAATCTATTTCATATACTTGGATTTCGTTACTAGTTAAAATGTTTGGGTGTATGATACCATATTTTGCTGAAATTACGTTATCTTGTAATTGTTCTATTTTGTTTTTTATTAATTGTATATTAGTTAATTGTTCTAAGTACAAATTTTCGTTTTTTTCTATTTCTACAAATTTATTTATATAATTTAATTCATCTTCTATTTTTTTCTGTCATTTTTTTACAACATTCTTTAAATGACTTATAGTGGTATTAAAATAATCATTAATAATTATTTGTTGATTATTGTTTTCCGTTATTTCATTTATTCTAAAAAGATGGTTTTGTATCGTTTTTCTGTCCTCGTCATCCATAGTTCCAAACAACCACTTCGATAAACTACCTATTCCGTTAATTAGTCCGCGTCTTTGTCTTGTTTGTTTTGGTAATAGTGTCATTAGTTTATTTTTTGCGTCGTTTATTTCAGAATTTAATATTTCTCTATTGTCAATACTCATAAAATTAATATTATTCGTTATGTTTACTAAAATGTCCTCAAGCTCTTGTAGATTAATAATATGTAGAATTATGTCTGTTTCTTTAACAATTTCCTGTTCTCTTATGTAAATGTCTATGTATCCTTTTTGTTCCATTATTCGTTCAATTTTCATTAGTCCTGTGGTCTGTGTAATTCCTATCAGTATCATTAATATTGTCAGCATCTGAAAATTTTAGAGGTTTCTTGATATTACGAGGTTGAATTTTTTGTTTGTTTGTTTTTGCTTTTAACTTCTTTTAAGCGTTGGGCTAAGTATTCGAAGTCAATGTCATCGTCCTCATTACTAACGTCCGAAAATTTATATGGTCTTTTAATATTACAGGTGTGTATGTTTTTTAGTTTTGATTTCCTATATCTAGGTTGTTCTTTATGTCTTAAAGCCTTATAATTCTTTATATAACCTTCGTTCCTGACCTCCTAATAATCTTCCCTAGATTTGTTTAATTTGGTTATAACCTTCCTTTGACATTCTTCTAAATTCTCTTTTACTCTTTTTTCATCTACTTTTCCTTGTTGAACATCATTGGGTGTATATTTAGTGTTAGAATGGTAACGTTCGTTATAATTCCGCATAGCCTTTTGGATTAGTCGTTTTATGGGGATGTTATTATTAGTTTTATATAGGATTCTAAATTTTTCTGATAATGTATTATGCATTCTTTCGACGTCTGCATTTCCTGTATGACTGTTTGGTTTTGTGATATGTAATTGAATTCCCTCTTGACTGAGAAATTCTTTAATTTGGAGTGCATTGAATTCGCCGTCCGCTACAATTTTCTCTGGTTTACCTACCTTTGAAAAATGTTCTTCTAATTGTTCTATTATAGTAATTGGATTTCTATCTGTTAAATGATATGCTGTCCCAAATTTTGAAAATTTATCAATCACGGTTAGAAATCTAAAACCCTTCATCACATATGTATCTATATGTATAACTTGATTTTTGTTTGTTGGTGTTTCTGTGAATTTAAATTTTTGTTTAATAGGATTTCTGTCGTATTTAACTTCCTTACAAAGGTCGCATTGGTTAATTACCATCTGTATTAATTCTAATAATTTTGGATAATAAATTTTGTATTTGATTTGGTTATATGTTTCCTGTATGCCGGAGTGTATACTTTCTCTTACATGATAAAAAGAAATTTGTTTGACTGCTTCTATTTCTGTTTCTATATCCTGGGCTCTCATAGTACATTTGATGAATTCTATTTGCTTGTCATTTGAGTACATTTCTATTAATTTTTCTTGAATAATATTGTAGCTATGTTCGGATAATTCGGAAAATATACCTATTTTTCCTTTAGTAATATATCTTCTGAAAATATTTCCTAGGTCGTTAAAGTCTGACTCTGCCACAAAAATAATTCTTTTACCATTTATAATTTTCATTTCTTCTATTTTATTGTTAGTTAAGATAATTTGAGTTTTATACTTGTTAACTATTTCCTCTTTAATATAGAAATGATCCATCAAATTTTCTTCGGCTGAGTGAACTGTCAGCATCGATACATCATCTTCTTCTATATTATTTATTTTAAAATTTTTTTCTTTATTTGGATCTTCGTGAAAACTGGCTTCTACTTCTCCTGTTTCTTTTTCAGCATTTTCCAGTCTACTAAGGAAATCTGCAACCCTATTCTCCTTGCCTTTTATATAATCTATTTCAAAGTCATATTCTCCTAACTTTAGTAACCATCTCTGGTGTCTGGGAGACATATCTCTTCCTTTATATTTTGAGTGCAAAAATTTTATTGGCTGATGGTCAGTCAGTATTTTAAATTTCCTGCCGTAGAGGTATGGTCGCAAATAGTTCACACTCCATAATATTGCAAGGAATTCTTTATCCGTTGCCGAATAATTCCTTTCGTGGTTGTTCAATGTTCTAGATGCGAAACATATCGGATGTCCTTCTTGTGACAGTACCGCACCAATTGCATAGTTAGATGCATCGGTGGTTAAGGTAAAAGTTTTTTCAAAGTTGGGATACCTAAGAATTGGGTGTGAGGTTATCAACGATTTTAATTTTTCGAATGCCTCTATATACATCGGGTCCTAAACGTTTATTTTTACTCCTTTCTTCAGATATTTCGTTATGGGTTGTGCCACCTTGGCGTAATCTTTCACAAATTTCCTATAGTAACCTGTGAGTCCTAGGAAGCTTTTTATTTGCTTTTCTGTTTTGGGAATCTCTACTGCTTGAATGACGTCAATTTTGTCTGGGTTGGGCTTTAGTCCTTCACTAGTCAGAATATGTCCTAAGAATTCAGTTTCTCTTTTCATGAAGTTACATTTGTCAATTTGGATTTTTAATTCTGTCCGTTCTAGTACTGTGAATATGTCTTTTATGGCCTTTATATGTTCTTTCAAGGATGTACTAAAGATAAGTATATCGTCTAGATATACAACACAAGTTTTATTAATATAATCCCGCAATGTCTCGTTCATTAACCGTTGAAATGTCGCTGGCGCGTTTTTCAGTCCGAACGGCATTCTTATGAACTCGTACAGTCCATGGGGGGTTACGAAAGCTGTTTTGTGTCTGTCCTCTTCTTTTATTAAAATTTGGTGATACCCTTTTGCTAAGTCTAGTGTTGTGAAGTATTGTGCTCTGCCTAACTTGTCTAGGATAGCGTCTATATTTGGAAGTGGAAATTTGTCGTCTGTTGTCACCTCGTTTAATTTTCTATAGTCCACAACGATTCTGTATTTCTTTTGTCCAGAGTTATCTAATTTTTTGGGGACCACTATTAAGGGACTTGAATACTTGGAACTACTTTTCCTAATAATTCCCTGCTGTTCCATCTCTTTTATTTGTCTTCTTACCTCTTCCTCATGCTGCGGAGGATATCTATAGAGCTTAGCATTTATTTGTTGATCCGTTACAGTTTTTATCTCATGTTGAATACTTGGCGTGCTGGTGAGTTGATCACCCTCTTTGAAAAATAATTTTTTAAATCTTTTTAAAATAACTTTTATTTCTTTATACTCTTCGTCATTAAGATGGTCTAATGAAAATCTATTCCAATCAACTTCTTTTGCTTCCAACGTACAGATCTCTAAGTTTTTATATGGATTTATTAAGAAGTTTGAAATTCTGTCATTAATTGAAATATATCCATCGTCTAAATTTATCATGGTTTTGAAACAATTAAGCAAATCAATTCCTATTATAAATGTATACTGTCTTCCTTTTAAATCGGTCACCTTCCATCTAATTTTTGAATAATGCGGAATATTAAATTCGTCCGGTGCATCAGTTAAAACTTCGTATTTAATTATATCCTTCTTATTTATGGTGCTATAGTGAATTGGTTTTATTAATAAATTTTTTTGGAAGTCCTTATTGTTATTATCTACTAGGCTAATAGTCGCTCCTGTATCTATTAGTGCTTTGTAATTTTTTCCTTTTATTTTTATGTTTATGATGGGTAAATAGTCGGAGGCGGTCTCTGAAAAAACGCATGTCTATTATCTGGATTTGATTCCATTTCTTGTTCTTCAACTTGGACTGTCTGACTATAATTACTTGTTGTGTCCTTATTATCCACTAACATTCGCTGGTCTTGCCTAAATTGTTTACAGTAATTTGGACTGCAATATTGCCTAGGGTTTCCTACCTGTTGCGAAAATCCGTGAACGTTATTTACTTGTATATTATCTATTTCCATAGGTTCTCCTTGCCCTTGCCTAGGTTGCGTAAAGCGATTTTGGTTTACGAAATTCCTAGGGTTTCCTGGCTGTGCGAACCGTTGGAAATTACCTGAATTGTTTTGGGCCCTATATTGTTCTGCATTATTTTGTACTCTATATCGCCCTGAGTTATTTATTTGATTATTCTTAAAATTAGGGTTATAATTACGATTGTAGCTAGGGTTGTAATTATGATAATAGTTATCATTGAAATTTCCTTGTGTTTTATAATTTGTATTTCGATTTGAATTTGTGTTATTGAACTTATTTGTCTTAATTTTTTTATATTCCTCCCTGATACAGCTGTCTTCAAATCGTCTTCTGGTTAGTATTTTGAGTATGTCATTTATGTTTCTTTCGTCGTATATTTTGTCCAATAATATGCCCTGCGTCATTTCTTTTACGGTATTGACTAAAATACTATCTACGTTTGATAAGTCAATGTAGTGGTCATTGTGGTAATATACTGTCAATTCGTCCGCTTTGTATTTTATATTTTGAATTTCAGTTATAAGTTCGCTTACCGTATTTACTCTTAAATTTGATAACATCTTATATATTTGGTGAGGCTCCACATTAGGCCTGTACCGTAACTTTAGGGTTTCTTTAATCAATGTCCAGTTGTCGGGTTCTGGGATATTTATTACTGCATCTTTCGCTTGTCCCTGTATAGTTTTATAGAAAATCAGCTTCACTGCTTCTCTTCGTAAGTTGTCTTCCAGTATGGTTGATAACAAATATTCGGTGCTGCAGAAAAAACTGTTTACCGTTACGTCACCAGTTCCCGTAAATACTGGTAAATGATTAATAGTCTGGAGTACGTTTTCTCTGGAACTGTTGCGTAAAGGTGGGTTTTGTTGTTGTTGTAACTGTTGGAGTTGTTGTTGTTGTTGCTGAGTCTGTTGTTGCAATTCCGTGTAAGCTTGCCTTAAACGTTCAAGTTGTTGATCCTTTCGGGTCACTTCCTCTGCTAGATTTATTTGTAATTGCTCCTCCATTCTTGGTCTTTGTTGATCAAAATGATGGGCTCTGTTACGTTTCTTGGTTAGCCACGAAATTTTTCTGGTTACGATCAATGCAATTAAAAAATGTACACACTTTTTCTTTTAATTAATGGTGTCCAATATGTTAATTGTTCACTGCATTAAGATTTGATTTTATTTTCACTTTTACTTAATTGCGTCCACTATTTTGTAATGTCCACTGAATTAAGATTTGATTTAATTTTTACTTAATTGCGTCCACTATTTTGTAATGTTCACTGAATTAAGATTTAATTTAATTTTTACTTAATTGCGTCCACTATTTTGTAATGTTCACTGAATTAAGATTTGATTTTATTTTTACTTTTATTAACTGTGACCACTACTTTTAATGTTCACTGAGTTAATTTTGTTAAAAGTTTATAAGGAAATTTTTTTTCCGAAGGATTCGCAAGATATCCTTTTATTTAATTATTGATTTATCGTTGGTTCGAACACTGGATCCTGTCCCTTGACTTTGGATCCTACCGACTGCGCCACTTATGTATTTATTTCAAGAGTGAATTAAAAAAAAACACAATTTTATTTTATTTTGTTTTAATTACTTTTGCTTTTATTAATTTAACGTTAACCAGTGTCACAACAAGACTGACTTTACAACTCACTTTATGTTTAATATTATACTCTATTAATTGTTGCGTTAACATGATTTTGGTAAAAATTGTCAATTTAGCATTTTTATTTTATTTAGCAATTCTTATCAAATTTATGGAAAATTATTTATGGGAACGGAAGCTTATTTAAAATTTGTTAAGTGCAAAATTGTCAATTTTGCATTTTTATTTCATTTAGCAATTCTTATTAAATTTATTTAAAATTGTTCATGAGAACGGAAATGGAAATTTACTTACTCAAAATTTGTTAACGCATCAATTTTACATTTTGTTATTTTTTACTTATTAATTCTAAAAAATTATCTATTTTGTCAGGAGAAGTATTCCTATATGTAACTCGCGTGCGAACAAATCAATACCGAAATCAACCGTAAACTTCAAGATTTTTTTTTTGACCACGTGCTATTATTATTGTCTTGAAAACAACAGCACGTGCGTGACAAACAATAACAAAACATCCAAAATTATATCAGCAAACATTACGAACACCATATTATTCATAAAAAATTAAAAAATTAATTAATATATGAAAAATCTTTAAATTTAGCAGTTTAAAACGTTTGAAAAATTATGCAAAAATGTTGTTATATGAATAAAATTTACAAATTTGCCGGTTTATTAAATCTGATAGCTGATTGTGATAGCACGTTACTAGGGCTATTAACGCCGCCAGTTGTCAAATTCGACAAAACAAAACTTTAGGGGCTATTCCATATTAAAGAAAAAAATTAAAAAATGTACCCAAACATTGTAACATGCATAAAATCTACAAATAACTGATTTTGATAGCACGTTACTAGGGCTATTCAGGTCGCCAGTTGTCACTTTCGACAAATCAAAACTTAAGGCGGTATTCCATATTAAAGAAAAAAAATTCAAAAATTTACCCAAATGTTGTTACGTAATAAAATCTACAAATTTGTCGGCTTATAAAATCCGGTAACTGCTTTTGATAGCACGTTACTAGGGCTATTAAGGCCGCCAGTTGTCACTTTCGACAAATCAAAACTTTAGGCGGTATTCCATATTAAAGAAAAAAAAATTCAAAAATTTACCCAAATGTTGTTACATAAATAAAACCTAAAAATTTGCCGGTTTATAAAATCCGATAACTGCTTTTGATAGCACGTTACTAGGGCTATTAAGGCCCCCAGTTGTCACTTTCGACAAATCAAAACTTTAGGGGGTATTCCATATTACAGAAAAAAATTCAAACATTTAGCCAAATGTTGTAACACGAATAAAATCTACAAATTAGCCGGTTTATAAAATCCGATAACTGATTTTGATAGCTCGTTGCTAGGGCTATTAAGGGCTATTATTTTCGACAAATCAAAACTTTAGGGGGTATTCCATATTAAAGAAAAAAAGATAAAAAATTTACCCAAATGTCGTTACATGAATAAAATCTACAAATTTGTCGATTTATAAAATCCGATAAAATATTTTCATAGCACATTACTAGGGCTATTAAGGCCGCCAGTTGTCACTTCCGACAAATCAAAACTTTAGGGGGTATTCCATATTAAAGAAAAAAAATTAAAAAATTTAACCAAATGTTGTTACATGAATAAAAACTACAAATTTGCCGGTTTATTAAGTCCGCCAGTTGTCACTTTCGACAAATCAAAACTTTAGGGGGTATTCCATATATAAAAAAAAAAATTCAAAAATTTACCCAAATGTTGTTACATGAATAAAATCTCCAAATTTGCCGGTTTATAAAATCTGATAACTTTTTTTTTTTTTTTTTTTCAGTATTTATTTATTGAATCTTCATATATTAAATATGAACTAACAATAATTAATCAAATCTTATCCTAATATTTACTTAATGTCCTGCCAGTGCCAGACAAAAAGATTTAGTCATCACGGTTTCTGTTCACATATGTAGGTGTTTATCGCTCATCTGATTGGCTGAGTGCTGCAGTGTCTCTTCTCCTTAATCGAGTGTGGCCGCCATAATTTAAAATATTTCGAGCTAAGGGATTTGGGTGCAGTTCCAGCCTTTTTAAATATTTTACTGCATATTTCGTTATCATAGTTTTTACCAATGGCACATTGAGATCCTTGTGGATATTTGAGTTTTTGACATACCAGGGAGCGGCTGTTATTATTCGAAGAAGTTTATTTTAGCGCCTTTGAATTTTTTCGATATTAGAAGCCGAGGCAGTGCCCCATAACTGAATACCGTAGCACCAAATTGGCTTTAAGATAGAGTTGTAAAGTAGAAGTTTGCAATCGAGACTAAGAACAGAATTTCTTCCAATTAGCCAATTAATTTGAATTGCTTTTAGTTTCATTTGAGTTAATTTTGCTTCTATGTGCCATTTCCACGTTAAACGCCGATCTAGATGTATTCCGAGGTATTTTACATGCGAGTGTTGGGGTATTATTTGATTATTGATTTTAATAGGGGGGCATGTTTCCCGACGCAATGTGAATGTTATATGTGCGCATTTTTGCTCATTGATCTTTATCCTCCATTGTTTTAACCACCTTTCCAGTTCAAATATGTGATCCTGTAAGTAACGAGATGCTTCTTGACAGTTTTCATGTACGCTTAGGAAAGCTGTGTCATCCGCAAATGTTGAGGTTTGTGTGTAGCTGTTTGTTGGCATGTCCGAAGTATAAATTAAGTACAATAGAGGGCCCAGAATGCTGCCTTGTGGGACTCCAGCGTTAACTGGCTGAGGAGAACTTAAAAAATCGCCTTCTTTAATAATAAATTGACGACCGACTAAGTAGCTTCCTAACAGCTTGTGTATGTTTGCTGGCAAGTTTTGCTGCAATTTCAGTAGTAAACCTTCATGCCAGACTTTATCAAAAGCTTGAGACACATCGATGAAGAGTGCTGAGCAATATTTTTTTTCTTCAAAGGCTTTTCTTATTACATTTACTATTCGATGAGTTTGTTCAATTGTGCTATGCTTTCTTCTAAACCCAAATTGATGATTAGGAATACATCTATTTTCATTTAAAATCGGCGTTAATTTTGCCACTAGTAGTTTCTCAAATAGCTTTGAAATATTAGATAATAAGCTAATAGGCATGTATGACTCAACTTTTGTGTGATCCTTTCCTGGCTTTGGTATCATGGTTACTAAGGAAACCTTCCATTTATGAGGGTAGTATTGAAGTCGTAAAATAGCATTAAAAATAAAAAGAATAATTTTCTTTGCTGTACTTGGTAGCTCCAAAAGCATTTTATTACTGATCTTATCAATACCGGATGCCTTCTTGGTGTTTAAATTACAAATAGCCTTTTCGATTTCTCTAAACTCGAATCTTAGGGGAATAGCTGCTCTGACATTTACAGACGGTAAATCGACTGCTATATCGTGAAATATATTATGGGTAAATACATTTTTCAGATGATTAGCAAACAGATTTCCTTTTTCAATATCATTTCTTGCCCAACTTCCATTCAAGTTTCTCAATGGTGGCTTAGAGATAACTGGTCTATTGAGGCTTCTAGCTGCACGCCATAATGAGTAATCTGATTGTGGAGTTGAATCAAGTCCCTTGAGATATTTTTCCAGGGAAGCCGTTTTCTGAGACTGCAGTAACTTTCTCAGCCTTTTTGTGCACTCTTTTAATAAAGTCTTAAGTTGGGGGGATCTGTGCAATTGCCACTCTCTACGAACTCTCCTTTTTTCAGTCAATAGACGCTCGACATCTGTAGAATATATGATTTTGTTTTTGGTTTTTTTGAGTGTTATGCTGGAATGTTGAACAGCTAGTTTGAGATAACTGTCAAAATTAACAATAGCGAGATCCACGTTCTCCGGTGTGCTAAGCGGAATATTTTCTGTGCAATGGGCACTCAGATATTTTTTATATTTTAACCAATTTATTTGTGAGGCTGATGTCGATAAGTAACCAGACGGAGATACGATTCTATTTGGATTCATTATAGTAACAATTGTAGGTGTGTGATCTGAAGATAATTCTAGGGACGCTTCCACATGAATCGTTTCTATGGGGATGTTATTAACCACGCCAAAATCTATGACATCTGGAACTTTTTGCTGATCAGTAGGCCAATATGTTGGTTGACCGCTCGCGACCACATTTAGGTCCATTTTACAAATTGTGTTAAACAAAACACGACCCTTAGGTGTAATAAGTCGTGACCCCCAGAAAGTGTGTTTAGCGTTATAATCGCCAGCAGCCAGGAAGCAGGGTCCTAATGATTTGAAATATTTATTATATTGGCTTTCTGATATTGAAAATCTAGGTGGGGAGTATAATGATGAAATTACTATGTTTCGAGATAATTCCTCAACGCAAATACTCGTTGCTTGGAGATAATCTTCACGATGATCGCACATTAGGTAGTGTTTTACTCGGTTTTTTATCAAAATGGCAGAACCTCCACAAGCTCTACCTCGAGGGTCCTTGGTATCATATAATATATAACCATTGACTTGAAACGTGTTTCTTGAGGTCAGATGGGTTTCAGAAACCATCATAACATCAATTTGTTTATTTTTATATCTGATAACTGATTTTGATAGCACGTTACTAGGGCTATTAAGGCCGCCAGCTGTCACTTTCGACAAATCAAAACTTTAGGGGGTATTCCATGTTAAAGAAAACAAATTAAAAATTTACCCAAATGTTGTTACATGAATAAAATCTACAATTTTGCCGTCTAATCGTTTGCACTATGACTTGTTCGCTAATATTTCTTAAAGGCTTTTTCAATTAAAAACAAATTCTGTTTAATTCGGAATTTTTAAGTAAAAAAAAAATTTTATAATTTAAACATGAGTTTTATGGGTTTCACTACACAATTATTCGTAAACAAAAAAGTTATAAAAAGTAGAATATAAATTTTCTTAAATTCACGGTCATTTACTTACAGTGATATATTTTATATATATAAATTTTTAAAAATCTTTAAAATTCCTATGTGCATTTCCAAATATTAAATATACTACTAGAAATAATCTTAATTTAGAATATTATAATATTTTGCTTTTGTACAAATTTTTTTTTAGTAATTTTCTGAAATCATTATGTCTGTCGCGCTCGTTAAAGATAGACGTGTTTTCTAAGCTCGGCATAAGGTTTATTTTTTTTTTTTTATAAAAACGTGAACAAATAAAGTATTAAAAAAAATACATGTATGTACATACATACATAAACATACACATATTTTATTCTCGGTGTTGATAAACAATAACAAATAAGAAGATCACAACTGTAAACAGTAAAAAAAAACTCTTATGAGTGCAAACAGTGCAAAAACAATTAAACATAATGATAGAAATGCATATATCACAGTGAGTGTAAACGAAACAAATGCAGAAATAAAAAAAAAATAGTCGATGATAGCAAATACCTAACGGCTAAACCTATTACTCGCACGCGATCCCTCTCACCCACTGTATTTAATAATAATGTTGATACACTAACAAATATAAAACCTGCAATCGTTGCCTCAACGGCAAAAGCAATTTTAATAAGTGATGAAATTATAAACCCCAAATCGGGCATAATAGAAAAATCGGTATCACCTTCTGTGTCTTATAATACGGTTAATTTGAATACAATAAACAATATTAAACCTGCAAGCGATGCCTCAGCGGCAAAAACAATTTTAATAAGTTATAAAAATATTAATCCCAAATCAGGCATAATAGAAAACTCAGTATCACTTTCTGTGTCTAATAATACGGTTGATTTTAATACAATAAAAAATATAGAAAATATAACAAGTGATGAAAAGATTACCCCCAAATCAGGCATGTTGGAAAACTCAGTATCACAGGTAAAAAGTAGTCAAAAGCCTCTAGTACAAGTTGGAATGGATAGGTACATAACAGTGCTAAAACGGGGTCGCAGCCCAACCTCTTCTGCAGTTGCTTCGGTCCCAAGAGTTTTAAAAGAGGTTACATCGGATAGAATAAGTTCTCAAAATCGGTTTGCAATTTTGGAAGAGGAATCCTCGGAAGCACAAAACGTTACCAAATCTTCTAAGCCACCCCCGATATATCTTAGAGAGCAAAACTCAAGTGATTTAATAAAGAATTTGATCTCGGTAATAGGTGAAAATTCTTTTTATGTAGTGATAAAGGGCATTGATTCATGCTTAGACTCAGGTGAGATAAAAACGTTTTTAGAAGAGAAGGGCTTTTAAATAACAAACGTAATAAATATTTAAAATAGAGAAAAAAATCCCCAGCCACTATTTCGAGTGGAGTTAGAACCCGGTGACGTTAAGCTTAAAAAAACAAAACTCATCCCAGTTACAATCTGAAATATATCCTGTATAGGAAAATAACGATAGAGGAGCCGCACAAATGGAACGGTCCAATGCAATGTTTAAACTGCCAAGAATTTGGTCACACTAAGGCATACTGCCATTTAACCCCTGTTTGCGTTGTATGTGGAGAATTGCATGGTACAGCTCTCTGCGATAAGTCTAAAAATGACCCTAATTTAAAAAATGCAGCAACTGTGGTGGTTATCACACTGCCAACTATAGAGGATGCCCTGTATACTCTATCGTCAAGCGCTCGGTTGGACCGAAACCTAATCCCCCTCAAATTCAGGTAACACATCAAGTTAACACTAATGACATTTAGGTACCGCAGCCGCAGTAATAACAGAACATCCTACGCTAACGTTCTAAAATCAAACCATATGCCAATGCAAGGTGATTTGCCAAATAATGATGAGACTCCAGTTTCTAATTTAAGTCGTCTAGACGATGGAAACACTAGTGCAAACAGTTACTAACTTTACGAACACAATGGGTAATATGATGCAGGAAAGGTTAAGAATGCAATCGATGTTATTGCAAGCTGTACTTAACAATCCATGAATTGTTTAAAAATTTGTTTTTGGAACGCAAACGGCATTCGCCAACATAAAAATGAACTAGAATACTTTCTTAAAAGTAAACAAATTGATGTAATGATGGTTTCTATAACTCATTTGACCTCAAGAAATACTTTTAAAATTAATGGTTATATATTATATGATACCAAGGACCCTCGAGATAGAGCTTGTGGAGGTTATGCTATTTTGATAAAAGCCCGAATCAAACACTACTTAATGTGTGATCATCATAAAGATTATCTGCAAGCAACGAACACTTGTGTTGAAGAGCTAAATCGAAACTTAGTACTTTCATCTTTATACTCTCCACCTAGATTTTCAATATCAGAAAGCCAATATTATAATTATTTTAAATCATTAGGGCCCTGTTTCCTAACCGCTGGCGATTACAACGCTTAATATACCTTCTGGGGGTCACGGCTCATTACACCAAAGGGTCGTGTTTTGTATAATACAATGTCTAAAATGGATTTAAATGTGGTCGCGAGTGGACAACCAACTTATTGGCCTACTGATCAGCAAAAAATTCCAGATGTCATCGATTTTGGCGTGGTTAAAAACATCCCCGCAGAAAGGATTCATGTTGAAGCTTCTTTAAAATTATCGTCTGATCACACACCTACAATTCTTACCATATCAAACCCTAATAGAATTGTATCTCCGTCTGGTTACATAGTGACGTCAGCCACACAAATAAATTGGTTAACATATAAAAAATATCTCAGTACCCACTGCACTGAAAATATTCCGCTTAGAACACCGGAGAATGTCAAGCTTTCTATTGTAAATTTTGACAACTATCTCAAACTAGCTGTTCAACATTCTAGCATAGCCCGCAAAAATATCAAAAATAGTAAAATATATTCTACAGATGTCGAGCGTCTCTTGACTGAAAAAAGGAGAGTTCAAAGAGAGTGGCAGTTGCACAGATCCCCTCAACTTAAAAATTTATTAAAAGAGTGCACAAAAAGGCTAAGAAACTTACTGCAGTCTCAAAAAACGGCTTCTCTGGAAAAATATCTTAAGGAACTTGATGCAACTCCTCAATCTGACTACTCATTATGCCGTGCAGCTAGAAATCTTAAAAGACCAGTTATCACTAAACCGCCATTAAGAAACTTAAATGGAAGTTGGGCACGAAATGACATAGAAAAAGGAAATATTTTCGTTAATCATTTGAAAACCGTATTTACCCCTCATACATCTTTCGATACTGCGGTCGAGTTACCACCTGTTGCTGTTAGATCAGCTGTTCCACTAAGATTTGAAGTAAGAGAAATCGAGAAGGCTATTCATGATTTAAACCCCAAGAAAGCCCCTGGTTTTGATAAGATCAGTAACAAAATGCTTTTGGAGCTACCCAGCATAGCAAAGAAAATTATTCTACTAATTTTTAATGCTATTTTACGCCTTGAATACTACCCACAAGAGTGGAAAGTATCCTTAGTCACCATGATACCTAAACCAGGAAAGGATCCCACAAAAGTTGAGTCATATAGACCTATTAGCTTATTGTCTAATATATCAAAGCTTTTTGAGAAACTTCTAGTGTCTAAATTAACGCCGATTTTAAATGATAACAGATGTATTCCCAATCATCAATTCGGTTTAAGAAGAAAACACAGCACAATTGAACAAACTCATCGAATAGTAAATGCCATAAGAAAAGCCTTTGAAGAAAAAATATATTGCTCAGCACTCTTCATCGATGTGTCTTAAGCTTTTGATAAAGTCTGGCATGAAGGTTTACTACTGAAATTGGCAGCAAAACTTACCAGCAAATATACACAAGCTGTTAGAAAGCTACTTAGTCGGTCGTCAATTTATTATAAAAGAAGGCGATTTTTTAAGTTCTCCTCAGCCAGTTAACGCTGGAGTACCACAATGCAGCATCCTGGGCCCTCTATTATACTTAATTTATACTTCGGACATGCCAACAAACAGCTACTAAAAGCAATCCAAATTAATTGGCTTATTGGAAGAAATTCTGTTCTTTGTCTCGATTGCAAACTTCTACTCTACAACTCTATCTTAAAGCCAATTTGGTGCTACGGTATTCAGTTATGGGGCACTGCCTCGGCTTCTAACATCGAAAAAATTAAAAGGCGCCAAAATAAACTTCTTCGAATAATCACAGCCATGGTACGTCAAAAACTCAAATATCCACAAGGATCTCAATGTGCCATTAGTAAAAACTATGATAACGAAATATGCAGTAAAATATTTAAAAAGGCTGGAACTGCACCCAAATCCATTAGCTCGAAATATTTTAAATTATGGCGTCCACACTCGCTTAAGAAGAAGAGACACTGCAGCACTCACCCAATCAGATGAGCGATAAACACCTTCATATGTGAACAGAAACCGTGATGACTAAATCTTTTTTGTCTAGCACGGGCAGGACATAAAGTAAATATTAGGATAAGATTTGATTAATTATTGTTAGTTCATATTTAATATATGAAGATTCAATAAACAAATACTGAAAAAAAAAAAATTCTGAAATTAATTCCGAGTGATATTGAAATCAAATTTTAAAAAGATCTGGTTTTAAAAGTTCATAAAAAAGCGCTTTTATACATTTCATACTACTCTTAAAATCAGGAAAAACTAAGCTCATTGACAAAAAAGAATTAAAAGAAAGTCTCCATTGGTTTTCACTTTACCTAATTTCGATTTAAAGAACATGGCCGTTTCTAATATAAAAATCACAATTGGCTATTTTTTCTTAACTTAATTCTTAAGAAAATTTAATTTGTCAAAATTCAAGGATTTTAGGAGTGCATACAAATTGTGTAATGAAAACAGGCTAATAAATTTGTTAAAAGTTAAAAAAACCTGATTTAAAACTTTATCAAGAAAAATAAAAAAAATATTTATACGTATTATTATTTTAAGAAAAAAAAAAATAACCAAAATAAAATAAATAGTCGCATCTCCACATTGAAAAAAATGACCAATTTTAGTAAGAAATAACAAAAGACTGCAGCTCTGGTTACTAAACGAAAGCATTATATAGGAAGTGTGGCATTACCATCTTTGTTTGTTTACGAAAAATTGTGTAGTGAAAACCATAAAACTCATGTTTAAATTATAATATTTTTTTACTTAAAAATTCCGAATTAAACAGAACTTGTTTTTAATTTAAAAAGCCTTTAAGAAATATTAGCGAACAAGTCATAGTGCAAACGATTAGATGGCTAATTTGTAGATTTTATTCATGTAACAACATTTGGATAAATTTTTAATTTGTTTTCTTTAATATGGAATACCCCAAAAAGTTTTGATTTGTCGAAAGTGATAATTGGCGGCCTTAATAGCTTTAGTAACGTGCTATCAAAATCAGTTATCGGATTTTATAAACCGGCAAACGTGAGCAGAACAGACCGTCAACTAAGAAAAGGTAAATGTGACCCAACCTGCTCTGAAAATATAGCTCCTTATTGCAACGAATGCTCAAACTCCTTGCAGAAAGATAAAGAAAGTTACACTTTTTAATATATAATTAACACCCATGTGATGAATTTAGCAATTATTTTTTGTTTTTTTTAGATTTTAAGTTTATGGCATTAGACTGATTGAAGTTCCTTATATTTTTAAGTTCGTTTATTGTTTTTTTAAATTAATAAATTAGAAAATTGAAAACAGTTTAAATATGTTTTTTTTGCATATAACAAATAGCTAAACGAGTCATGTATGTATTGCTTACAGATACGTTTATCCAATTTTGAAAATTATGCAAAATACAATGTCAATATAACTAGGGTCATATTTACCCACCTGAGTGTCGGTGTTTCTCTTATCACGTGACCGACGCCGGGTTAATATGGAATACACCCTTAAGTTTTGATTTGTCGAAAGTGACAACTGGCGGCCTTAATAGCCCTAGTAACATGCTATCAAAATCAGTTATCAGATTTTATAAACCGGAAATTTTGTAGATTTTATTCATATAACAACATTTTTGCACTATTTTGCACTGCTAAATTAAAAGATATTTTCATATATTAAATAATTTTAAAATTTTTTTTTATGAATAATGTGGTGTTCGTAATGTTTTCTGATATAATTTTGCATGATTCCCTTTTTCAATATAATTTCTTGCCTAACTTTCATTCAAGTTTCTCAATGGTGGCTTAGATATAACTGGTCTATTGAGAATTCTAGCTGCACGCCATATCCCTTTAGATATTTTTTAAGGGAAGCCGTTTTCTGAGACTGCAGTAACTTTCTTAGCCTTTTTGTGCACTCTTTTAACCCATTTCCATCCTCTGTTTAAGATAACTGTCAAAATTAACAATAGCGAGATCCAAGTTCTCCGGTGTACTAAGCGTAATATTTTCTGTGCAATGGGCACTAAGATATTTGTTATATTTTAACCAATTTATTTGTGAGGCTGATGTCGATAAGTAACCAGAAGGAGATACGATTATATTTGGATGCATTATAGTAACAATTGTAGGTGTGTGATCGGAAGATAATTCTAAGGACGCTTCCACATGAATCGTGTCTATGGAGATGCTATTAACCACGCCAAAATTTATGACATCTGGAATTTTTTGATAATAAGTAGGCCAATAAGTTGGCTGTCCGCTCGCTACCACATTTAAATTCGTTTTCGAGATTGTATTAAACAAAACACGATCCTTTGGTATTATAAGTCGTGACCCCCAGAAAGTGTGTTAAGCATTATAATCGCCAGCGGCCAGGAAACAGGGTCATAATAATTTGTAGTATTTATATTATTGACTTTCTGTTATTAAAAATCTAGGGGGAGAGTATAGAGATAAAAGCACTATGTTTCGATTTAGCTCTGCAACACAAATGTTCGTTGCTGGCAGATAATCTTCACGGTGATCACACATTAAGTAGTGTTTGATTCGGGCTTTTATCAGAATAGCGTTCCAAAAACTAATTTTTAATCAATGCATGGCTTGTTAAGTACAGCTTGCAATAACATCGATTGCATTCTTAAAATTTCCTGCATCATATTACCCATTGTGTTCGTAAAGTTATTTACTGTTTGCACTAATGTTTCCATGGTTTTTTCAAGACGACTTAAATTAGAAACAGGAGTTTCATCATTATTTGGCAACACACCTTGCATTGGCATATGGTTTGATTTTAGGACGTTAGCTTAGGCTGCGGTACCTGAATGTCATAAGTGTTAACTAGATTTGTTACATGCATTTGAGGGGCATTAGGTTTAGGTTCAACC
Organism: Pollenia amentaria; assembly: GCA_943735925.1. Classification (NCBI taxonomy): domain Eukaryota; kingdom Metazoa; phylum Arthropoda; class Insecta; order Diptera; family Polleniidae; genus Pollenia; species Pollenia amentaria. The sequence goes on along the minus strand of OX031010.1, from coordinate 86,928,324 downwards.
GAGCGCTTGACGATAGAGTATACAGGGCATCCTCTATAGTTGGCAGTGTGATTACCACCCCAGTTGCTACATTTTTTACATTGGGGTCATTTTTAGACTTATCGCAGAGAGCTGTACTATGTAATTCTCCACATACAACGCAAACAGGGCAAAATGGCAGTATGCCTTAGTGTGACCAAATTCTTGGCAGTTTAAACATTACACGGTACTGTTCCTTTTGTGCGGCTCCTCTATCGTTATTTTCCTATACAGGATATATTTCAGATTGTAAATGGGATGAGTTTCGTTTTTTTAACCTTAACGTCGCCGGGTTCTAACTCCACTCGAAATAGTGGCTGGGGATTTTTTTCTTTATTTTTAATATTTATTACGTTTTTTATTTTAAAGCCCTTTTCTTCTAAAAACGTTATTATCTCACCTGGGTCTACGCATGAATCAATGCCCTTTATCACTACGTGTAGACCTTTACTGCTCTTCAGTTAGTATGTAAAAAAGTTTTTTTTTAGTGCTTCTAATTTAGTTATTACTTTACGAAAATCATCTTTACGATTAACTTGTGTTTTCGTTTCATTTATACTACCACGTTTTATTGCAGCTACATAAAAAGAATTTTCACCTATTCAAATTCTTTATTAAATCACTTGAGTTTTGCTCTCTAAGATATATCGGGGGTGGCTTAGAAGATTTGGTAACGTTTTGTGCTTCCGCGGATTCCTCTTGTAAAATTGCAAACCGATTTTGAGAACTTATTCTATCCGATGTACCCTCTTTTAAAACTTTTGGGACTGAAGCAACTGCAGAAGAGATTGGGCTGCGACCCCGTTTTAGCACTGTTATGTACCTATCCATTCCAACTTGTACTTGAGGCTTTTGACTACTTTTTACCTGTGATACTGAGTTTTCCAACATGCCTGATTTGGGGGTAATCTTTTCATCACTTGTTAAAATCGTTTCTGCCACTGAGGCACCGCTTGCAGGTCTTTTATTTTTTATTGTATTAAAATCACCAGTATTATTAGACACAGAAGGTTATACTTTGTTTTCTATTATGCCTGATTTGGGATTAATATTTTTATCACTTATTAAAATTGTTTTTGCCGCTGAGGCATCGCTTGCAGGTTTAATAATTTTTATTGTATTCAAATTAACCGTATTATTAGACACAGAAGGTGATACTGATTTTTCTATTATGCCCGATTTGGGGTTAATATTTTCATCACTTATTAAAATTGCTTTTGCCGTTGAGGCAACGATTGCAAGTTTTATATTTGTTAGACCCCTTTCAGACAAGCAAAGTTTACTTTGCAAAGTCTTGAGTTTATAGAAAAGAAGGGAAAAGAGAATAGCGGGGGAGTACATACTTTGCTGTACTCACAAATTCGTTTTGTTTTTCGTTCGTAGATTATACCTAAAGTTGGCTGCAACTTTATATTTATATACAGCGTTACCAGAATCTTTGGAATGAAAATTGTCATATGGCGAAAGAAATCATATTTTGAAGAGGAAAATCTTAAATTTTTTTTTTTCTTAATTTAAATTTTTTAAAACAAGGGCAAAATAGTAAGAATTATTAATTTTTTATAAAAACATACTTCTTATTATTTAAATTGAAAGACATAAAAACATAATTCGTCAGTAACTGAAACTTTATAAAAATACATTTTTTCTTTTCATAAATATTTTTTTTATCAATATTTCCTGTTTCCGATGTGCGAAAGAATTATTTTCTTCGTACAAATACATTTAAAACAAAAACAAAGTTTTTAGAATTTGTTTTTGTTTTTAATTTAGTTGTTCGAAAGAGATAGGTTACAATATGCCTTTTTTTAATATTTTTATTTATAATGATGCAATTTTGTGTATTCTAGAAACTGGGTACAAAAGTATGCAGCACCAATACACATCAAGCTGATGCAAAACTTCATTGTTTTAAAAATTGACTGTTTAAATAATCGTGCATTTTGTATAAGCGAAACTAAAGTAAAAATCAGAATTTCTAAAAATAAAAAATCATCATTTGAGAAAAAACTTTAATCATATTTTTGTTTAAAAAAATAATCCAAAATATGATAAAATCATCATTCTGGCAACGCTGTTTATATATTATATTCAAACAAGAGAAAAAAAATTTGTCAAATTAAACTTTGTGTGTCTGAGCACGAAACAAAGTTTAAAAGAGAATTCAACAGACTTTGTCAAAGTAAACTTTGCCTGTCTAAAAGGGGACTTAGTGTATCAACATTATTATTAAATACAGTGGGTGAGAGGGATCGCGTGCGAGTAATAGGTTAAGCCGTTAGGAATTTGCTATCATCGATTCTTTTTTTATTTCTGCATTTGTTTCGTTAACACTCACTGTGATATATGCATTTCTATCATTATGTTTATTTGTTTTTGCACTGCTTGCACTCATAAGAGTTTTTTTTTACTGTTTACAGTTGTGATCTTTTTATTTGTTATTGTTTATCAACACCGAGAAAAAAAATGTGTATGTTTATGTATGTATGTACAAACATGTATTTTTTTTCTTTTATTTACTTTTTTTTAATACTTTATTTGTGCACGTTTTTATAAAAAAAAAAATAAACCGTATGCCGAGCTTAGAAAACACGTCTATCTTCAACGAGCGCGACAGACAGAATGATTTCAGAAAATTACTAAAAAAAAAAGTGTACAAAAGCAAAATATTATAATATTCTAAATTAAGATTATTTCTAGTAGTATATTTAATATTTGGAAATGCACATAGGAATTTTAAAGATTTTCAAAAATTTATATTTATAAAAAATATCACTGTAAGTAAATGACCGTGAATTTAAGAAAATGTATATTCTACTTTTTATAACTTTTTTGTTTACGAAAAATTTTTTTACTTAAAAATTCCGAATTAAACAGAATTTGTTTTTAATTGAAAAAGCCTTTAAGAAATATTAGCGAACAAGTCATAGTGCAAACGATTAGACGGCAAAATTGTAGATTTTATTCATGTAACAACATTTGGGTAAATTTTTAATTTGTTTTCTTTAATATGGAATACCCCCTAAAGTTTTGATTTGTCGAAAGTGACAGCTGGCGGCCTTAATAGCCCTAGTAACGTGCTATCAAAATCAGTTATCAGATTTTATAAACCGGCAAATTTGGAGATTTTATTCATGTAACAACATTTGGGTAAATTTTTGAATTTTTTTTTATGTATGGAATACCCCCTAAAGTTTTGATTTGTCGAAAGTGACAACTGGCGGACTTAATAAACCGGCAAATTTGTAGTTTTTATTCATGTAACAACATTTGGTTAAATTTTTTAATTTTTTTTCTTTAATATGGAATACCCCCTAAAGTTTTGATTTGTCGAAAGTGACAACTGGCGGCCTTAATAGCCCTAGTAACGTGCTATCAAAAGCAGTTATCGGATTTTAAAAACCGACAAATTTGTAGATTTTATTTATGTAACAACATTTGGGTAAATTTTTGAATTTTTTTTCTTTAATATGGAATACCGCCTAAAGTTTTGATTTGTCGAAAGTGACAACTGGCGGCCTTAATAGCCCTAGTAACGTGCTATCAAAAGCAGTTACCGGATTTTATAAACCGACAAATTTGTAGATTTTATTACGTAACAACATTTGGGTAAATTTTTGAATTTTTTTTTCTTTAATATGGAATACCGCCTAAAGTTTTGATTTGTCGAAAGTGACAACTGGCGACCTGAATAGCCCTAGTAACGTGCTATTAAAATCAGTTACTTGTAGATTTTATGCATGTAAGAATGTTTGGGTAAATTTTTGAATTTGTTTCTTTAATATGGAATAGCCCCTAAAGTTTTGTTTTGTCGAAAGTGACAACTGGCGGCCTTAATAGCCCTAGTAACGTGCTATCACAATCAGCTATCAGATTTTATAAACCGGCAAATTTGTAGATTTTATTCATGTAACACCATTCTTGCATAATTTTTCAAACGTTTTAAACTGCTAAATTTAAAGATTTTTCATATTTTAATTAATTTTTTATGAATAATATGGTGTTCGTAATGTTTGCTGATATAATTTTGGATGTTTTGTTATTGCTTGTCACGCACGTGTTGTTTTTAAAACAATAATAATAGCACGTGGTCAAGAAAAAAAAAATTTTTTTGTTTGCGGTTGATTTCGGTATTGATTTTTCTCACGCGTCAATTATTCATACCTCCAACATCATTCACTGTGAATTTTTTTTGGTTTAACATTGATATCAGCGTTACCTCTTTGGTTCATTAGTAGCACTTAAAACAGTGGTGATCAAAATTGAAATGCTTTTGTATTGGTGAGAAAAAGATACAAATTTAGAAATACAGTACAACAAAAAAGTAAACAAAAAGATTATTATAAAAATGTAATCGTAAAAATTGTTTTGGTTTAAAAAAATTGTTTAATACTTCAATACACAATTAATTTGCTATTTGGTAAAACAAAATAATTTTCCTTATATTTTAAAGGTAAAAAAAAACAACCAATTTGCTTTTAATTTTATTAATATACAAATATATGTATAGATATGATATAGAAAAATATGAAGAATTCAAATTAACTGCTCATAACAAATATCTAAAATTTTGTTATAGGTCAGGTTGAACAATTGTCAAATATAACATGATTTAGTTCTTGTGAGAAAAATGAAATGTTATAAACGATTTTTCAATAATGAAGACTGCAGAGCAGATAATAAATTAAAAAGACGAAAAGCACATCACGGCTTTACATAGGAAATTTGTTGGATATTTTAAAATCAAAAATACTTAACACAATAACCTTCAATTATTCACCGAAGTTTGCTGGTTAAGAAGATCTTCACTTTAGTTAATGGCTTATCAGGGTCTCTTAAGGAATGTCAGTTCATTTCAGAGAACAAACTATTATATATGACTTGAGAAATATTTTTCAAATTCATTTCAAAATAGGAACTTTTTTACTTTTACGGGAGCAAAAGCATACAATTAAATATAGGTGTTTATGCTAATGCTTTTGTGGCAAAATTCCCAGTACCCTTTAAATGTTTTATAACACAAAAGTCATTGAGGATAACCAAATGCATTATTTATCATAAAAAATTTTCGTAATGGTACGAATATTTTTTTACGCACTATTTTTAAAATCAAGGGAAGCATCCGCCAAGCATGCGCACTATTTGCCGTCTGAAAGACAACTGAATGAAAAGAGCATATTAAAGTGATGGGTGGGGCCAAAAAGCAATTGCTCTATGAAATGATAACCACTGACTTAAAACCAGAGTACCGAAACGCTCGCTCATTCTTTAGTCATGAGCGAGCGTGAAAATTTAAAAATTTTTCTGCGAATTCATCCTGATGAGGGTGTGGGAAAAAAATTTTTTTAATTTCACCACTCATGAGTAGTGAGCAAAAAATAAATTCATATGTGAATTTTTCAGATATGAAAAATTTTAAATAATTCACGTTAAAATTCATCACAAGGAAAAAAATGCGGTTGTCCAACTATTTCCAGCGGAAAAATCAAGTAGTAAAGAGGCCTTATAGAAAGCCTTTTTGCAGACATAAGAAATCCCAGCCTAATTCCAACATTATTACTAATTAACAAGGTGTGTCATTGGAGACCAACACGTTGCTCTCTAGCAGCTGCATTAAACGCTTCTGGAAGGGCTTATACAAAGATTTAAGAATAAAGCTCTATCCCAGTTTAATTTTTGTTGCTAAAAATGCAAAGTGAGTAAATTAATAACTAAACTTGCTACACGTTCCAACATTACAACCAATAAAACGATTTCGACAAGCCTTATCTTAGAAAAGAAAATTTAAATTTATAAAATATGTAAATTAAGCAAAGTTGTAATAAAACAAATTTAATTGGTTACTATTTTTTATGTTTCTATTATACAACCGAGCCCAAAGGATAACAAAATCGTTTTATGGTAACTATTTGACCTGTTATAATGACTAAATACATTTATGCAGGCGTACGCAGTGCGCATTTGGTATTTTTAAAAAAATATGATATCATACCATAAAAAAGAATTTAAATTTATGCATAGATGTGTGAATTTATTAGTGGTTACCTGTTCAATCGTTGTACCAGGCAATATCTGCAAAAAAATTTGCAACATATTTCCATATATATATGGAAATAGTTTTTGCTGAAAGCAGTTCTTAATAGGTGATTGACGTGGTGTGTGTCTAAAGGCCCAACAATAATGTGCTTAAGTTGGCTTCAGCAAATGTGCGAATACATATAAATCATATGAGGCAAACCATATTGAACTTAAGGAAACGTTTTGTTAAGTATTATGAAATTGTCATTTGCTTAAGCATAGTGCGAAACTGATCGCACATTCCGTACAGAATCAAATATTTTTTTATTTTGTTTTTGTTTTTTTAAATACATTTGAGAGACTTTTTGTCGATTTTTGACAGTAGGTTAAGCAAGGCTATGCATATTATGGTTGGGCCTTACACTGCATTTACAAGTGAAAGTACTTTCATGAAATTTCTGTATACGTATTACAAATAAAAATTTTAATTAAATGGACGACTTTCTTGAAAATTTCTTGTGCGATTACACAGGAAAGTGAAAGTTCATTTTTAAAATGCCGTCAAAGCGAAAAGTTGCAAAAATTATTTAACTTCTAGAATTAAAAAAACTAGAAATGGAAGGTATATGTATGATTTATTATTCATATCCCATAAAATTAGGTATGCACATTATAAATTTATTAATTTAATTATACTTTGATGTTTTAATTTTTTCTTCATGCGTGTTGTTTTGATTACTACCTAATGAGAGTTGCCAAAGTTATCACATACACAAATTTATAGGGCAATAGTTGAAAATAATAATTATGTTAACTTTTTAATAACATTAATGTGTTTTATAACACGCAATGTCATTTTTTATGTATATTTGAAGAAAAATATTATAAATACATTCATACATACACACAAGAAAATACATAGGTTAAATTACCTAAAAATATGGTATAAAATTAAATAAGCGCAAGGAAAGCATGGAATTATCTAAGTTTCTTAGGTAATATAACTACATATTAAATTAGGTCATTTCTATGTTCGAAAAAGTAAGAAAATTTACCAATATTTGAAAAGTTATTTTATTTTTGGAAAATTATCTAATGACGATTTATTTTCTGAGGAATATGTTGCATAAATGTTACATGTTCTACATTTTTGTGTTCGTTTGAAGAAAAAATAAAACTGTGGGAAACATTTCTTTTGTGGATATGTTGGTGAAAAACATGCGACACTTGTACTTAAGGTGTTTAAACTGCCCTGTTTTATAACTTTGGCACTTCTACTTTGTTCGCACAACCAAGGTTTTATTTTGTTTGTCATAACACAAACTGCTTAGAATTTTGTGAAAATATTGCTTAAAAATAAAATATCAAAATGTTGACACATTAAAATAAAAAATTGTATGTATATTATTATCGTTTTAAGTGCTGGTTCACACTGTTCAAGTCTTAGCCGTCAAGTCTAGAGTTTTACGGAGAGAAAGGAAAATAAATGGAATTCTCTTTGCCCTTATATCCTAAAAGCTCAAGACCAGACGGCTGAAACTTTAACTGTTTGAACCAGCACTAACTTTTTCCAAGCCATTAGTAATGTCAATATTGGTTACAAAACCGCAATAGCTTGCATAAACCGCTCAAATAGCTAATGACGTACATTAATAATAAAAGTGTAATAGTTTTAAATAAAAGCAACTAATTTTGTTCTATTGAAGTTGCACAACATGTAAAATTTTGTTGTAAAGTAAGCATATTTGAAAAAACTATATACTTCTTTCAGTTACACACTTTAAATAAAATTAACTTCCTTATTCATTTCATTGTAATATGCTATTTATCAATTCATAATGTATAACAATTAACTAAATTATCTACTGAAACATTTTACTTGATTGTCTTTCTAAATCTATATATCGCTCATTTGCTGCAACGTCGTAATTATTCAAAAAATACATTTCGAAATAAACGTATTTAAAATATTTGATTTGCTTGATCCACTTGGAAAAAAACGACACATGTTTTTTTAAACGGAGAAAGTATAAAATATTTATGATGCGACCATTATTATCAATTATGTATTTTCGCATTGGTAAAATTACCTAGATTATTTTTTTGTGTGTACAAAATAAATTAAATTTAAAATTATTATTTTTTTGTGTGTACAAAATAAATTAAATTTACAATTATTATTTTACCACAATCCTGTAAATTTGTATAAGTCTGTTTAGTGGGCAACTTTGTTTACCGCTCTGTCATTTTACTTTCAGAAAGTGTCAAAAAATTACTTTCTTGAAAAAATCGTTGAAAGCTGAGTGGAAAGTAAAAAAAATGGGAGTTTATAAGTGTGAGTGTATTGCTACTTTCATGAAATTACTTTCACGTGTAAACGCTAGGTTAAGTCAGGGGTTTCCATTTCTTTGCACAATTGTGTACACCACTACTAACACATATTTTTATACTCTTTAATTCAGTCGTCGATGTGACTTCGACAAGTGTACATGTCTAGCGGATGCTATATTATTTTCTTTCAGCTTACACTCAAAAAATATTGTGCAGTCAAAAATGCTTTTGGTAACATTAAATGCCTTGCGTGCAATTTTAAGACATAAATGTAGAATAATGTAACATTTCATAAATTTACATGCAAAGCAAAGAACTTTGTAAAATGGTAATTATTTGAGATTTAAAAGCAATTTTTAATATTTCAGATAAAAAATTTCAAAATGTCTAACAGTCCTACGTGGAAGATGCTGATAGTCACATTTATTATAGGTTTTATTTTACATACGTATATGGATTCGGTTCTTATAATTTTACAGCACTTTTTTATTTTTTCTTATGCAATACTAAAAATTATTATTATAAATTATTATCTGATCACTAATTCCACTAACACCGTGGTAATAGTTATAAAACAGATTACCCAGTTTTGGTGTTTAAAAATTTTAATGTGTTCTTATAAAAAGAATTAAAATCTCTGTTAATTTTTTTCTTGAATGTGATTATACATTATGCTGTTAAAAAAAAATTATATATGTATTTGATGATACGTCATTTTTAATTTTGTAAGTAACTTAAAATAATATAAAAATACATATGTAACGTGAATCAACAAAAATGTTAAATTTTCAAATAATATCTACATTGTTTTGCATATAAGCTAACGATATGTGTTTTGTTTGTGAAAAAAATTCTTTAATGCCTGTAAAAGGGTCCCTTTTTCTTTCGTTAAAAAGACGTACCTAAATGCAGAAATTATTAAGAAAAAAAAAAATAGCCACACGAATTTGTTGGTATTTTGTGCTTGTAAAAATATTTTTGTTTCTGTACCAATCGCGTCGGTGGGGTTTTTTTTTTCTTTGAAAACACTTTTCTTAAGTAAGAAAGGAAGACCATTGTGGGATGGTGTTTTTATCAAGCAATTGCTGAAAAAAATTTGGGAAAGGCTTAATTACAATACTAAATTTATAGAGTCTCTTCCCCTGTCCAGTCAAACTGTAGGCCGTCGTATTGTTCAATTAGGAACATGTTTATAATCTGCAATTAGGGAAAAAGTAATTAATTTCGAATTTTTTTCAATTTGTTTAGACGAAAGCACTGACATAAATGATCTGTGTGAACTTGTAATTTGTATTCGATGCGTAGACGGCGAATACACTATTTTTGAGTCAATGTTTACTTTAGAAACATTTCATAAAAATGTTACTGGTATGTTGTTGTATGATGTTGTGTCAGAAAAGCTTCTTTCCATTGTAGACATAAACAAATTTGCTGGAGTCTGCACAGATGGAGCCAATGAAATGTTGGGCAAATATAATGGGCTTATAGGCCAATTAAAAAAACACGAATTTGCAGTTCATAATTTTCACTGCATAATTCATCAGACCGCTCTTGCATCGAAATTCATAAATGATACCCCAGCTATGAAGACAGCAGAGGATATAATAAATAAAATTCGAGGCGGACATCAAGCGCTTACCCACCGAAAATTTGTTACCTTTTTAAAAAACAAAAATGCTGTGAATTGTGACCTGAAAATGTTTACAGAAGTTCGGTGGCTAAGTCGCGGTGATTGCCTGAATAGACTTTATGATTTAAGAGAAGAAGTTCTTCAGTTCCTAGAAACTGAGAAAATAGAACAAGTTTTAGTACAGTGTTTAAAAGACAATAATTTTATTTTAGACTTAGCTTTTTTGGCAGATACGACAAGTATGTTAAATGAACTTAATTTGGAATTGCAAGGAAAGGAACGCAATATATGCGACTTGTCAAAAATCATTCACAATTTTAAAACCAAAGTTTCTCTAATTTTTTCCCAAATTAAAACTTGTGATTTTTCCAATTTTCCAAAAACTTCACTTGTTTATAGAAATCTCGAAATCGACAAAAGATATGAATATGCCGAAATATTTGAAACATTTTCCAATAATTTTCAAGACAGGTTTCAAGATTTTGTAATTTTACAACCGCTATTAGATCTTTTCGAAAGCCCTTTTCGTTGCGATGTAAGCAACTACGAATTTGATATTCAATCAGAACTAATCATACTACGAAGCGAAGTAAATGCTCCAGATGGAAATAATATTGTAGAGTTCTGGAAAGATTTGGATGGCGAGATCTATCCTGAACTTAAAAAAAAATTCATTTAAGTGCCTCTCTTTATTCGGCACTACTTACCTATGCGAACAAATTTTTTCGGATTTAAGATTTATTTGTTCCAAGCAACGTAATAAATTAAGTTCATCCCATTTGAAGAGCATTCTACTATTACGAAACTGCCATAAAAGTATAAATTTAGAAGATTTTATTTTATTAGTTGTATAACGCAAGGGAACAAAATTAAACATTTTTTGTGTTGATAGAAAATTTGTAGCAGTTCTTTACCGATTCAATGTCGTTGATTTTAAAACTGCTACCTGAAGAATAATACAATGAAAACTAATAAATTCAAAGACGTGTCTTTTCAATTGCCTTTGAAATCTTTATTTTTTCCACAAATGACATTTGAATCATCCGTACAAACGCCAGCTAATTTTCTAGTCTACAATAGAAAGAAGTTTTTTATTAACGGCATACAAATAACGAGTTCACAAAGGTCGTTAATGTCAGTGCTTTCATCCAAAAAAAAAAGAAAAGTGGCAGATTCTACATATGATTCTAGCTGAATACAATGCCTGGCAATAATATTGCGGTACAAGGGAAGAGTTTCTATAAAACAAAAACTACAGCCTTTTAATTTCTGTAAAAAAAATTTTTCGGTTTTCAAAAAGGTGTTCTTTTTCTTTCACTTTAAATTCTTTTATATAACTATTTTTAAATGATTCATAACATTTTTAATAATAAAAAAAATTAAAGACAAATATTAAAAATAATTTACCATTAAAAAATTATAATTCTTATTTTGCAAGCAAAAAAAAGATGGAAAATAACAAACTTTAATTTTTATGGCACTACTCTAATTATTACGGTTCTGATTTAAACTATTTAAATAATTGCTTTTTTAGTTTGACATGCATTTGTGTTTGCTGGGAAAACTCTCTCTATTCACTAATACTAATATGAAGCAATAGAACCACAATTTACTTTTTGGACGTCACTGGTCTAAGTTCTAAAGTTTAACAATGCCAAAAAAACAGTTCAACATAGGAAAATTTGTATCGTACAATGCATCTTCAAACAAAAGCACTTGTTTAACAACATCCTTCAAAAAAGAACTTTGTGGGAAGATCAAATCGAAAATAAAAAGGCATTATAAGCTTGTTCATCAGCAGGACATTAAAAGCCGAATCCATATACAAGTAATAAAAAGATGTTTTGCTTATGGTTAAGCTTTCCAATCTTAAAATAAACTGAACTTAAAACGAAACAGCAAAAATTATTGAGCAGCCCCGTACCCAAATACTGCTGAGTTTGCGTCTAGTGTTCTGTTTCTTTATAATTGTTTACTTCAACAGTGTGTGGAATAATGCTGATTGCACAACATAAGCGTGTTGATAAAGTTTAATAATCTAAATATCCTGTTGGGAATTCAGAGTTGTGTTAACTCCTCCCTCACTTAAATAAAGGTCGTCCCCGCACTTCTTCAGATCTTCAATAGCAGTTTGAATAATGCGTTTCTGACGGATTTTCCTTATCTTCTGATGAGCTTTAAAGCAGACAAAACCAATGGTTAGGATAACGAAAATACAAGTGGTTGACAGCAAAGGTCCATCAATTAATCTTTGTTGTATTATTTCTATATGACGCAAGTTTTCTGCGTTTAATCTTTGGATCCTGGTCACTTTTCTACAATATTTCTTTTGTTTCTATATAGGGATCCATTAATTTTTACTTCATCACTAAATGTGAGTAGAAATGTACCATTATTTGTTGCTATAGTGACAGTTTGATCATTGATAATGATAATCCCTTCGTCGATAGATGTGAGGGCTTCTAGCTGAGAAGGACGAGTGGTGCAATATGCACGACCACCAAAGTGAAGTTGTTGAGCGCATGTTGGATAATCCAATCTTTTGCAAAATGATGTTTGTCAGGGTAGCACGGCAATTTCCGATAGCCAGAATTAGATTTCCACATTCCGCCACACCGTCTGTTTCATCAAAATGAAGAATTGTGTAATTGTGTTGAACAGGGTTACTTTTCTACAAACTAAATCTGGTTTTGCATACTTATTTAAAAAATAATAAATTTATCATTCAACAATTCGTCTGTCGCGCTCGTTGAAGATAGACGTGTTTTCTAAGCTCAGCATACGGTTTATTTTTTATAAAAACGTGAACAAATAAAGTACATATACAAAAAAAAAAAAGAAAAGAAAAAATACATGTATGTACATACATACATAAACATACACATTTTTTATTCTCGGTGTTGATAAACAATAACAAATAAGAAGAGCACAACTGTAAACAGTAAAAAAAAAAAACTCTTATGAGTGCAAACAGTGGAAAAACAATTAAGCATAATGATAGAAATGCATATATCACAGTGAGTGTTAACGAAACAAATGCAGAAATAAAAAAAAGAGTCGATGATAGCAAATACCTAACGGCTAAACCTATTACTCGTACGCGATCCCTCTCACCTTCTGTTTTTAATAATACGGTTGATACAGTAACAAATATAAAACCTTCAAGCATTGCCTCAACGGCAAAAACAATTTTAATAAGTGATACAAATATTAACCCTCAATCAGGCACAATAGAAAACTCTGTATCACCTTCGGTGTCTAATAATACGGTTGATTTTAATACAATAAAAAATATAAAACCTGCAAGCGATGCCTCAGCGGCAAAAACAATTTTAATAAGTGATAAAAATATTAACCCCCAATCAGGCACAGTAGAAAACTCTGTATCACTTTCGGTGTCTAATAATACGGTTGATTCTAATACAATAAAAAATATAAAACCTGCAAGCGGTGCCTCAGTGGCAGAAACGATTTTAACAAGTGATGAAAAGATTACCCCCAAATCAGGCATGATGGAAAACTCAGTAACACAGGTGAAAATCAGTCAAAAGCCTCAAGTACAAGTTGGAATGGATAGGTACATAACAGTGCTAAAATGGGGTCGCAGCCCAACCTCTTCTGCAGTTGCTTCTGTCCCAAAAGTTTTAAAAGAGGGTACAGCTGATAGAATAAGTTCTCAAAATCGGTTTGCAATTTTGGAAGAGGAATCCTCGGAAGCACAAAACGTTACAAAATCTTCTAAGCCACCCCCGATATATCTTAAAGAGCAAAACTCAAGTGATTTAATAAAGAATTTGATCTCGGTAATAGGTGAAAATTCTTTTTATGTACCTGCAATAAAACGTGGTAGTATAAATGAAACAAAAATACAAGTTAATCGTGAAGATGATTTTCGTAAAGTAATAACTAAATTAGAAGCACTAAAAAAAAATTTTTATACATACCAACTGAAGAGCAGTAAAGGTCTTCAGGTAGTGATAAAGGGCATTGATTCATGCGTAGACCCAGGTGAGATAAAAACGTTTTTAGAAGAGAAGGGCTTTAAAATTAAAAATGTAGTTAATATTAAAAATAGAGAAAAAAATCCCCAGCCACTATTTCGAGTAGAGTTAGAACCCGGCGACGTTAAGCTTAAAAAAAACGAAACTCATCCCATTTACAGTCTGAAATATATGATGTATAGGAACATAACGATAGAGGAGCCGCATAAAAGGAACGGTCCCGTGCAATGTTTAAACTGCCAAGAATTTGGTCACACTAAGGCATACTGCCATTTAACCCCTGTTTGCGTTGTATGTGGAGAATTGCATGGTACAGCTCTCTGCGATAAGTCTAAACACGACCCCAATGTAAAAAAATGCAGCAACTGTGGTGGTAATCACACTGCCAACTATAGAGGATGCCCCGTATACTCTATCGTCAAGCGCTCGGTTGGACCGAAACCTAATCCACCTCAAATTCAGGAAACACATCAAGATAATACTAATGACATTCAGGTACCGCAGCCTAGTAATAACATAACATCCTACGCTAACGTTCTAAAATCAAACCATATGCCAATGCAAGGTGATTTGCCAAATAATGATGAGACTCCAGTTTCTAATTTAAGTCGTCTAGAAAAGACGATGGAAACACTAGTGCAAACTGTTACTAACTTTACGAACACAATGAGTAATATGATGCAGGAAATGTTAAGAATGCAATCGATGTTATTGCAAGCTGTACTTAACATGCCATGAATTGTTTAAAAATTTGTTTTTGGAACGCAAACGGCATTCGCCAACATAAAAATTAACTAAAATACTTTCTTAAAAGTAAACAAATTGATGTAATGATGGTTTCTATAACTCATTTGACCTCAAGAAATACTTTTAAAATTAATGGTTATATATTATATGATACCAAGGACCCTCGAGATAGAGCTTGTGGAGGTTATGCTATTTTGATAAAAGCCCGAATCAAACACTACTTAATGTGTGATCATCATAAAGATTATCTGCATGCAACGAACATTTCTGTTGAAGAGCTAAATCGAAACTTAGTACTTTCATCTTTATACTTTCCACCTAGATTTTCAATATCAGAAAGCCAATATTATAAATATTTTAAATCATTAGGGCCCTGTTTCCTAACCGCTGGCGATTACAACGCTAAACATACCTTCTGGGGGTCACGGCTCATTACACCAAAGGGTCGTGTTTTGTATAATACAATGTCTAAAATGGATTTAAATGTGGTCGCGAGTGGACAACCAACCTTTTGGCCTACTGATCAGCAAAAAATTCCAGATGTCATCGATTTTGGCGTGGTTAAAAACATCCCCGCAGAAAGGATTCATGTTGAAGCTTCTTAAGAATTATCGTCTTATCACACACCCACAATTCTTACCATATCAAACCCTAATAGAATTGTATCTCCGTCTGGTTACATAGTGACGTCAGCCACACAAATAAATTGGTTAAAATATAAAAAATATCTCAGTACCCACTGCACTGAAAATATTCCGCTTAGAACACCGGAGAATGTGAATCTTTCTATTGTATATTTTGTCAATTATCTCAAACTAGCTGTTCAACATTCTAGCATAGCCCGCAAAAATATCAAAAATAGTAAAATATATTCTACTGATGTCGAGCGTCTCTTGACTGAAAAAAGGAGAGTTCGAAGAGAGTGGCAATTGCACAGATCCCTCAACTTAAACATTTACTAAAAGAGTGCACAAAAAGGCTAAGAAACTTACTGCAGTCTCAAAAAACGGCTTCTCTGGAAAAATATCTTAAGGAACTTGACGCAACTTCTCAATCTGATTACTCATTATGGCGTGCAGCTAGAAATCTTAAAAGACCAGTTATCACTAAACCGCCATTAAGAAACTTAAATGGAAGTTGGGCACGAAATGACATAGAAAAAGGAAATATTTTCGTTAATCATTTGAAAACCGTATTTACCCCTCATACATCTTTCGATACTGCGGTCGAGTTACCACCTGTTGCTGTTAGATCAGCTGTTCCACTAAGATTTGAAGTAAGAGAAATCGAGAAGGCTATTCATGATTTAAACCCCAAGAAAGCCCCTGGTTTTGATAAGATCAGTAACAAAATGCTTTTGGAGCTACCCAGCATAGCAAAGAAAATTATTCTACTAATTTTTAATGCTATTTTACGCCTTGAATACTACCCACAAGAGTGGAAAGTATCCTTAGTTACCATGATACATAAACCAGGAAAGGATCCCACAAAAGTTGAGTCATATAGACCTATTAGCTTATTGTCTAATATATCAAAGCTTTTTGAGAAACTTCTAGTGTCTAAATTAACGCCGATTTTAAATGATAACAGATGTATTCCCAATCATAAATTCGGCTTTAGAAGAAAACACAGCACAATTGAACAAACTCATCGAATAGTAAATGCCATAAGAAAAGCCTTTGAAGAAAAAAGATATTGCTCAGCACTCTTCATCGATGTGTCTTAAGCTTTTGATAAAGTCTGGCATGAAGGTTTACTACTGAAATTGGCAGCAAAACTTACCAGCAAATATACACAAGCTGTTAGAAAGCTACTTAGTCGGTCGTCAATTTATTATAAAAGAAGGCGAATTTTTAAGTTCTCCACAGCCAATTAACACTGGAGTCCCACAAGGCAGCATCCTGGGCCCTCTATTATACTTAATTTATACTTTGGACTTGCCAACAAACAGCTACACCCATACCTCAACATTTGCGGACGACACAGCTTTTCTAAGCGTACACGCAAACTGTCAAGAAGCATCTCGTTACCTACAGGATCATATATTTGAACTAGAAAGGTGGTTAAAAAAATGGAGGATAAAGATCAATGAGCAAAAATGCGCACATATAACATTCACATTGCGTCGGGAAACATGCCCCCCTATTAAAATAAATAATCAAATAATACCCTAACACTCGCATGTAAAATACCTCGGTATACATCTAGATCGGCGTTTAACGTGGAAATGGCATATAGAAGCTAAATTAACTCAAATGAAACTAAAAGCAATCCAAATTAATTGGCTTATTGGAAGAAATTCTGTTCTTTGTCTCGATTGCAAACTTCTACTCTACAACTCTATCTTAAAGCCAATTTGGTGCTACGGTATTCAGTTATGGGGCACTGCCTCGGCTTCTAACATCGAAAAAATTCAAGGGCGCCAAAATAAACTTCTTCGAATAATCACAGCCATGGTACGTCAAAAACTCAAATATCCACAAGGATCTCAATGTGCCATTAGTAAAAACTATGATAACGAAATATGCAGTAAAATATTTAAAAAGGCTGGAACTGCACCCAAATTCATTAGCTAGAAATATTTTAAATTATGGCGGCCACACTCGCTTAAGAAGAAGAGACACTGCAGCACTCACCCAATCAGATGAGCGATAAACATCTACATATGTGAACAGATACCGTAATGACGAAATCTTTTTTGTTTCGTACTGGCAGGACATAAAGCAAATATTAGGATAAGATTTGATTAATTATTTAATATATGAAGATTCAATAAATAAATACTGAAAAAAAAAAAATTCAACAAGACTCTTATATCAGCAATTTCCATTAGATCTGTTAAGTTACATTTTCAGAGTGCTCATTTATCATACTATTCAAATCGTTAGAATCAAGAATTTGCAGGTTAACAATACTGCCCTCTGTGAGGGTAATCGAAGGCATTAGGCTTTCAAGTTCTGAGATTAAAATTCTATTTCTCGCAAGTAGAGTCTCATACAAATGCTCTGTATCTATTACTTTAGCTTTTTCTTTGTCAACAATAATATTGACAATATCTGTACAGTTGCTTATTTGCCGTGCACCCTTGTATTTATAAGAAACTGCATATTTTCCGCGTCAATGAGCTCTCGTTGTCTGAACTCTAAATTTTCGAAGTCGTCATGGTCCGGTGTCCCGGCGACTATCTTAAAGGGCTATACCAAGAACATTTATACTCCTTGCGTTCCTGTGGTGAACATTTATTGCAGCAAGCAATGTGTTTATGTGGCCTATGTCCGCGTCTAGTATATTTTTCATATGTGACTGCGGAAAATGGCTCCTCAATAATATTGTTTTCTCAACCATCTCCGCATACATTGTGCAGAAATTTGTGCTAGGACTGTATATGAGGGTTGCAGGCTAAAACCAGAAATTTCTTTTTTATAATACAATTTCTCAAAGAATGAGAAATTGTACCCGAGAGAGTATGCAGAATTGGGAACATATTTGGGATAAAAGAATTGTAATTAGTGTTAGAGTAAGCTTATGTGTGATGTGCAGATGTGATCTCACCTTGTGTCTGTGGGTGTGTGTGTGTGTGTATAACTGGCAGCAATAAAATAGATGTTTTGTTTTCTTATTCACGAACAAAATGTTTATTGTATATTAAAATTTTTTATACACTAATTTTAATAGTCTCTTTTACTGGTAAACTTACCAGGTGGGCTGATGCAAAAGAAGTGAAGCTTAGAATTTTTCATTATAAGTTATTAGGCCAATTATTAGTATTTAGTACAATTCATTTATGGCAAATACGATATAATTCACAATAATTTATAATTCGTTACGGTTATTCATTATGAGGCTTTACATTTAGTTTAAGTTAATTTTTAGTGATTTCATTTGGGTATAAGGCTGTTAGTTTCAAATAATTCAACAAATTTATTTAAAATTTTGTTGTATAAATTTACAATTTTATACATTCCGACCGCCTGAATTGTTAGGCTTCACGCAGAGAACTTCTGCTAATGAACGAATAACCTCGGAAATAATTTGTTGATTAGGAATGGTTGACTGACGTTTAGTTGTTGGCTAGTCACTAGGCGCATTTTCATTAGGCGATGATGACTGACTCGATGATGTTATATGTCTCGATGATAACCTATGGCTAGAAGATGATCTCCAATTAGATGTAGATGATGATCTATGTCTAGAAGATGGTCGCCGATTAGACGTCGATGATGAAGTCTGTCTTCGACCTGTACGACCACTCCTGTTGCTTTGAATGCCCGGGCGCTCTTATATCGTAACTCTTCGCTAGGCAGTTTGTAACGTGGAAATATAATTTATATTCTCACGTACATAAGTAGTATAGTTTATTTTATATATTAGTGTATTTTACATAGCTAGTTTATTTTGTTGTGCTGAGTGCCCCTACTGTAACACCAACATACACACAAACACACACCGTATTGTCGATTCATTTGTTTAGCCAGTGTTGTTTGTTACACAGCTAGCCTAATAATTCTCATTAGGTTTATCGCTGTATTGCCATATGTAAGAAGAAAAGGTTTTGTTACAGTCGGGGCGATTCTCACAAGACAAGAAACCGCCCTACAAGTCTCGGAAGTTGGAAGTACAATTGAAGAGCTGACTGATTTCACGAAGTTGAACTCGGTTGTATATTTTTAAGATACTTATCCTGCGCATGTTGGATAATCCAATCTTTTGCAAAATGATGTTTGTCAGGGTAGCACGGCAATTTCCGATAGCCAGAATTAGATTTCCACATTCCGCCACACCGTCTGCTTCATCAAAATGAAGAATTGTGTAATTGTGTTGAACAGGGTTACTTTTCTACAAACTAAATCTGGGTTTGCATACTTATTTAAAAAAGAAAAAATGTATCATTCAACAATTCGTCTGTCGCGCTCGTTGAAGATAGACGTGTTTTCTAAGCTCAGCATACGGTTTATTTTTTATAAAAACGTCAACAAATAAAGTATACAAAAAAAAAAAAAGAAAAGAAAAAAATACATGTATGTACATACATACATAAACATACACATTTTTTATTCTCGGTGTTGATAAACAATAACAAATAAGAAGAGCACAACTGTAAACAGTAAAAAAAAAAAAAAAAACTTTTATGAGTACAAACAGTGCAAAAACAATTAAGCATAATGATAGAAATGCATATATCACAGTGAGTGTTAACGAAACAAATGCAGAAATAAAAAAAAGAGTCGATGATAGCAAATACCTAACGGCTAAACCTATTACTCGTACGCGATCCCTCTCACCTTCTGTTTTTAATAATACGGTTCATACACTAACAAATATAAAACCTTCAAGCATTGCCTCAACGGCAAAAACAATTTTAATAAGTGATAAAAATATTAACCCCCAATCAGGCACAGTAGAAAACTCTGTATCACTTTCGGTGTCTAATAATACGGTTGATTCTAATACAATAAAAAATATAAAACCTGCAAGCGGTGCCTCAGTGGCAGATACGATTTTAACAAGTGATGAAAAGATTACCCCCAAATCAGGCATGATGGAAAACTCAGTAACACAGGTGAAAATCAGTCAAAAGCCTCAAGTACAAGTTGGAATGGATAGGTACATAACAGTGCTAAAATGGGGTCGCAGCCCAACCTCTTCTGCAGTTGCTTCTGTCCCAAAAGTTTTAAAAGAGGGTACAGCTGATAGAATAAGTTCTCAAAATCGGTTTGCAATTTTGGAAGAGGAATCCTCGGAAGCACAAAACGTTACAAAATCTTCTAAGCCACCCCCGATATATCTTAAAGAGCAAAACTCAAGTGATTTAATAAAGAATTTGATCTCGGTAATAGGTGAAAATTCTTTTTATGTACCTGCAATAAAACGTGGTAGTATAAATGAAACAAAAATACAAGTTAATCGTGAAGATGATTTTCGTAAAGTAATAACTAAATTAGAAGCACTAAAAAAAAATTTTTATACATACCAACTGAAGAGCAGTAAAGGTCTTCAGGTAGTGATAAAGGGCATTGATTCATGCGTAGACCCAGGTGAGATAAAAACGTTTTTAGAAGAGAAGGGCTTTAAAATTAAAAATGTAGTTAATATTAAAAATAGAGAAAAAAATCCCCAGCCACTATTTCGAGTAGAGTTAGAACCCGGCGACGTTAAGCTTAAAAAAAACGAAACTCATCCCATTTACAGTCTGAAATATATGATGTATAGGAACATAACGATAGAGGAGCCGCATAAAAGGAACGGTCCCGTGCAATGTTTAAACTGCCAAGAATTTGGTCACACTAAGGCATACTGCCATTTAACCCCTGTTTGCGTTGTATGTGGAGAATTGCATGGTACAGCTCTCTGCGATAAGTCTAAACACGACCCCAATGTAAAAAAATGCAGCAACTGTGGTGGTAATCACACTGCCAACTATAGAGGATGCCCCGTATACTCTATCGTCAAGCGCTCGGTTGGACCGAAACCTAATCCACCTCAAATTCAGGAAACACATCAAGATAATACTAATGACATTCAGGTACCGCAGCCTAGTAATAACATAACATCCTACGCTAACGTTCTAAAATCAAACCATATGCCAATGCAAGGTGATTTGCCAAATAATGATGAGACTCCAGTTTCTAATTTAAGTCGTCTAGAAAAGACGATTGAAACACCAGTGCAAACTGTTACTAACTTTATGAACACAATGGGTAATATGATGCAGGAAATGTTAAGAATGCAATCGATGTTATTGCAAGCTGTACTTAACAAGCCATTAATTGATTAAAAATTTGTTTTTGGAACGCAAACGGCATTCGCCAACATAAAAATGAACCAAAATACTTTCTTAAAAGTAAACAAATTGATGTAATGATGGTTTCTATAACTCATTTGACCTCAAGAAATACTTTTAAAATTAATGGTTATATATTATATGATACCAAGGACCCTCGAGATAGAGCTTGTGGAGGTTATGCTATTTTGATAAAAGCCCGAATCAAACACTACTTAATGTGTGATCATCATAAAGATTATCTGCAAGCAACGAACATTTCTGTTGAAGAGCTAAATCGAAACTTAGTACTTTCATCTTTATACTCTCCACCTAGATTTTCAATATCAGAAAGCCAATATTATAAATATTTTAAATCATTAGGGCCCTGTTTCCTAACCGCTGGCGATTACAACGCTAAACATACCTTCTGGGGGTCACGGCTCATTACACCAAAGGGTCGTGTTTTGTATAATACAATGTCTAAAATGGATTTAAATGTGGTCGCGAGTGGACAACCAACCTTTTGGCCTACTGATCAGCAAAAAATTCCAGATGTCATCGATTTTGGCGTGGTTAAAAACATCCCCGCAGAAAGGATTCATGTTGAAGCTTCTTAAGAATTATCGTCTGATCACACACCTACAATTCTTACCATATCAAACCCTAATAGAATTGTATCTCCGTCTGGTTACATAGTGACGTCAGCCACACAAATAAATTGGTTAAAATATAAAAAATATCTCAGTACCCACTGCACTGAAAATATTCCGCTTAGAACACCGGAGAATGTGAATCTTTCTATTGTAAATTTTGACAATTATCTCAAACTAGCTGTTCAACATTCTAGCATAGCCCACAAAAATATCAAAAATAGTAATATATATTCTACTGATGTCGAGCGTCTCTTGACTGAAAAAAGGAGAGTTCGAAGAAAGTGGCAATTGCACAGATCCCCTCAACTTAAACATTTACTAAAAGAGTGCACAAAAAGGCTAAGAAAATTACTGCAGTCTCAAAAAACGGCTTCTCTGAAAAATATCTTAAGGAACTTGACGCAACTCCTCAATCTGATTACTCATTATGGCGTGCAGCTAGAAATCTTAAAAGACCAGTTATCACTAAACCGCCATTAAGAAACTTAAATGGAAGTTGGGCACGAAATGACATAGAAAAACTAAATATTTTCGTTAATCATTTGAAAACCGTATTTACCCCTCATACATCTTTCGATACTGCGGTCGAGTTACCACCTGTTGCTGTTAGATCAGCTGTTCCACTAAGATTTGAAGTAAGAGAAATCGAGAAGGCTATTCATGATTTAAACCCCAAGAAAGCCCCTGGTTTTGATAAGATCAGTAACAAAATGCTTTTGGAGCTACCCAGCATAGCAAAGAAAATTATTCTACTAATTTTTAATGCTATTTTACGCCTTGAATACTACCCACAAGAGTGGAAAGTATCCTTAGTTACCATGATACCTAAACCAGGAAAGGATCCCACAAAAGTTGAGTCATATAGACCTATTAGCTTATTGTCTAATATATCAAAGCTTTTTGAGAAACTTCTAGTGTCTAAATTAACGCCGATTTTAAATGATAACAGATGTATTCCCAATCATCAATTCGGTTTTAGAAGAAAACACAGCACAATTGAACAAACTCATCGAATAGTAAATGCCATAAGAAAAGCCTTTGAAGAAAAAAGATATTGCTCAGCACTCTTCATCGATGTGTCTTAAGCTTTTGATAAAGTCTGGCATGAAGGTTTACTACTGAAATTGGCAGCAAAACTTACCAGCAAATATACACAAGCTGTTAGAAAGCTACTTAGTCGGTCGTCAATTTATTATAAAAGAAGGCGAATTTTTAAGTTCTCCACAGCCAATTAACACTGGAGTCCCACAAGGCAGCATCCTGGGCCCTCTATTATACTTAATTTATACTTCGGACTTGCCAACAAACAGCTACACCCATACCTCAACATTTGCGGACGACACAGCTTTTCTAAGCGTACACGCAAACTGTCAGGAAGCATCTCGTTACCTACAGGATCATATATTTGAACTAGAAAGGTGGTTAAAAAAATGGAGGATAAAGATCAATGAGCAAAAATGCGCACATATAACATTCACATTGCGTCGGGAAACATGCCCCCTATTAAAATAAATAATCAAATAATACCCCAACACTCGCATGTAAAATACCTCGGTATACATCTAGATCGGCGTTTAACGTGGAAATGGCATATAGAAGCTAAATTAACTCAAATGAAACTAAAAACAATCCAAATTAATTGGCATATTGGAAGAAATTCTGTTCTTTGTCTCGATTGCAAACTTCTACTCTTCAACTCTATCTTAAAGCCAATTTGGTGCTACGGTATTCAGTTATGGGGCACTGCCTCGGCTTCTAACATCGAACAAATTCAAAGGCGCCAAAATAAACTTTTTCGAATAATCACAGCCATGGTACGTAAAAACTCGAATATCCACAAGGATCTCAATGTGCCATTAGTAAAAACTATGATAACGAAATATGCAGTAAGATATTTAAAAAGGCTGGAACTGCACCCAAATTCATTAGCTAGAAATATTTTAAATTATGGCGGCCACACTCGCTTAAGAAGAAGAGACACTGCAGTACTCACCCAATCAGATGAGCGATAAACATCTACATATGTGAACAGATACCGTGATGACGAAATCTTTTTTGTTTGGCACTGGCAGGACATAAAGCAAATATTAGGATAAGATTTTTTTTTTTTTTTTTTTCCTCATTATTTATTTATTGAATCTTCATATATTAAATATGAACTAACAATAATTAATCAAATCTTATACTAATACTTTATTTTTGTCCTGCCAATGCTAGACGAAAATTTTTCTCTTCACGGTTTCTGTTCACATATGTAGATGTTTAGCGCTCTTCTTGTCTGATGAGTCCTGCTGTATCTCTTCTCCTTAATCTAGAGTGGCCGCTGTAATTTAAAATATTTCGAGCTAGTGGATTTGGGTGCGACTCAAGTCTTTTGAAATATTTTACTGCATACTTCGTAATAATAGTTTTTACTAACGGCACATTGAGATCCTTGTGAATATTTGAGTTTTTAACATACCAGGGAGCGGCTGTGATTATTCGAAGAAGTTTATTTTGTCGCCTTTGAATTTTTTCGATATTAGAAGCCGAGGCAGTGCCCCATAACTGAATACCGTAGCACCAAATAGGTTTTAAGATAGCGTTGTAAAGTAGAAGTTTACAATCGAGACTAAGAACAGAGTTTCTTCCAATAAGCCAATTAAGTTGAATTGCTTTTAGTTTCATTTGTGTTAGTTTTGCATTTCCATGTTAAACGCCGATCTAGATGAATTCCGAGATATTTTACATGCGATTGTTGACGCACTAATTGATTATTGATTTTAATAGGGGGACATGACTCCCGACGCAAGGTGAATGTTATATGTACGCATTTTTGCTCATTAACCTTTATCCTCCATTGTTTTAACCACTTTTCCAGTTCAAATATATGATCCTGCAAGTAGCGAGAAGCTTCATGACAGTTTTCGTGCACGCTTAAAAAAGCTGTATCATCAGCAAATGTTGAAGTTAGGGTGTGGTTGTTTGTTGGCATGTCTGAGGTATATATTAGGTATAAGTGGGCCCATGATGCTTCCCTGAGGGACTCCAGCGTCAATTGGCTGAGGAGAACTTTTAAAAGCACCTTCTTTAATAATAAACTTTCGACCGACTAAGTAGCTTTCTAACAGCTTGTGTGTGTTTACTGGTAAATTTAGCTTCAATTTATGTAATAAGCCTTCATGCCACACTTGAGAAACATCGATGAAGAGGGCGGAACAATATTTTTTTTCTTCAAAGGTTTTTCTTATGGCGTTTACTATACGATGGGTTTGTTCAATTGTGCTATGTTCTCTTCTAAAGCCGAATTGATGGTTTGGAATACATCTATTTACATTTAAAATTGGGGTTAATTTTGACACTAACAGCTTCTCAAACAGCTTTGATATATTAGACAATAAGCTTATAGGTCTATATGACTCAACTTTTGTAGGATCCTTTCCTGATTTAGGTATCATGGTAACTAATGATACTTTCCATTCCTGAGGGTAGTATTGAAGGCGTAAAATAGCATTAAAAATAAAGAGAATCATTTTCTTTGCTATGCTGGGTAGCTCCAAAAGCATTTTGTTACTGATCTTATCAAAACCAGGGGCTTTCTTCGGGTTTAAATCATGAATAGCCTTTTCGATTTCTCTTATCTCAAATCTTAGCTGCTCTAACAGCAACAGGTGGTAACTCGACCGCCATATCGAGAGATGTGTGAGCGGTAAATACGGTTTTCAAATGATTAACAAAAAGATTTCCTTTTTCTATATCATTTCTTGCCCAACTTCCGTTTAAGTTTCTTAATGGTGGTTTAGTGATAACTGGTCTTTTAAGATTTCTAGCTGCACGCCATAATGAGTAGTCTGATTGTGGAGTTGCATCAAGTTCCTTAAGATATTTTTCAAAGGATGCAGTTTTTTGGGACTGCAGTAACTTTCTTAGCCTTTTTGTGCACTCTTTTAATAAAGTCTTAAGTTGGGGGGATCTGTGCAATTGCCACTCTCTTCGAACTCTCCTTTTTTCGGTCAATAGATGCTCGACATCTACAGAATATATGATATTGTTTTTGGTTTTTTTGAGGGTTGTGCTGGAATGTTGAACAGCTAGTTTGAGATAACTGTCAAAATTAACAATAGCGAGATCCACGCTCCCCGGTGTGCTAAGCGGAATATTTTCTGTGCAATGGGCACTAAGATATTTTTTAAATTTTAACCAATTTATTTGTGAGGGTGATTTCGATAAGTACCCAGACGGCGATACGATTCTATTTGGAATCATTATAGTAACAATTGTAGGTGTGTGGTCGGAAGATAATTCTAAGGTAGCCTCAACATAAATCGTTTCTGCGGGGATGTTTTTAACCACTCCAAAATCTATGACATCTGGAACTTTTTGCTGATCAGTAGGCCAATATGTTGGTTCACCGCTCGCGACCACATTTAGATCCATTTTACGAATTGTGTTAAACAAAACACGACCCTTAGGCGTAATAAGTCGTGACCCCCAGAAAGTATGTTTAGCGTTATAATCGCCAGCAGCCAGGAAGCAGGGTCCTAATGATTTGAAGTATTTATTATATTGGCTTTCTGATATTGAAAATCTAGGTGGGGAGTATAAGGATGAAATTACTAGGTTTCGAGATAATTCCTCAACGCAAATGGTCGTTGCTTGGAGATAATCTTCACGATGATCACACAATAGGTAGTGTTTTACTCGGGTTTTTATCAAAATAGCAGAACCTCCACAAGCTCTACCTCGAGGGTCCTTGGTAACATATAATATATAACCATTGACTTTAAACGTGTTTCTTGAGGTCAGATGAGTTTCAGAAACCATCATAACATCGATTTGTTTATTTTTAAGGAAGTATTCTAGTTCATTTTTATGTTGGCGGATGCCATTTGCGTTCCAAAAGCAAATTTTTAGACAGTTCATGGCTTATTGAGTACAGCTTGCAATAACATCGATTGCATTCTTAACATTTCTTGCATCATGTTACCCATTGTGTTGGTAAAATTGTTAACGGTTTGCACTAATGTTTCCATGGTTTTTTCTAGCCGAGTTAAATTAGAAATGGGAATTTCGTCATTATTTGGTAAATCACCTTGCAATGGCATATGATTAGATTTTAAGACATTAGCGTACGAGGTTCTGTTATTATTTGGCTGCGGTATTTGAACGCCGTTAGTGTTTTCTTGATAAGTTGCCTGCGTTTGAGGGGAATTAAGTTTCTGTCCAACAGAACGCTTGACAATCGAATATACCGGTCATCCTCTATAGTTGGCAGTGTGATTACCACCACAGTTGCTACATTTTCTTACATTAGGGTCATTTTTTGACTTATCACACTGGACGGTACCATGTAGTTCTCCACATACGACACAAACAGGGGGTAAATAGCAGTATGCCCTAGTATGACCAAATTCTTGGCAGTTTAAACACTGAACGGGCCCATTTCTTTTGTGCGGCTCTTCTATCGTTATTTTCCTGTACAGGATGTATTTTAAACTGTAAATGGGATGCGTTTAATTTTTTTTTAGCTTAACGTCGCCGGGCTCTAACTCCACTCGAAATAGTGGTTGGGGATTTTTTTCCCTATTTTTAATATTTGTAACATTTTTAATTTTGAAACCCTTTTCTTCTAAAAATGTTTTTATTTCGTCTGGGTCCACGCATGAGTCAATGCCCTTTATCACAACCTGCAGACCTTTGCTGCTTTTCAGCTGGTAAGTATAGAAGCTTTTTTTAAGTGCTTCAAACTTATTAATTAATTTACGAAAATCATTCTCATTATTAATCTGTATTTTTGTTTCGTTAATATTACCACGCTTGATTGCAGCTACGTAAAACGAATTTTCACCTATCACCGATATTAAACTTTTTATTAGCTCACTTGAGTTTTGCTCTCTAAGATATATCGGGGGTGGCTTCGACGATTTCATGACGTTGGGTGCTTCAGAAGATTCATCCTCCAGAATTGCAAAACGAATTTGCGAGTTTATTCTATCAAAAGATGGAACTTTCGAGGCAGAGGCAACAGCTGAAGAGGCAGGGCTGCGACCACGTTTAAGCACTGTTATATACCTATCCATACCAACTTGCACTTGTGGTTTTTGACAACTTTTTTCTTGTTTGTTTATCATTGCGTCTATGTTTGGGATTATGGTACCAGTGGTAACGCTTGTATTGTTTTCTGTTGTTGTGTTTATTTCCACATTGCTTTCACTAGCATGAATATCATTTACTTTTGTTGTTGTTTCATTGTTATTACTCATATAGAGTTGTTTTTGTTTTTTTCACCGATTTTTTATTTTTATTTTTTTATTTTTTGTTGACTGTGCTCTTTTTATTATGTATAATGTTGTTACACCGAGATAATAAAAGAAAAAAAGAATAAATATTTTTTTTGCACAGATATATGCACAGTATATATGTGCGTACATACATACATATGTAGGTATATTTTTTTTACTTGTATTTTTTTTTTTTTTTCTTAATTTTTTTACATATATTTTTTATAGTTATTCTATTGTTCACTTTTATATTGAGCGTCCAAATTCGCTTGTTAAACTGATATTATTAACTAATTTATGTTAAAAAAAAAAACCGTATGCGGAGTTAAAAGAAACACGTCTTTTCTCATCGAGCACGACCGACTGAATGAGGATAAGATTTGATTAATTATTGTTAGTTCATATTTAATATATGAAGATTCAATAAATAAATACTGAAAAAAAAAAAATTCAACAAGACTCTTATATCAGCAATTTCCATTAGATCTGTTAAGTTACATTTTCAGAGTGCTCATTTATCATACTATTCAAATCGTTAGAATCAAGAATTTGCAGGTTAACAATACTGCCCTCTGTGAGGATAATCGAAGGCATTAGGCTTTCAAGTTCTGAGATTAAAATTCTATTTCTCGCAAGTAGAGTCTCATACAAATACTCTGTATCTATTACTTTAGCTTTTTCTTTGTCAACAATAATATTGACAATATCTGTACAGTTGCTTATTTGCCGTGCACCCTTGTATTTATAAGAAACTGCATATTTTCCGCGTCAATGAGCTCTCGTTGTCTAAACTCTAAATTTTCGAAGTCGTCATGGTCCGGTGTCCCGGCGACTATCTTAAAGGGCTGTACCAAGAACATTTATACTCCTTGTGTTCCTGTGGTGAACATTTATTGCAGCAAGCAATGTGTTTATGTGGCCTATGTCCACGTCTATTATATTTTTCATATGTGACTGCGGAAAATGGCTCCTCAATAATATTGTTTTCTCAACCATCTCCGCATACATTGTGCAGAAATTTGTGCTAGGACTGTATATGAGGGTTGCAGGCTAAAACCAGAAATTTCTTTTTTATAATACAATTTCTCAAAGAATGAGAAATTGTACCCGAGAGAGTATGCAGGATTGGGAACAAATTTGGGATAAAAGAATTGTAATTAGTGTTAGAGTAAGCTTATGTGTGATGTGCAGATGTGATCTCACCTTGTCTCTGTGGGTGTGTGTGTGTGTGTGTAACTGGCAGCAATAAAATAGATGTTTTGTTTTCTAATTCACTAACAAAATGTTTATTGTATATTAAAATTATTTATACACTAATTTTAACAGTCTCTTTTACTGGTAAACTTACCAGGTGGGCTGATGCAAAAGAAGTGAAGCTTAGAATTTTTCATTATAAGTTATTAGGCCAATTATTAGTATTTAGTACAATTCATTTATGGCAAATACGATATAATTCACAATAATTTATAATTCGTTACGGTTATTCATTATGATGCTTTATATTTAGTTTAAGTTAATTTTTAGTGATTTCATTTGGGTATAAGGCTGTTAGTTTCAAATAATTCAACAAATTTATTTAAAATTTTGTTGTATAAATTTACAATTTTATACATTCCGACCGCCTGAATTGTTAGGCTTCACGCAGAGAACTTCTGCTAATGAACGAATGACCTCGGAAATAATTTGTTGATTAGGAATGGTTGACTGACGTTTAGTTGTTGGCTAGTCACTAGGCGCATTTTCATTAGGCGATGATGACTGACTCGATGATGTTATATGTCTCGATGATAACCTATAGCTAGAAGATGATCTCCGATTAGATGTAGATGATGATCTATGTCTAGAAGATGGTCGCCGATAAGACGTCGATGATGAAGTCTGTCTTCGACCTGTACGACCACTCCTGTTGCTTTGACGTCTGCTTTGAATGCCCGGACGCTCTTATATCGTAACTCTTCGCTAGGCAGTTTGTAACGTGGAAATATAATTTATATTCTCACGTACATAAGTAGTATAGTTTATTTTATATATTAGTGTATTTTACATAGCTAGTTTAGTTTATTTTATATATTACTAGCTTAACCCGGTGCGCTTCGCTACACTGACCCCGCACATTTTTATATTGAGCGATATTTAATGTATGCATCCTATGGGAGGTATTTCCCCCCCTGCGCCTACCCGCTTTATTTTTATTTTCAAAAGTGTAGTATACCATAAGAGTGACTTTTAGAAAGTTTGAACATTCTCACTATTACAGTTCTTAAGATATGCGATGTTAAACATTGGCGTCCTATGGGGTATTCCTATACCCCCGCTGCTATTTTATTTCAATTCCGGGGCTCAGAAGATCCTACTACAAAAAGTTCAGCAAAATGCGTGCAGCGGCTCTTAAGAAATTTCCTATGGGGGGTACCAATTCCCCTGCCCCTATCGAAAAAATAAGTAGCCTATTTTATTTTTAGGGCTCACGTGATGTTACTGTAAAAATTTCAGGAAAATCGGTTCGATAATTAATATTGGCATCCTTCGGGGGGTACCAATTCCCCTGCCCCTATCGAAAAAATAAGTAGCCTATTTTATTTTTAGGGCTCACGTGATGTTACTGTAAAAATTTCAGGAAAATCGGTTCGATAATTAATATTGGCATCCTATGGGGGGTACCAATTCCCCTGCCCCTTTCGAAAAAATAAGTAGCCTATTTTATTTTTAGGGCTCACGTGATGTTACTGTAAAAATTTCAGGAAAATTGGTTCGATAATTAATATTGGCATCCTATGGGGGGTACCAATTCCCCTGCCCCTATCGAAAAAATAAGTAGCCTATTTTATTTTTAGGGCTCACGTGATGTTACTGTAAAAATTTCAGGAAAATCGGTTCAGTAGTTTCGGAGTCTATAAAGCGACAAACAAACATACATAATTCATTTTTATATATATAGATTATTATTACTAAGGCAATATTTTGTTGTGCTGAGTGACCCTACTGTAACACCAACATACACACAAACACACGCCGTATTGTCGATTCGTTTGTTTAGCCAGTGTTGTTTGTTACACAGCAAGCCTAATAATTCTCATTAGGTTTATCGCTGTATTGCCATATGTAAGTAGAAAAGGTTTTGTTACAGTCGGGGCGATTCTCACAAGACAAGAAACCGCCCTACAAGTCTCGGAAGTTGGAAGTACAATTGAAGAGCTGACTGATTTCACGAAGTTAAACTCGGTTGTATATTTTTTAAGATACTTAACCTGTGGGTTAAGTATCAAATAAATTTCATCGCGGCTTCGGCTGGCGGTGTTCTCACAAGTGGCCTCGTGTCGCCTGTTCTCACAAGTGGATTCGTGTCGCCTGTTCTCACAAGTGGCTTCGTGTCACCTGTTCCCACTTGTAGTATTGTTAAAGTAGAACTACGTAGAATTAGTTATTTTCTAAGGTATGTAGTAGTTAGGTATTAGCTGTAAGAAGCTTTGTACGTATTATATTTATCATTCATACGACGAACGTGTGATCGAAGGAAGCAGCCGAGGGTGAAGCCGAACCGTTTACCTAGCACGCCGCAAACCGAACCCGCCAAAGGCCGTGATACGAAACCGCCGAACTTTACCGCCGATCCGAATTTACCGAAGACGAACGCTGTCCTCGGGTGCCGAACAACACGCAATCCCTCAGGCCGATCACATCCATATTAAAGTTGTCGTAGTTATCGTATTTCATGAATTGTAATTGAATTATTTAAGAGAAAACAATAAAGAAAATATTAAATTCAACCCCCGAAAGGATCAATATATCGTCTTCTCTCTTAAGGTTAGTGGATCCGTAAGAACACCCTGGACTCGTCTGAGCTACCTCAGCCGATGAATAAAACCAAGTTACAAGTTTACGCAATACCTATATTTGCTAACTATACGATTTCTTGTTTTTACGTCCATATTCAAAAATCTTCGGGAGAACCTGATAGAATGGAAGTGTTTACACAATCTGCATTGGTATAAATCAGGATCACGGCGTCATGGATGACTTTTGCGTTGATATCGTCTAGCACTGGAAATAAAAATTGAGTTGAAGAGAAAGGGAGATAGAAGGAAAAATTAATGATCATTTGAATTGATGTGAAATATTGCTGAATATTTTTTTCAATGTGGACCTAAAAATAGAGAGAAAGAAAAAAGAAGTAAGGTGGTCTCGTAATTGTCAAGAGTTGGTAAGAAGCATAGCTTCACGATAGGCCTCTTTATTATACCGGTTGCTGTTTTGACGTCCGCAATTCGGACATTGTCATCTGTACCAGTATATGTATTTTCTATTCTGCCTAAGCTCCAATCAGAGGGTGGTAATAAGTCATCCATGACTACTACGAGGTCTCCTGTTTTCAAGTTTGTAGTAAAATTTTTCCATTTATATCTTTTGTGAAGAACTTTTAAGTAGTCCTCCTTCCATCTTATGGCTAGTTGATGATGTATAGCTTTATGTCGTTCCCATCTATTTAACACTCCAATTTTTTGGGTCGTTTTGTTCTGGAAAGCTCACTATAGGGGCGCCTCTAAGAAATGTCCGGGTGTTAGAGCTGAGAAGTCAGCAGGATCCTCTGACATAGCAGAAATAGGTCGCGAATTTAAAATTCCTTCAATTTGGGTTAAGATTGTGGCTAATTCCTCAAACGTAAATTTATATGACCCTGCAACCCTTTTTAACCTTTATGTCAACAGCTACATACCTGGGTATGTTTTGAATTTTAAAAACGCTGTATGTCTGAAAGTGACTTTTATATCGCTCTGAAATTTCATGATATCCTCACTTGCAGTGTTTTCTAACATATTCTGATGTTTGAATAAAATTGGACTAAGCAGACCATGGATGTGGTCATTTTTTAATTCCTATCCCTTACGTCAACAACTGCATACCCGGGTATGTTTTGAATATTAATAACGCTGTATCTCTGAAAGTGGCTTTCATATCGCTTTTAAATTTCATGATATACCCACTAGAAGTGTTTTCTAACTAATTCTAAGGTTTGAACAAAATTGGACAAACCAAACCATGTACATCGGCTTTTTTTCATCCCTACCATACCCGGGTATGTATATGAAAAAATTAAAATAAAGTAATATTGCAAGTTTATTTCATAATATATAGGGTTTTATAAGTCTGCTAAAACTACCGCTATTTTTAGCATTCCTGCACTAAAACAAATCAAAGTGGGAGAAACACAAAAAAAAAATACAAATAAAACAAAAAAACAACAAAACATGTGAATTCCCATATAAAATGCGCTTGCATACCCGGGTATGCATACTGTTAACGTAAGTATAACTTTTCTGCTGTTGACATAAAGGTTAAATGAAATTTAAAACTTTAACTGCGGCCTCCTATAAACCGGCCATGTGAGTGCATGTGGTGGGATGAATATCCATTCGAGTCCGTGTGTTATATATTTTTGAGAAATGTCTACAGATGCAGACATAATGAATGAGTCGAATTCTCTTTTTAACTATCGACTTGCTCCTACAAAGTTTCGACCATTATCAGAATAAATCTTGAAGGGAAGTCCCTGCCTCCCGATGAAGCGAGAAAATGCTGCTCGAAAGGCAGCTGTCGACAAATCTGAACATACTTCTAAGTGAATGGCTTTTATACTGAAACACACAAAAACACAAACTTTTTTTTTTTTTTTTTTCATTATTTATTTATTGAATCTTCATATATTAAATATGAACTAACAATAATTAATCAAATCTTATACTAATACTTTATTTTTGTCCTGCCAATGCTAGACAAAAATTTTTCTCTTCACGGTTTCTGTTCACATATGTAGATGTTTAGCGCTCTTCTTGTCTGATGAGTCCTGCTGTATCTCTTCTCCTTAATCTAGAGTGGCCGCTGTAATTTAAAATATTTCGAGCTAGTGGATTTGGGTGCGACTCAAGTCTTTTTAAATATTTTACTGCATAGTTCGTAATAATAGTTTTTACTAACGGCACATTGAGATCCTTGTGAATATTTGAGTTTTTAACATACCAGGGAGCGGCTGTGATTATTCGAAGAAGTTTATTTTGTCGCCTTTGAATTTTTTCGATATTAGAAGCCGAGGCAGTGCCCCATAACTGAATACCGTAGCACCAATTTGGTTTTAAGATAGCGTTGTAAAGTAGAAGTTTACAATCGAGACTAAGAACAGAGTTTCTTCCAATAAGCCAATTAAGTTGAATTGCTTTTAGTTTCATTTGTGTTAGTTTTGCTTCTATATGGCATTTCCATGTTAAACGCCGATCTAGATGAATTCCGAGATATTTTACATGCGATTGTTGGGGCACTAATTGATTATTGATTTTAATAGGGGAACATGACTCCCGACGCAAGGTGAATGTTATATGTACGCATTTTTGCTCATTAACCTTTATTCTCCATTGTTTTAACCACTTTTCCAGTTCAAATATATGATCCTGCAAGTAGCGAGAAGCTTCATGACAGTTTTCGTGCACGCTTAAAAAAGCTGTATCATCAGCAAATTTTGAAGTTAGGGTGTGGTTGTTTGTTGGCATGTCTGAGGTATATATTAGGTATAACAGTGGGCCCATGATGCTTCCCTGAGGGACTCCAGCGTCAATTGGCTGAGGAGAACTTATAAAAGCACCTTCTTTAATAATAAACTTTCGACCGACTAAGTAGCTTTCTAACAGCTTGTGTGTGTTTACTGGTAAATTTAGCTTCAATTTATGTAATAAGCCTTCATGCCAGACTATCAAAAGCTTGAGAAACATCGATGAAGAGGGCGGAACAATATTTTTTTTCTTCAAACGTTTTTCTTATGGCGTTTACTATACGATGGGTTTGTTCAATTGTGCTATGTTCTCTTCTAAAGCCGAATTGATGGTTTGGAATACATCTATTTACATTTAAAATTGGGGTTAATTTTGACACTAACAGCTTCTCAAACAGCTTTGATATATTAGACAATAAGCTTATAGGTCTATATGACTCAACTTTTGTAGGATCCTTTCCTGATTTAGGTATCATGGTAACTAATGATACTTTCCATTCCTGAGGGTAGTATTCAAGGCGTAAAATAGCATTAAAAATAAAGAGAATAATTTTCTTTGCTATGCTGGGTAGCTCCAAAAGCATTTTGTTACTGATCTTATCAAAACCAGGGGCTTTCTTCGGGTTTAAATCATGAATAGCCTTTTCGATTTCTCTTATCTCAAATCTTAGTGGAACAGCTGCTCTAACAGCAACAGGTGGTAACTCGACCGCCGTATCGAGAGATGTGTGAGCGGTAAATACGGTTTTCAAATGATTAACAAAAAGATTTCCTTTTTCTATATCATTTCTTGCCCAACTTCCGTTTAAGTTTCTTAATGGTGGTTTAGTGATAACTGGTCTTTTAAGATTTCTAGCTGCACGCCATAATGAGTAGTCTGATTGTGGAGTTGCATCAAGTTCCTTAAGATATTTTTCAA
Organism: Pollenia amentaria; assembly: GCA_943735925.1. Lineage (NCBI taxonomy): Eukaryota > Metazoa > Arthropoda > Insecta > Diptera > Polleniidae > Pollenia > Pollenia amentaria. The sequence goes on along the minus strand of OX031010.1, from coordinate 86,892,446 downwards.
AGGATGCAGTTTTTTGGGACTGCAGTAACTTTCTTAGCCTTTTTGTGCAGTCTTTTAATAAAGTCTTAAGTTGGGGGGATCTGTGCAATTGCCACTCTCTTCGAACTCTCCTTTTTTCAGTCAATAGACGCTCGACATCTACAGAATATATGATATTGTTTTTGGTTTTTTTGAGGGTTGTGCTGGAATGTTGAACAGCTAGTTTGAGATAACTGTCAAAATTAACAATAGCGAGATCCACGCTCTCCGGTGTGCTAAGCGGAATATTTTCTGTGCAATGGGCACTAAGATATTTTTTATATTTTAACCAATTTATTTGTGAGGGTGATTTGGATAAGTACCCAGACGGCGATACGATTCTATTTGGAATCATTATAGTAACAATTGTAGGTGTGTGGTCGGAAGATAATTCTAAGGAAGCCTCAACATAAATCGTTTCTGCGAGGATGTTTTTAACCACTCCAAAATCTATGACATCTGGAACTTTTTGCTGATCAGTAGGCCAATATGTTGGTTCACCGCTCGCGATCACATTTAGATCCATTTTACGAATTGTGTTAAACAAAACACGACCCTTAGGCGTAATAAGTCGTGACCCCCAGAAAGTATGTTTAGCGTTATAATCGCCAGCAGCCAGGAAGCAGGGTCCTAATGCTTTGAAGTATTTATTATATTGGCTTTCTGATATTGAAAATCTAGGTGGTGAATATATTGATGAAATAACTAGGTTTCGATTTAATTCCTCGACGCAAATGGTCGTTGCTTGGAGATAATCTTCACGATGATCACACATTAAGTAGTGTTTTACTCGGTTTTTTATCAAAATGGCAGAACCTCCACAAGCTCTACCTCGAGGGTCCTTGGTATCATATAATATATAACCATTGATTTTAAACGTATTTCTCGAGGTCAGATGAGTTTCAGAAACCATCATAACATCGATTTGTTTATTTTTAAGGAAGTATTCTAGTTCATTTTTATGTTGGCGGATGCCGTTTGCGTTCCAAAAGCAAATTTTTAGACAGTTCATGGCTTATTTAGTACAGCTTGCAATAACATCGATTGCATTCTTAACATTTCTTGCATCATGTTACCCATTGTGTTGGTAAAATTGTTAACGGTTTGCACTAATGTGTCCATGGTTTTTTCTAGCCGAGTTAAATTAGAAGTGGGAATTTCGTCATTATTTGGTAAATCACCTTGCAATGGCATATGATTAGATTTTAAGACATTAGCGTACGAGGTTCTGTTATTATTTGGCTGCGGTATTTGAACGCCGTTAGTGTTTTCTTGATAAGTTGCCTGCGTTTGAGGGGGATTAAGTTTCTGTCCAACAGAACGCTTGACAATAGAATATACCGGACATCCTCTATAGTTGGCAGTGTGATTACCACCACAGTTGCTACATTTTTTTACATTAGGGTCATTTTTTGACTTATCACACTGAACGGTACCATGTAGTTCTCCACATACGACACAAACAGGGGGTAAATAGCAGTATGCCCTAGTATGACCAAATTCTTGGCAGTTTAAACACTGAACAGGCCCATTTCTTTTGTGCGGCTCTTCTATCGTTATTTTCCTGTACAGGATGTATTTTAAGCTGTAAATGGGATGCGTTTCATTTTTTTTTAGCTTAACGTCGCCGGGCTCTAACTCCACTCGAAATAGTGGTTGGGGATTTTTTTCCCTATTTTTAATATTTGTAACATTTTTAATTTTGAAACCCTTTTCTTCTAAAAATGTTTTTATTTCGTCTGGGTCCACGCATGAGTCAATGCCCTTTATCACAACCTGCAGACCTTTGCTGCTTTTCAGCTGGTAAGTATAGAAGCTTTTTTTAAGTGCTTCAAACTTATTAATTAATTTACGAAAATCATTCTCATTATTAATCTGTATTTTTGTTTCGTTAATATTACCACGCTTGATTGCAGCTACGTAAAACGAATTTTCACCAATCACCGATATTAAACTTTTTATTAGCTCACTTGAGTTTTGCTCTCTAAGATATATCGGGGGTGGCTTCGACGATTTTATGACGTTGGGTGTTTCAGAAGATTCATCCTCCAGAATTGCAAAACGATTTTGCGAGTTTATTCTATCAAAAGATGGAACTTTCGAGGCAGAGGCAACAGCTGAAGAGGCAGGGCTGCGACCACGTTTAAGCACTGTTATATATCTATCCATACCAACTTGCACTTGTGGTTTTTGACAACTTTTTTCTTGTTTGTTTAACATTGCGTCTATGTTTGGGATTATGGTAACAGTGGTAACGCTTGTATTGTTTTCTGTTGTTGTGTTTATTTCCACATTGCTTTCACTAGCATGAATATCATTTACTTTTGTTGTTGTTTCATTGTTATTACTCATATAGAGTTGTTTTTGTTTTTTTCACCGTTTTTTTGTTTTTATTTTTTTTGTTGACTGTGCTCTTTTTATTATGTATAATGTTGTTACACCGAGATAATAAAAGAAAAAAAGAATAAATATTTTTTTGCACAGATTATTTGCAAGTATGTATGTGCGTACGTACATACATACATATGTAAGTATATTTTTTTTTTACTTGTATTTTTTTTTTTTCTTAATTTTTTTATAATTATTCTTTTGTTCACTTTTATATTGAGCGTCCAAATTCGCTTGTTACACTGATATTATTAATTAATTTATGTTAAAAAAAAGAACCGTATGCGGAGTTAAAAGAAACACGTCTTTTCTCATCGAGCACGACCGACTGACACAAACGTATCCTTTTATTGTAACTGAATTTTTTAAAGATGAGGTTTTTAAATAAATTGGTCCCGCAAAATCTACTCCAGTTATTTGAAAGGGAAGTGTCAGGTTGCACCTGTCTGGGGGTAAGGGGGGCCATGATTTGGGTACATGGTTTTTGCTTATATATGATACATGTTTTGCAATGGAGCATTATATTTTTAATATGAGGCTTAAGTCTAGTAATGTGAAATTCGGTTTGAACCATTCTGCACGTTTGATTGCACTCTGCATGAGAAAGAAAAATGTGTAAGTGTTTCAAAAAGAGTTGGCAAAATCTTGATTTTCCTGGTAATATTATTGTATACCGTTCATTATATGTGATTGGCGCATTTGATAGGCGTCCATTGACTCGTAAAATATTTTTCGAGTCCAAAATTGGGATAAGGGGTTTTAATGGGCTTTTAGTAGAGACTGGCAGAGAGTTTGAGATGTCATTAATTTCTGCCTTATAATTTGAGTTTTGAGCTAAATTTATTAACCATAATTTAACAAAGTTTACCTCCTTTTGCGTAAGATGTAAATGCGAATAATGAATATGAGATCTAAATTTTTCGAGACTATTGTGGTAGAGTCTAAAAACATAAGATAATACTCTGAGTGCTTTGTTGTATGATGAGAATATGTTTAAGATATCTATATTCTCGACGGCAGATTGAAGGCAATCCATTTTCTTTTTGCTATCTGGGATTTTTAATTTGGTACTTTTAGGCCATTCTGCTTGCAGATTTGTGAGCCAGGAAGGTCCCTGCCACCATAAGACATTGTTTTTGAGTTCCTGAGGTTTGCAACCACGTGTACCAAGATCAGCGGGGATATCATGTGTGCGAACATGGTGCCAAGTTGCGTTGGGAAGCAAGTTGGGAATTAGTGCTGTTCTATTCGCGACGTAAGTTTTCCAAGTCCATGGCGGCTTAGATAACCATCCGATGACAATTGCAGAGTCAGTCCAAAGAAATATTTCACTTTCAGGCAAATTTAGGGATTCTGTTACATATTTGACTAGTTTTGTTAGTAAGTTCTAATCTTGGTAAGCAAATTGGTTGTATGGGAGCAACTTTACTCGCAATATGCTCTTTTTGAAGCAGCTGAGAAGCCATTAATTTGTATAGTGTCAGTGGGTATATATTGTAGCCATCTGGGGATATTTATTTCATCAATATGCGACAGATCTTTAAGTAGTTTATTCCATTTGTCTTAAATTTCAGAGCTAACGTTGTCATCCCATTGTTTACCTTCCAACCACAATTGCTGCATTAACATCTTAGCTTTTATAATTATTGGTGTAATCCAACCCGCGGGATCGAAAACTGACGCTATGCCTGACAATATTTTTCGTTTGGTTATGTTTTCGGAGGGATTTATTGGAGATACAGAAGCATTTCATTTAAGTCCTAGTGTTTTTGTTGAGCTTGTATCGTGAAACCGAAGAAAATCTGAGTCGTAAAGATCTTCATTTGCGATATGGGTTAGTAATCGATTGTCGTTTGCCGTAATTTTTTTTAATATAAAACCAGCTGATTTGAGAGTTTCTACAATTTCGGACTGAGATTTTATTGCATCTTCAATTGTGTGACCACCAGAGAGTATATCATAGGGAGATCGATTGTTCAACTTTTTTCAATAAATGGTTTTCGAATATTACGAATAGTTGCTATTTTAAAAAACTGGTTTTCGGTTAAGCAATTTTTAAATAACCGGTTAATCGGTTTAAATTCGAATACTTAAAAACACAAAAATCAAATAAGTTTTTAAAATAAAACGTTAATTTGAATAAAAACAAAACAATTTGCAAAGGTAAGGAACCAACAAAATACATAGATATGACTAAGATCAGACCTAACAAATATTTTACGATAAAATCCAAGAAAAGTGGGACCAGTAAATTGATCAAACATAAGCTTAATTTTCAACAATTTTTTATTGATTTACTAAACTTTATTTCTAAGAAGACATTTGTATAATGTAATTTAGAAACTGTTGAATGATATTTCTGTGGTTTTCACGAATAATCGCGTAAGTCGGTTTTTACGGAAATTGAGATAATGATGTCAAAGTGTTACATTTTGCATTAGGTTTTTATAAGTATTAAGCTTTTTAGAATATAATGTAGTATTATTAATTTTTTTCTGCTAAAAACAACTTAAGTTAACTGTTTAATAAAATATTTTGCTATTATAACGAATTATGTCGACATACATCGCCAAAAATTGTAAAATTGCTGAATATGTTTTCAAATAAAAAGCATATGTGGTGTTATGTTGTTATTCGTGCAAAAAATATGAAAGTATTTTTTGAAAATTTTTCTATTAATAACAACTAAAGTCGTAAAAATAACAACGTAAGTCGTCATGTGTGATTAAAATGATAACATTTATTTTCACAAAAAAGAACTTATGTGGAGATATGATGTTATATTGCACACACTTAATGAGTCAATCAAACATATGCATTTTTAATCCTTTTACAGATTGTGATCCTGTGAGGATTTTTTCATGAAAACTATGTATAATACGTAGAAAGTCACTGTTAAGAGGATAGTAAAGAAAAAAGTTTAAAAAAGCATCTACAGAAGCCGCAATTGAAAAAAATAATTGTTTTTGCTCTCCTGAAAAGTTTGGTTTTATAACTTACGCGATTATTCGTGAAAACCATAGATTTGATCTAGACAAACGTTTTGAAAAAGCAAATAAATAATTGGAATTTTATAAAGTTATTATTTGAAATATTCTCTCAAATTTATTTTGAATGAGTTTTAATTTGTTGGTGTTTAAGCATGTCTATATAAATCAACCATATTTTTCAAAAGTTGCAAGCAAAACCTCTTAGGCAGGATTATCTATTTCAAATTATTTTGTTTCAGCATTATAGAAACGAATAGTGAACTGAACATTCTTTTTGTGTAAAATATTTGTCAATTCGTCGACTACAATTTAAAACATTCCATGACATTGTTTGGTTTCTTCAATTTTGTTTTTTAGTTCTTGGTGTTTTAATAAATGAAACAGGTAGAAATTTTTCCCATATCGTTGATTCCGCCGTAATGCTGTATTTTTCAGCATGAAGAGATGCTAGAACTACTTAAGAGTTTTTAATGCCTTAACGGGCATTTTGTCCTCGGCAACACAACGGGCTAATATTTCACCCAATGATTCGTTTTTTGCAGCGTAGTTTAGTAAAATAGTATTTGTCGTCTCCTTAGAACTACTTCGAACGGAGTTAAGTTTGGGTTTCCATGAGCAAGTATAATCATTTCAGGGTCAAATTTAACCATTAGTTAGTTAGTTAGTTAGTTAAATGTTCTTTATTTAATTAATTTCTTTGTGATAACAATTTTTTAAATAATAAATAAAATAATAATAAAATAAAAAAAAATAAGAACGTACGACTATGACTTAATGTCGTCAGTCGGAAAGAGATAAATATGACAATGTTTTTGTGTATTATATAATAAGGTTAATAGTTAAACTCATTTAAGAGCTCCTTCCTGTAACCTATCGCATGTATAATGAATCCATATATTTCTTTAAAATTTTCTGTATGTTGTCAGTCAAGGTAAACTTTTTAAAATGTTTATATCTGATATGACGCAAAATAGGACATATGGCTATGAAATGTAAGATATTTTCAATCTGATTAAGATTGCATAACGAGCAATCACGGGATCTTTGCTGCTGAAACCTTGTTCCATTTAATTCAAGCAGGACACTTCTAACTTTGAATATGTAGCTAATAGCTGTCGTGTTATTTGAACTTTCAAAATATGATTGAGGCCTCGTGTAATTGAGTTTAGAGTAAAACCGGCTTGTAGTAGCTGCTATTTCTAAATGATTTTGTAGTTCTTTAAGTTTCAATCCTGATAAAATATCAAATCTTAATTGTTCCCAGCTTTCTTTTGTAGAGCATTCGGAAACTCTGGAGGTATTTACTTCATTAGCTAGTGCATCTATTTGCTATACCAATACACTTTTTTTTGGATAATAATTCTTGTAAGCTGGTTTGGTAAACGGTCGTTGTTGTATTCATGTAATGTTCTAATAATATATCTTAGATGTAAATCCAATGTAAATATAAAATTATTCTCTACACCAGTTTCCAGCATTAATATATATGTGGGTGTAAAAGGTGGCAGTTTTAAAATTTTTTTAAAAAGAAACGTAGAAGTTTATCTACTTCTTCAAAAGAAGAAAATCCCCATATTTGGGCGGCATAAGACTGAATTCCACGGCATACAGATTTAAACAAATTCCATTTTGCTTTTAAGCATATCTCTTTTTTCGCCAAAAAATCATTCCATGTTGCATTAATGCTGTTTTTTGCAGATAAATTTCTTTTTTCAACGTGTTTTTTAAAAGACATTTTAGGTGATTTAGATGATAAAGTAACTTGTATATTCATTTGTGATTCTTACAGGCTCACCATTAAAAGACCATCATTCCCGTCTTGCGATTCTTCCTCCTTTTCTGAATATCATAATTTCTGATTTGCTCAAATTGACCTGCAGGTTTCACATCTCACAATATCTTTCAAGTTGATTTATCATTTGTTGCATTGTTACGATATCATCAACTAAAATTACGTTGTCGTCAGCATACATAAGTAATCTTACATGTGTAGAACCTATATATATTCCTCCTCCTATATATTCGTGCAAATCGTTTAGATATATTGAAAAAAGTGTTGGTGAAAGTAAACAGCCTTGTTTAACTCCAGAACCAGTTTCAAGCTCATCTGCGACCTCCTCTCCATCCCATACCTTAAATTAAGTGTTACTATATATGGTTTCGATTATTTGGACTATTTTTGTTGATACGCCAATATTATTAAGTTTATAAGCCAGAGATTTCCTTGAGATTTTATCAAACGCTGCACTGAAATCCACGAAAAAAGCTTACAATTTTTTGTTTTCTTTGAACTTAAGGTGAGAAATTGCGGATAAACTATATAAATTATCAGCCGTTGAGTGTCCTTCTCTAAATCCAGCTTGGTATTCGGAGAGTTTATTGTATTTAGTTAGCCACGAATTAAGACGATTATTTAGAATACCCATAAAAATTTTTGCAATTGTATTTATAAAAGATATACCACGATAATTACTCACAGTATTCCTTTCTCCCTTCTTATAAATTAGAAAAAATATACTTGTCGTAAATTTTTCATCTAAATTTGCTGTTTCATATATGATGTTGTATGTGTTTGCCAGCTCTTCCACAAAAATCTCCGTTGAGTTCTTAAAGAATTCATAGCTGACGCGGTCCTCTCCAGGGGCTTTGTTTTTCTTGGCTTTGGCTAGTACGTGTTTTATTTCAAAAGTAGAAATAGGTTGATCTAGCTCTTCATCCGTATATTTCATTGCTGCATACATTATATTATGTGAAATATCAGGCGTATTCAAAAGAGTAGAAAAATATTGTTTGAACACATTTGCCGGTATATCAGGCTTCGACTGCATTTTTTTGTTTTTTATTTCTTTAATAAGATTCCACCAATCTTTACCAGTTTTTACTAAATTGATCTGATAGTTTTGAGAAACCGCGCCCAGGTTTCTTACTTTTAACAGATTGTAAAAATATTATATATAAACAAAATTAAGCCAAGCAGATTGGGATTCTTCCCAGCACTTTATCAAAAACAAAATAAATTAATTTTTTCTAATTCTGTCGCGCTCGTTGAAGATAGACGTGTTTTCTAAGCTCGGCATTCGGTTTATTTTTTTTTATAAAAACGTGAACAAATAAAGTATTAAAAAAAGTAAATACAAGAAAAAGATAAAGAAAAAAATACATGTATGTACATACATACATACATAAACACACATTTTTTTTATTCTCGGTGTTGATAAACAATAACAAATAAGAAGAGCACAACTGTAAACAGTAAAAAAAAAAACTCTTATGAGTTCAAACAGTAGAAATGCATATATCACAGTGAGTGTTAACGAAACCAATGCAGAAAAAAAAAAGAATCGATGATAGCAAATACCTAACGGCTAAACCTATTACTCGCGCGCGATTCCTCTCACCTTTAGTATTTAATAATACGGTAGATACACTAACAAATATAAAACCTTTAACCGTTGCCTCAACGCAAAAACAATTTTAATAAGTGATAAAAATATTAAGCCTCAATCAGGCATAATGGAAAACTCAGTATCACCTTCGGTGTCTAATAATACGGTTGATTCAAATACAATAAAAAAATAGAACCTGCAAGCGGTGCCTCAGCGGCAAAAACGATTTCAATAAGTGATGAAAATATTACCCCCAAATCAGGCATAATGGAAAACTCAGCTCCACAAGTAAAAAGTGGTCAAAAGCCCCCAGTACAAGTAGGTATTGATAGGTACATAACAGTGCTTAAACGGGGTCGCAGCCCAACCTCTTCAGCAGTTGCTTCGGTCTCAAAAGTCTTAAAAGATGGTACAGCTGATAGAACAAGTTCACAAAATCGATTTGCAATTCTGGATCAGGAATCCCCGGAAGCACAAAACGTTATCAAAGCTTCTAAGCCACCGCCGATATATCTTAGAGAGCAAAACTCAAATGAATTAATAAAGAATTTGATCTCGGTAATAGGTGAAAATTCTTTTTATGTAGCTGCAATAAAACGGGGTAGTATTAATGAGACAAAAATACAAGTTAATCGTTAATCGATTAAGGGCATTGACTCATGCGTGGACCCAGGTGAGATAAAAACGTTTTTAGAAGAGAAGGGCTTCAAAATAAAAAATGTAATAAACATTAAAAATAGAGAAAAAATCCCCAGCCACTATTTAGAGTGGAGTTAGAACCCGGCGACATTAAGCTTAAAAAGAACGAACCGCACCCCATTTACAATCTGAAATATATCCTGTATAGAAAAATAACAATAGAGGAGCCGCACAAAAGGAATGGTCCCGTTCAATGTTTAAACTGCCAAGAATTTGGTCACACTAAGGCATACTGTCATCTAACCCCTGTTTGCGTCGTATGTGGAGAATTACATGGTACAGCTCTCTGCGATAAGTCTAAAAACGACCCCAATGTAAAAAATGTAACAACTGTGGTGGTAATCACACTGTCAACTTTAGAGGATGCCCTGTATACTCTATCGTCAAGCGCTCGGTTGGACCGAAACCTAATCCCCCTCAAATGCAGGCAACAAATCAAGTTTACATTAATGACGTTCAGGTACCGCAGCCTAGTAATAACAGAACATCCTACGCTAACGTCTTAAAATCAAATCATATACCAATGCAAGGTGAGTTGCCAAATAATGATGAAACTCCAGTTTCTAATTTAAGTCGTCTAGAGAAAACCATGGAAACATTAGTACAAACAGTAAATAACTTTACAAACACAATGGGTAATATGATGCAGGAAATGTTAAGAATGCAATCGATGTTATTGCAAGCTGTACTAAACAAGCCATGAACTGCTTAAAAATTTGCTTTTGGAACGCAAATGGCATCCGCCAACATAAAAATTAAATAGAATACTTCCTTAAAAATAAACAAATTGATGTTATGATGGTTTCTGAAACTCATCTGACCTCAAGAAACACGTTTAAAGTAATGGTTATATATTATATGATACCAAGGACGCTCGAGGTAGAGCTTGTGGAGGTTCTGCTATTTTGATAAAAAACCGAGTAAAACACTACTTAATGTGTGATCATCGTGAAGATTATCTCCAAGCAACGAGCATTTGCGTTGAGGAATTATCTCGAAACCTAGTAATTTCATCTTTATACTCCCCACCTAGATTTTCAATATCAGAAAGCCAATATAATAAATATTTCAAATCATTAGGACCCTGCTTCCTCGCTGCTGGCGATTATAACGCTAAACACACTTTCTGGGGGTCACGACTTATTACACCTTTGGGTCGTGTTTTGTTTAACACAATTTGTAAAATGGACCTAAATGTGGTCGCGAGCGGACAACCAACATATTGGCCTACTGATCAGCAAAAAGTATCAGATGTCATAGATTTTGGCGTGGTTAATAACATCCCCATAGACACGATTCATGTGGAAGCGTCCCTAGAATTATCTTCCGATCACACACCTACAATTGTTACTATAATGAATCCAAATAGAATTGTATCTCCGTCTGGTTACTTATCGACATCAGCCTCACAAATAAATAGGTTAAAATATAAAAAATATCTTAGTGCCCATTGCACAGAAAATATTCCGCTTAGCACACCGGAGAACGTGGATCTCGCTATTGTTAATTTTGACAGTTATCTCAAACTAGCTGTTCAACATTCCAGCATAACCCTCAAAAAACCAAAAACAAAATCATATATTCTACAGATGTCGAGCGTCTATTTACTGAAAAAAGGAGAGTTCGAAGAGAGTGGCAATTGCACAGATCCCCCCAACTTAAGTTTTTATTAAAAGAGTGCACAAAAAGGCTGAGAAAGTTACTGCAGTCTCAGAAAACGGCTTCCCTGGAAAAATGTCTTAAGGGACTTGATGCAACTCCACAATCAGACTACTCATTATGGCGTGCAGCTAGAAACCTCAATAGACCAGTTATCTCTAAGCCACCATTGAGAAACTTGAATGGAAGCTGGGCAAGAAATGATATTGAAGAAGGAAATCTGTTTGTTAATCATCTGAAAAATGTATTTACCCATAACATATTTCACGATATAGATTCCCCTAAGATTCGAGTTTAAAGAAATCGAAAATGATATTCGGGATTTAAGCACCAAGAAGGCACCCGGTATTGATAAGATCAGTAATAAAATGCTTTTGGAGCTACCAAGTATAGCGAAGAAAATTATTCTTTTTATTTTTAATGCTATTTTACGCCTTCAATACTACCCTCAGGAATGGAAGGTTTCCTTAGTAACCATGATACCAAAGCCAGGAAAGGATCACACAAAAGTTGAGTCATACAGGCCTATTAGCTTATTATCTAATATTTCAAAGCTATTTGAGAAACTGCTGGTGTCAAAATTAATTTATACTTCGGACATGCCAACAAACAGCTACACACAAACCTCAACATTTGCGGATGACACAGCTTTCCTAAGCGTACATGAAAACTGTCAAGAAGCATCTCGTTACTTACAGGATCACATATTTGAACTGGAAAGGTGGCTAAAACAATTCAGGATAAAGATCAATGAGCAAAAATGCGCAAATATAACACTCACATTGCGTCGGGAAACATGCCCCCATATTAAAATCAATAATCAAAAAATACCCCAACACTCGCATGTAAAATATCTCGGTATACATCTAGATCGGCGTTTAACGTGGAAATGGCACATAGAAGCAAAATTAACTCAAATGAAACTAAAAGCAATTCAAATTAATTGGCTCATTGGAAGAAATTCTGTTCTTAGTCTCGATTGCAAACTTCTACTTTACAACTCTATCTTAAAGCCAATTTGGTGCTACGGTATTCAGTTATGGGGCACTGCCTCTGCTTCTAATATCGAAAAAATTCAAAGGCGCCAAAATAAACTTCTTCGAATAATCACAGCCGCTCCGTGGTATGTCAAAAACTCAAATATCCACAAGGATCTCAATGTGACATTGGTAAAAACTATGATAACGAAATATGCAGTAAAATATTTAAAAAGGCTGGAACTGCACCCAAATCCATTAGCTCGAAATATTTTAAATTATGGCGGCCACACTCGCTTAAGAAGAAGAGACACTGCAGCACTCACCCAATCAGATGAGCGATAAACACCTACATAAGTAAACAGAAACCGTGATGACTAAATCTTTTTTGTCTAGCACTGGCAGGACATAAAGTAAATATTAGGATAATATTTGATTAATTATTGTTAGTTCATATTTAATATATGAAGATTCAATAAATAAATACTAATAAAAAAAAAAAAAAAAAAAAAAATTTTCTAAAAATGTAGATGGCAAACAGTTAAGCACTAACTAAACACATATAATGTAATTTAGAAACTGTTGAATGATATTTGATCTAGACAAATGTTTTGAAAAAGCAAATAAATAATTGGAATTTTATAAAGTTATTATTTGAAATATTCTCTCAAATTTATTTTGAATAAGGTTTAATTTGTTGGTGTTTAAGCATGTCTATATAAATCAACCATATATTTCAAAAGTTGCAAGCAAAACCTCTTAGCCAGGATTATCTATTTCAAATTATTTTGTTTCAGCATTATAGAAACGAATAGTGAACTGAACATTCTTTTTGTGTAAAATATTTGTCAATTCGTTGACTACAATTTAAAAAATTCCATGACATTGTTTGGTTTCTTCAATTTTGTTTTTTAGTTCTTGGTGTTTCAATAAATGAAACAGGTAGAAATTTTTCCCATATCGTTGATTCCGCCGTAATGCTGTATTTTTCAGCATGAAGAGATGCTAAAACTACTTAAGAGTTTTTAATGCCATAACGGGCATTTCGTCCTCGGCAACACAACGGGCTAATATTTCACCCAATGATTTATTTTTTGCAGCGTAGTTTAGTAAAATAGTATTTGTCGTCTCCTTAGAACTACTTCGAACGGAGTTAAGTTTGGGTTTCCATGAGCAAGTATAATCATTTCAGGGTCAAATTTAACCATTAATGGCATTATTATGCATTTGTATATTAATGTCTTGATTTTATTTATACATTCATATTTAGGCTTTCTTGATATAATATTTTTACAATGTAAAATACATAATCTACAAGTAAAATACATTTGAAACAAACACCAAAATTGTAAAATTGTTGCTTTTTTTAACGTATTTTACGTGAAGATTTGTAGTTTTGAGAAACCGCGCCCAGGTGTCTTACTTTTAACACATTGTAAAAATATTATATATAAACAAAATTGAGCCAAGCAGTTTGGGATTCTTCCCAGCACTTTATCAAAAACAAAATAAATTCATTTTTTCTAAAAATGTAGAGGGCAAGCTGTTAAGCACTAAACACAAAAGGCTCCAATCCTGCCTTTTTTTACGATTTTGAGAAGCAATGTTAAAATGGATAGTCGCCGCACATTAAAGAGCGTAATCCAAACAGCTAATTATTTTAAATAAAAATGGAAAATATATAATACCTTTATAATGAAGTTTCTGTACAATGAAGTGATTTTATGGTCCCATGCAGATTTATTATAGAGAAGTTCGACTGTCACATTTGCTTTTAGGAATAAAGGTTGTTTACACATAATTTTTAGCAAAACAAGCCTTTTTTTTACTTTAATTTCAAATATTTGTTACCTACTTAAGAAAAATTCTATCAACGAAAAAACCCACCGTTTTGGTTGGTAAAACCAAAACTGTTTTACAATAACAAAATACACGTATTTACTTGGAGTTTGTTCAATAAGTTTTGCCTATGTGTCTGCTGAACGCTGCATTTACACATGAAAGTACTTTCATGAAAATTCTGTATACGTATTATCACCACAAATTTCACAGAAAAATAATAAACTTTCATGAAAATTTACATGAAAGTGAAATTTCATTTTCAAACTGTCTTCAAAGGGTAACCTTCTATCAAAGATTTCTCTTCTTCTTCTTTTATTGTTTTGCTTTTTTCAAGTTTCAGAGCTACTGAGCCCATTATTCACGCCGAACTTTAGGCATTCGTTTAAAATTATATTTATTTTTATTAGTTTTCATTATATTTATAAATTTTAATTAGAATCATTGTATTCTTACAGCCGTATTCATAACGAAAATTTGGCATGAAGTTAGCACAAAGTTTATTCATAATACACTTACCAAACTCTGGCTCAACGATTTGCTAAACTCCTGTCAACAAGCTGCCAAACGTTTGCCAATTTGTGATAAACAGCCTTTTTGTGTTGAATAATTTTGTTTGTTTTTTTTAATACACTGTTTTTCTTAGTTTAGAGTCCTTTTTTAAATATATTTTAATTTAAAAACATTTCAAATTTTTATATAAAGAGAGAAAATAAAAAAAATAAATGAAATGACAAAACCAGCGATGATTAGTGCAAAACGTGTTGCATTTTTGAGTATTATAATGTGGCATCATTAATATTCAGAGTTGATTTATTAAAAGTTAGCAGACGGATAAAATTTGTTATTAATAAACTCTATGCTAACAAGCTGCTAAGCTTAATCGGCATTCTAGTTAGCAGCTCGTTGTACGTAGTGTACAAACTGTGGCTAACTTTTTGTTATGAATACGGCTGTTAATATTTAGTTGAAAAAATATATTAAAATTCTTTATATATACGAAAAAAAAAAACAATTTCAATTGGCAACACTGCTTAGTTATTGTCATTTACTTTCATGAAATTGCTTTCTTGAAATTTTCATAGAAAGCTAGCTGAAAGTTGGCCTGAAAGTAGAAAAATGTCAACGTGTTAGTGAAAAAGTGTGAGTGTATTGCGACTTTCAAGAAACTACTTTCATGTGTAAATGCCCAGTAACAAAAAACCTACCCTTTTAAAAGCATCAACGAATTTTTTACAAAAACAGTATACATATTGTTTGCTAAAATGCAAAGCAATGTAACTATCATTGAGAATTATGAAATTGACTTTTTTATTGATTACGATTCACGTTAAATATTTAAAAAAAAAATTAAACTTCCACCTTGAAAAATTTTCAAGCTATTAACAAAATCAAAAATGGCGTATCATTAAGTATATAATTTCCTTAAACAATATAATGAATAATCTTAATCAAAAAAAAAATTAGCAGAGTATATGATGTAATTTTACGAACACATTAATTTTGTTTAACGTCAAAAATGTGTATTCTGTTTCATACACTGAACGTGTTAGTGGAATAAGTGATCAAACTGCAAATTATTGCATAAGCAAAAAGAAAAACAGTGCTGTAAAATAAATATAAGCCGAATCCATATACAAGTAATAAAAAGATGATTTGCTTATGGTAAAGCGGTGAGCTTATTTTTATTCTTTCAAATCTTAAAATAAACTAAACTTAAAACGAAACAGCAAAAATTATTAAGCAGCCCCATACCAAAATACTGCTAAGTTTGCGTCTGGTGTTCTGTTTCTTTATAATTGTTCACTTCAACAGTGTGTGGAATAATGCTGATTGCACAACATAAGCGTGTTGATAAAGTGTAATAATCTAAATACCCTGTTGGGAATTCAGAGTTGTGTTAACTCCTCCCTCACTTAAATGAAGGTCGTCCCCGCACTTCTTCAGATCTTCAATAGCAGTTTGAATGATGCGTTTCTGACGGATTTTCCTTATCTTCTGATGAGCTTTAAAGCAGACAAAACCAATGGTTAGGATAACGAAAATAAAAGTGGTTGACAGCAAAGGTCCATCAATTAATCTTTGTTGTATGTTTTCTATATGACGCAAGTTTTCTGCGTTTAATCTTTGAAGATATGGCAAACTCAATATTTCCTGATGGTCCGTAATGTTGAGAAGAGCAGATGTTGGGGATCCTGGTCACTTTTCTACAATATTTCTTTGATTTATATATAGGGATCCATTAATTTTTACTTCATCACTAAATGAGAGTAGAAATGTACCAGTTACAGTTTTTTTTGACGTGGCATTTTAGAACTTAATTTTTTGTGGGGGTGAATGTCGAAAAAGTTCTTCTGTTCGTCGAATTTTAGCTAAAATTGGTTCATATGAAACATCAGTTTCAACCACCGAGTGAACTTCTAAGCTGAATCCTTCAGTCAGGTCATCTTCATCCGCATCCTTATCATCATCTGCTTCCATGTCATCATCTGCATCATCATACTCATTATAAGATTATATATGCACTCTATTAGTATCCTCACAAAAATTCCATAACAGCTAGCTATATTCCATTTGCTAAAGAATGCCGATGGTGCGTGTCTAAGGTTGAGCCAAATTTTTTCATCACAGCCGCACCGTCGGTTGTTACAGAAACGAAATTCTTAAAATGCAGCGCGAATTATTCGAATTTAGATTTAGCTAGCTGCATACATCTATCAGCATTCATGCACCCACGTGCCCTTGTAATACCTAGGTTCCAAAAAAAATATTTCCGGCCGTCTGGCCATTTATGTTCGTATACCTTCGATTTAAGCGATGTCCACTCATAAAGTCTATATGGAACCTTTCGTTATTTTATCTGAAATATTTGCACGAATTTCATTTCGAATTTTAGATCCGTATTTCATGAATAACTTTTTATAGACATTGCAGATTTCCGCACAACATAGCCTTTAGCGGTTAAAAAAACTTCTGCCTGCCATATTTGCCGATTTTTCGGCATTTTGCTGATTTTTTTTCCTTAAAAGTAGGAATGTGCCGTTTTCCCGATTTTTGCTCTTAAAGGGCCGATTTTTTTATAAACACTTAAACCACGGTACTTTGCTTGTTAAAGAGTAATTTATTAAATTTGGGCAACTTTGGAGTACTTGTCATAATCTATACAACCAAGTGGAAAGTCTTTTTCAATCTGTATTAACTAATTTTATAAAAAAACGTGTAAAAAATTAAATTTACTTAACAGTATTTATGAACATAAAGAATTTTTTGAACTTTCATGATTAGAACTTGGGCTTATTGGCTAATGAGTTAAGAGTACTATCAAAATCAAAACTCAACAAAAGCGAAATTAACAAAATTGTTTACGGTTTTATATTTATATAGAACTTGCAAGCCAAATATTAATACGTTTGGATTTTGAACAAAAATCTTATAAATCTTTAAATATGATAACCCTAACAAAATTATGAATTCTGTTATTGAAATTCTGAAAGAGTTCTCCAGCTTTATTTCTAAGAAAGAACAACAAATTTTAGACTCTGAACTTAGAGAGTTAAATTTTTTAAGTTGTTAAGATTTAGAAGTAATTGAAGTGAATTTGTAGCTTAGTGAACCTTAATAAAACCAAATTTTGATGTTCCCTGGAAAATGAATCCTTGCAAGGAATTCTTTTTTTTAAGATAACTTAAAACTTAATAATGCAAACTGTTCTGATGTTGATATGAAAATGGATTTAATTAAACTCAAATATGTATCTATAAAATATTTATTAAAATAAAAACAAATTTGAACTATAAAAATAATTTTTACCTAATGCCTGGTACTCTGCTCAACATTTCACGTGAAATGCTGTCAAAAGTCATATGAAAGAAAACTTATGTGGAATTTCTATGAAATTATGTTGATAGAGTTGTACTCTGCTCATTTTGTGAAAAAGTTACGAAATGTTTCTTTTTTTTTTTTTTTTTTTTTTTTTTCAGTATTTATTTATTGAATCTTCATATATTAAATATGAACTAACAATAATTAATCAAATCTTATCCTAATATTTACTTTATGTCCTGCCAGTGCCAGACAAAAAGATTTAGTCATCACGGTTTCTGTTCACATACATATGTAGGTGTTTATCGCTCATCTGATTGGGTGAGTGCTGCAGTGTCTCTTATCCTTAATCGAGTGTGGCCGCCAAAATTTAAAATATTTCGAGCTAATGGATTTGGGTGCAGTTCCAGCCTTTTTAAATATTTTACTGCATATTTCGTTATCATAGTTTTTACCAATGGCACATTGAGATCCTTGTGGATATTTGAGTTTTTGACATACCAGGGAGCGGCTGTTATTATTCGAAGAAGTTTATTTTGGCGCCTTTGAATTTTTTCGATATTAGAAGCCGAGGCAGTGCCCCATAACTGAATACCGTAGCACCAAATTGGCTTTAAGATAGAGTTGTAAAGTAGAAGTTTGCAATCGAGACTAAGAACAGAATTTCTTCCAATGAGCCAATTAATTTGAATTGCTTTTAGTTTCATTTGAGTTAATTTTGCTTCTATGTGCCATTTCCACGTTAAACACCGATCTAGATGTATTCCGAGGTATTTTACATGCGAGTGTTGGGGTATTATTTGATTATTGATTTTAATAGGGGGGCATGTTTCCCGAAGCAATGTGAATGTTATATGTGCGCATTTTTGCTCATTAATCTTTATCCTCCATTGTTTTAACCACCTTTCCAGTTCAAATATGTGATCCTGTAAGTAACGAGATGCTTCTTGACAGTTTTCATGTACGCTTAGGAAAGCTGTGTCATCCGCAAATGTTGAGGTATGTGTGTAGCTGTTTGTTGGCATGTCCGAAGTATAAATTAAGTACAATAGAGGGCCCAGAATGCTGCCTTGTGGGACTCCAGCGTTAACTGGCTGAGGAGAACTTAAAAAATCGCCTTCTTTAATAATAAATTGACGACCGACTAAGTAGCTTCCTAACAGCTTGTGTATGTTTGCTGGCAAGTTTTGCTGCAATTTCAGTAGTAAACCTTCATGCCAGACTTTATCAAAAGCTTGAGACACATCGATGAAGAGTGCTGAGCAATATTTTTTTCTTCAAAGGCTTTTCTTATTACATTTACTATTCGATGAGTTTGTTCAATTGTGCTATGCTTTCTTCTAAACCCAAATTGATGATTAGGAATACATCTATTTTCATTTAAAATCGGCGTTAATTTTGCCACTAGTAGTTTCTCAAATAGCTTTGAAATGTTAGATAATAAGCTAATAGGCCTGTATGACTCAACTTTTGTGTGATCCTTTCCTGGCTTTGGTATCATGGTTACTAAGGAAACCTTCCATTTCTGAGGGTAGTATTGAAGGCGTAAAATAGCATTAAAAATAAAAAGAATAATTTTCTTTGCTGTACTTGGAAGCTCCAAAAGCATTTTATTACTGATCTTATCAATACCGGGTGCCTTCTTGGTGTTTAAATCACAAATAGCCTTTTCGATTTCTCTAAACTCGAATCTTAGGAGAATAGCTGCTCTAACATTTACAGGCGGTAAATCGACTGCTATATCGTGAAATATATTATGGGTAAATACATTTTTCAGATGATTAGCAAACAGATTTCCTTTTTCAATATCATTTCTTGCCCAACTTCCATTCAAGTTTCTCAATGGTGGCTTAGAGATAACTGGTCTATTAAGGCTTCTAGCTGCACGCCATAATGAGTAATCTGATTGTGGAGTTGCATCAAGTCCCTTAGATATTTTTCCAGGGAAGACGTTTTCTGAGACTGCAGTAACTTTCTCAGCCTTTTTGTGCACTCTTTTAATAAAGTCTTAAGTTGGGGGGATCTGTGCAATTGCCACTCTCTACGAACTCTCCTTTTTTCAGTCAATAGACGCTCGACATCTGTAGAATATATGATTTTGTTTTTGGTTTTTTTGAGTGTTATGCTGGAATGTTGAACAGCTAGTTTGAGATAACTGTCAAAATTAACAATAGCGAGATCCACGTTCTCCGGTGTGCTAAGCGGAATATTTTCTGTGCAATGGGCACTCAGATATTTTTTATATTTTAACCAATTTATTTGTGAGGCTGATGTCGATAAGTAACCAGACGGAGATACGATTCTATTTGGATTCATTATAGTAACAATTGTAGGTGTGTGATCGGAAGATAATTCTAGGGACGCTTCCACATGAATCGTGTCTATGGGGATGTTATTAACCACGCCAAAATCTATGACATCTGGAACTTTTTGCTGATCAGTAGGCCAATATGTTGGTTGTCCGCTCGCGACCACATTTAGGTACATTTTACAAATTGTGTTAAACAAAACACGACCCTTAGGTGTAATAAGTCGTGACCCCCAGAAAGTGTGTTTAGCGTTATAATCGCCAGCAGCCAGGAAGCAGGGTCCTAATGATTTGAAATATTTATTATATTGGCTTTCTGATATTGAAAATCTAGGTGGGGAGTATAATGATGAAATTACTTGGTTTACATTGATTTTAAACGTGTTTCTTGAGGTCAGATGGGTTTCAGAAACCATCATAACATCAATTTGTTTATTTTTAATGAAGTATTCTAGTTCATTTTTATGTTGGTGGATGCCGTTTGCGTTCCAAAAGCAAATTTTTAAACAGTTCATGGCTTGTTTAGTACAGCTTGCAATAACATCGATTGCATTCTTAATATTTCCTGCATCATATTACCCATTGTGTTTTTTTTTTTTTTTTTTTTTTTTTTTTAATTTTCCAGTCTATAGATTAAAAATCTTTACAGACATAAGTGCTTAAATTATAGTACATATAATAAATATAGAATAATGATATTAACTAATTTGAATTTAAATAAACAATAATTTTTCTTTTTAAGGCATCATTACTATCAGAAAAGTCAATTAGATTATATAGATTATTAAATTTCAAGCAAATTTGACGAAAGGAGTCGTTGTTAGCGTACACAGAACGGTAATACGTTAAATTTAACGGCTGAAAATTTCGTGTAGGTCTCACTGGAACATTAAAGTTAATTTTGCTTAACAAGTAACCGGAATCGACATCACCGCGTATTTGACCCATTAAAGGTTTGTAAAGTTATTTACGGTTTGTGCTAATGTTTCCATGGTTTTCCCTAGACGACTTAAGTTAGAAACTGGAGTTTCATCATTATTTGGCAACTCACCTTGCATTGGCATATGGTTTGATTTTAGGACGTTAGCGTAGGATGTTCTGTTATTACTAGGCTGCGGTACCTGAACGTCATTAATGTAAACTTGATTTGTTGCCTGCATTTGAGGGGGATTCGGTCCAACCGAGCGCTTGCCGATAGAGTAAACAGGGCATCCTCTATAGTTGGCCGTGTGAACCACAGTTGCTACATTTTCAAATTTAGGCCTTCAAATTTAATGATTACCTTACGAAAATCTTCTTCACGATTAACTTGTATTTTTGTCTCATTAATACTACCCCGCTTTATTGCAGCTACATAAAAAGAATTTTCACCTATTACCGAGATCAAATTCTTTATTAATTCATTTGAGTTTTGCTCTCTTAGATATATCGGCGGTGGCTTAGAAGATTTGATAACGTTTTGTGCTTCCGGGGATTCCTCTTCCAGAATTGCAAAACGATTTTGTGAACTTGTTCTATCAGCTGTACCATCTTTTAAGACTTTTGAGACCGAAGCAA
This sequence comes from Pollenia amentaria, assembly GCA_943735925.1. Classification (NCBI taxonomy): domain Eukaryota; kingdom Metazoa; phylum Arthropoda; class Insecta; order Diptera; family Polleniidae; genus Pollenia; species Pollenia amentaria. The sequence goes on along the minus strand of OX031010.1, from coordinate 86,870,803 downwards.
CTGCTGAGGATGTTGGGCTGCGACCCCGTTTAAGCACTGTTATGTACCTATCAATACCTACTTGTACTGGAGGCTTTTGAGCACTTTTTACTTGAGGAGCTGAGTTTTCCGTCATGCCTGACTTGCAGGTTTTATATTTTTTATTGTATTAAGATCAACCGTATTATTAGACACCGAAGGTGATACTGAGTTTTCTATTATGCCTGATTGGGGGTTAATATTTACATCACTTATTAAAATTGTTTTTGCTGTTGAGGCAACGCTAGCAGGTTTTATATTTGTTATTGTATCAACCGTGTTATTAAATACAGACGGTGAAAGGGATCGCGTGCGAGTAATAGGTTTAGCCGTTAGGTATTTGCTATCATCAATTCTTTTTTTTATTTCTGCATTTGTTTGGTTAACACTCACTGTGATATATGCATTTCTACTGTTTGCACTCATAACAGTTTTTTTTTCTTTTACTGTTTACAGTTTTGCTCTTCTTATTTGTTATTGTTTATCAACACCGAGAATAAAAAATGTGTGTTTATGTATGTATGTACATACATGTATTTTTTTTTCTTTACTTGTATATACTTTTTTTAATACTTTATTTGTTCAAAAAAATAAACCGTATGCCGAGCCTAGAAAACACGTCTATCTTCAACGAGCGCGACAGACAATCTGAAATGTTTCTGACAGCTTTTTTTTACAACTGCGAAATAATTAGCCCGTATTTCGCGTAGAATTTTAATAAAATAAAAAAATGTTTAGACTTATTATTCAAATAAATAACGCAGCCGGTAATTGTTTTTCATCCATATTTACTTTAATTTTTTATTAAAAAAAAATACTCTTTAGTAAAATGTATGCGGGTTTTGTTTACTTGGAGGCCACACGATCAATTATTGTCTTTCAACTCCTTTAAATTTGCTCTCACTCTCAATTTTTTTACTAACACACTCACACTTTTTAAATTGATCACGAGATTGCTCTCAATTTTAACTATCCATTTGTTTGGCAATTTTACGTTCAATTTAACAGCTGATTAGAAGGTAAGTTGATGGCATCTTGAAAGTAAATTGCTTAAAAATTTCGTGCAGCTTTCAATTTATGTAAATATTGACATACAGTATATGTAAAAGCCTATCAACAAAAAATTGATCGTGTGGCCGCAGGGAAATGTTTATAATAGTTGGTCAAACACGTACATGTAATTTGCTTCTGACATTGTCTCTGTTTTTTTTATCATAGTTATTGCAGAAACTAAAGTAGTTTTCAGTTTCAAAATAGCGGGCTGCCGCCACAAAAATTTTTATTTGCGCCGTAAAAGAGTTCTGTCATCTTAACGTTTTTATCTTTTAATTCGAAGAAACAAATTTCGAATATTATAATGAAACGTTTTTTATATATATGAACATAGTTTATATTCCGTCAAAAGTGCACCGCCGAACAGTGGCGCCCGTAGAGCAAGCGAGGTTGCAAAAATCAAAATTTTCATGAGTGCCGACGAAGTTTAGAATAAACCCATGTTATAGGAAACTTTTCAACGATTTCAAATATGCCACTCTTAATAATATCACATTTTTAGTTTAGAAGATATAACCGTTCAAAGTTGACCGACTTTCAGTTTTCAAAAAAACACAAAATTTTTAGTCAATTTGTTGCGATTTCAGGTGTAATATCACGAAAAATAGGTAACGAATCGCCTTATTTTTTGTTTGTATTGATTGATGTATTTATTAAATGTATAATGATGAAAAAAAAAATAACTGTTTTCTTTGTGTTTCTCCTGGTAAAGTACTATTTAAAAACTATCCGTTTTTTCACTATTTTTCAACTTTGACGGAAAATAAAAAAAAACTATATTTTTCTATATTTGCCATATTTGCAAAACCGGTTCTTTGATTATTTATTTACATAATTCAAAAGGTTTTATCTGCCCGTACGTGCCCTTTTGGCTTCTAGAGGTAAAAAAGTTTAAAAAGACATGGTTGCAGAAATTGTATGGCGTCCATCCCTTATATGTTTTGACTGACAGTAGTTTGATCTAATAGTTTGAAAAAAACTACTCATTGAAATTAGCAGGTATGTACCTCACATAAACAATACTTTGGCGTACAAATGGTCAGGAACAATATTGACTTATGGTCCCTACAGGTAGGCACAAATCTTATTTGGACACGTGCATAATATCAAAATTGCATTATTCAGCCTAAATCCATATGTATGCAGGGAACAGATAAATTTTTAGGCATGGTAGCATAAGCCTATATATTGCAAAATAAGCATAATGCCTGGATTAGTCTACGCCTGAAAGTTGGCGCAACAATTACTGAAACCATTAAACAATTTAAGTACTGAAAACATGGCGTTGAACAATTTAAAATTATTTGAACTGTTTAGAAAGTCAACCACACCAAAGTTTTTCACGGAAGTGAAAATTCTTCCTGAGAAGTTGACATTGATCAGCAAATGGGGCTGCGATGGATCATCCGGACAAAGCGTTTATAAGCAAAGGATATCTTCCGATGACGCTACAATATCGGATGGAAATATGTTTATGGCATCTGTTGTTCCTTTGCTGCTAAAATTGGATGATTCCCTACACTGGAAAAATCCACGACCGTCATCAGTGCATTATTGCCGACCAATAATGTTTCAGTTTGCAAGGGAATCGACAGAACTCATAAGGACTACGGTGAAGGACATTGAAGAACAAATAAGCAAGATTAAGCCTACAAAGCTGCAAATTGGAGAAGGAAAATATATTGAATGCAATTACGAGTTCCACCTGACTATGGTTGACGGAAAAGTCGTAAACGAACTGACAGGAACAACCTCAACAATTTCATGCCCGATTTGCAAAAAGAGTCAGAAGAACTTTTTTCAATTCAATTCAATTTATTTCATATATAATATGTTACATCTCAATTTTATATAATTAGTTGTAAAGAATTTAAGATAAGTATCTTTTTCTGCTTAATTATAACATATTTCAATATGATAACTATATACATATATATAGACAGAATTATTTTGGAGGTAAAAATTTAGCAAAAACCTATTTAAACCCCTTTTTTCGTTTTATTTTTATATTTTTTTTTATCGATTTTTTACTATTATTTGTCAGAAGAACTTTGGTAATTTAAACGATTCTACAAATGAGGAGAATTACGAATATGGAATGTCACCAATGCACGCAAGGATAAGGTGTATGGAATTCTTGCTAAAACTGGCATATACCCTACCACAAGAGGAGGAAAACTTCGATGAAAATACATCAATAAAGGATAAGGAGAAGATCAGAAAGAAGCAAATACAGGAGGCTTTTTTTAAACAAGTTGGACTAAAAGTAGACTGTCCCAAGCACGGATACGGTAACTCAAACGATGGAAACACTTCTAGGAGATTTTTTGAAAATGATGAGGCAGTAACTAGAATCATTGGAATTGACAATCAAATCGTGAAAAGATTGGGAACGATCTTGGATGTTTTAAACTGCAAAGAAAATGTCAATTCTACAAAATATGGAGAATATGCGTCGAAAACTGCATCTCTTTAAGCAGAAATGTATCCACAAAAGAAGTTGACACCGACCGTCCATAAAATATTGGCGCATGGCAAATATATAATTGAGTACCAGTCTTTGCCAATTGGAGAGCTTTCTGAAGAAGCACAGGAGTCTCTTAACAAATTTTATAAAAAATATAGATTGCAGAACACATTCAAAGCATTCAAAGGGCAAAATAAGGACCTCTTCAACATGTTGGCAGCATCTTCCGATCCACTTATTTCTTTCCTGCGGCATGTGAAGTCACGAATAGAGTTACAAAATAATTATAGTTTAGAAATGGTTAGTCTTTTAGATATACCTTCTCTTACGAATTGTGATGAATATTTTACAGAAAATTGAAAAAATAAATTTTAAAAAAAAAATTATTTTTTTTTTAATTTGTTGGGGTAATAATTTAAAACATAAAACCCTAAAGAAAAAAAATAAAAACAATCTAAAAATGTAAAAATAATTTTTTTTAGTTACCATAAAATTGATTTTTCTACTAATTTTAACTTTGATAACCCATAAGTAGGCCCCTACAAAGCGTAGCACCCTTTCCAAACGCTCATTTCATAGGCTGAACAGTTTTCTATCATATGCTGTTTAAACTGTTCAATTATCTTATTCGGTTCAAAAGATATGATTTTTGCAACGAAAAAACTCAAATGGCGCCACTGTGCGCCGCTTCCGGTTTCTTCTCGGCATAGATTTCTAACACAGCTGATTACTCTTAAGGTGCCCGTAGACGACATGTTTTTTACTTTAGAAATTTAATGATTTTAGAAATTTAGTGGAAAAGGATTAAAAAAAATCAACCTTCCGTTCCAGAGAAAAGTGGGTTCATCCGAAATGGTCAGTAAAAATCTTTGCTGATTTATGCCAGCCAAACTAGGAAGTGTCAGGGCATAAACTCAACGGAATATGGTAAAATACCACCTAAAGATTAAATGACATTAATTTTGGAAAAATCTCCGGAGCCCTTCCAGAAAAAAGTGGGCTCATTCAAAATGGTCAGTAAAAATCTTTGCTGATTTATGCCAGCCAAACTAGGAAGTGTCAGAGCATAAACTCAACGGAATATGGTAGAATACCACCTAAAGAATTAATGACATCAATTTTGGAAAAAACTCCGAAACCGTTCCAGAGAAAAGTGGGTTCAACCAAAATGGTCAGTAAAAATCGTTGCTGATTTATGCCAGCCAAACTAGGAAGTGTCAGGGCATAAACTCAACGGAATATGGTAGAATACCACCTAAAGAATTATTGACATCAATTTTGGAAAAGTCTCCAGAGCCGTTGCAGAGAAAAGTGGGTTCATCCAAAATGGTCAGTAAAAATCGTTGTTGATTTATGCCAGCCAGGGTGTGAGAGAGCTTGAACTTGTTGGTTGTGTTTTTTTTTTGAAACCTCCTTAATATCATTTAATTTTTCGTGAAAACTATATTCTTTAAAGTTATTTTTAAAACATCATTTATTCTAAAATAATAAACAATATTTTTCTGCGTTCAAACACAAAAGCAGATAAGTAATAACAAAGATAAAATCATAATTCTAAATATAATTTCAAAATAAAATCTCAAAGCACAAATTGGGCAGACATATACATAAGTTACATATAATTAAACTAAACATACACAAAAACAAAATACCAAAAAAATAAAACAAAACTCATAGAAGTTAACGACGTTGGCGACGCTTTCACCAAAAGGTAATTTAGCAACTCAAGCTCTTTTAATATTTTTACTTTAACACGCGCTTCCGATCCAATTACGAAATTGCCTACTTGCTGGAATGATGGGAAAACAGTTTTGCATGATCAGCGTCTGCATACTCGCGCATGTTGGTGCAACGTGATCGATGAACTAAACGAGCGAACAAAGTTGGTCGTAAGTAAAATAAATTCATTAAGTGAAATAAATAAATGTGTAATAATCTTTATTGAGAAAATTGTGTTGTGTTATAATTCAGAATATATTAATCATTAGAATCCAGGCGCAGTTGATAGCGACGTAAAATATTTTTTTCAGTCAAACCATTTAAAATCCTTTAACTGGCGCCCGAGCAGGGACCCTACTAAGCTTCGGTTCCTAATAAAACAATAACGTGCCTGCGATCTCTACGGAGCACTCCAGGACCTATAAAAAATATATATATAACAAAATAACTAGATAATACAATAACGAGCCTGCGATCTCTACGGAGCACTCCAGGACCTATAAAAAGTATATATTTAATAAAATAATAAAACAATAAGTGTAACTCCTCCTTCGCTAATCCGGTATTCCTGGTGATAAAAAAAAAAAAAAAAAAAAAAAAAAAGGAAAATCACAGAAGGTTACCGAGGCGAAAGTGAAGTAAATCGTACCGTAGTAGATATCCGCGACTATAAAAGTGGATCACCAAACCGGAATCATACGGAGCTTCCGTGAGGACAAAAGGGTTTTAAATGGTCGCGTCGCGTACGTTGGCCAAGGCTCGCTAAAAATATAAATATAATTTTTTTTTTTTTCCCTCCCTCCCCTATATATGCTTTAAGAGCAAACAGTTTTTAGAAATATGAAATTAAAAAATTGAGAAGAAAAAATTAAAATAAAACAAAAGAGAAAATATCATTAAAAAGTTAAAAATTAAAATAGAAAATAAAACTGAAAACGTAAATAAAAAAAAAAGGAAAAATATTGTTATCATATTAAAAAAATATATCATTTTGAAATTGAAAATAACAGAATAAATCGAAAAGAAAATATACAAAGTTTAAGAAAAGTTATCCTTTTGAAAACGAAAGAATAAATCAAAGGTTAAAGAAAAAAGTGAAGTGGAAGTGTGCAACGATCAAGGACCTTCTTCATCAGAGTGTTGCGGATATTTCAGGTACGTGAAAAAATTTCTTTCCCCCCTTGTCAGCCTAGAATAAAATAATGGAGCCATAAATCGATTTATGAAACAGATCAAGTCGGTAGAAAATAGAATAGGGACTATAGAAGCGAGTCTCAGTAACAATGCGATAGGAAATGTTTTAAGTAGGATAGAGCGCCTTGAAAGTAGATCGAGTGCTGCAGTAGGCCCGGTGGTCACGGATTAAGGATCCCTTCAACGGCCACGAACAGAAATTGAGCTAAAAGATATAAGCCGTCTTCCTGACAGCGTTAAAGAATTGAGAACCTTTGAGGGCAATCCAACCCAGTATGTATCCTGGGTTCATTCTGTAGAAACCATACTGAAAGACTTCGAAATTGTCAGGGACAAGCCGATTTATCGTGCAATTATACAGAGCGTTCGCCAAAAAATTGTCGGCACTGCTGACACAGCTCTGGTGTCCTATAATGTGTTCGACAGTGATTGGGTTGAAATCAAGAAGATACTTTCCCTTCACTACGCTGATAAAAGGACATCCAAACCCTGGAGCATCAGCTCAATCAGCTTTCCCAAGGTTCCTCAACCATCGATGAGTTCTATTCGACTGTGAACCACCAACTTTCGCTTATTATCAATAAGCTGAAGACAGAATCCTACAGCGAAGAAACCATCAGAGCCTTAGTAGAAACGTACAGGAACAGAGCATTGGACATTTTCATACGCGGTTTAAAACCGGATCTTTCCCGTATGATCATTATACAGCGACCAGGAACGCTCCCTGAAGCATATTCTGCTTGTTTGGAATTGCGAAACTTAACTATGCGAAATAACATAATTTATGCGAAAACGAAGCCTCACGATTCTACCTCCCCGGAAATAACTTTTCGTCCTGGGCCTTCAAGGCCAGCAAGGCCATTTCCTATGAGATCGGGGTGGCAGAATCAAGATTCTCGGCCTAGAAATTGGCAACATAACAACAACTATTCTAACTTTCGAGTAAACGGGTATACGAATTATAATAAGCCAGCGTTACCCCCGAGGTATCCGGCCATAAAACTTGAACCGATGGAAGTCGATAGAACAATACAATCTCGTCGGGTAAATTACATTAACAACCCCAGGAAAGCGGAAAAAAGAGGTACATCCGAAGTAAATACAGGTAACAAGCAACCTAGACTTTATCACATAGAAACCTTTTCTGATGAGGACCACATAGCCGAGAATGGTTTAGAGGAAGACTCCCGTCAGGAGGAAACAGTAGGTGAAGTAAATTTTATGGGGGGAAGCCATCAAGCTTTACCCTATATAGAATACCCTTCGGCTACTGGTGATATTTTGTGTTTTTTGATAGACACGGGCTCTAACAAAAACTTCTGCAGCCCACGCTTGTCATACGGTAGCATAATCCTAGAAAAACCAATAAATGTGCGATCGGTGGGGGGAAATGTCAATATAGATAAGAAGGTGATTGGACCATTTTTTTAATTTTTAGGGATAAATGAACCTATTCAATTTTATGTCTTGCCAGCATTAAAAGCTTTTGATGGAATTATTGGGGATGACACACTTAAAGATTTAGGTGCTTTAGTTGACAGAAAGGAGAATGTTTTAGTTTTGAAAAATTGTTTTAAGATCCCATTGAAAGAAAAAGTAACAACTGAGTCAAATTATATATTAGGTGAGGAATGTCTACCAGAGGTTAAGACAAAGATAGAGAGCCTCATTAATAAATTCAAACCACTTTTTGGATCGCTCGACGGTAGCGAACTCGCATCAACAAATGTCCAGGCAGAGATTAGAACAAGTACGGAAGATCCAATATATACGAAGAGCTATCCGTATCCGGTCTGTATGAGGGAAGAAGTAGAAAGACAGATAAAAGAACTACTCTCAGAGGGAGTAATAAGACCCTCCAAAAGTCCATACAATTCACCCATTTGGGTCGTGCCTAAGCAGCCAAAACCCAGTGGTGAAAAACAATATCGAATGGTAGTGGACTTCAAACGTCTAAATGCTGTAACGATTCCAGACACCTACCCAATTCCAGACATCACATCTACCTTAGCCAGTTTAGGTAAAGCAAAGTATTTCACAACAATAGATCTTACATCAGGCTTTCACCAAATAGCAATGAAACCCAAGGATATCCCAAAAACTGCTTTTTCAACAGCAAACGGGAAATTTGAATTCTTGAGATTGCCTTTTGGCTTAAAAAATGCGCCTGCAATATTTCAGAGAATGATAGATGATGTCCTCCGCGAGTACATTGGGAAAATTTGTTTTGTCTACATTGACGACATAATAGTAATTGGCGAGAATGTAGAAAATCATTTGAAGAACGTAGATATAGTTTTTGCAAGGCTTCACGAGGCTAATCTGAAAATAAATCTTGATAAAACGCATTTTATGAAGGCTGAGGTGGAATTTCTTGGCTATATCGTTGGTTCTGATGGCATCAAACCGGATCCTGCCAAAGTAAAGTCCATTGAAAATCTGTTACCGCCTACGAACCTGAAGGAATTGAAAAGTTTTCTGGGAATGACCTCCTACTATAGGAGATTCATTCGTGACTATGCAAAAGTGGCGAAACCCCTTACAAACCTTACAAGAGGGGAACATGCCCAAATAAAACCCAGTCAGTCTAAGAAAGTGCCAATTACCTTAGATAGCGAGTCTTTGAAGTCCTTCAATGACCTTAAATCTATGTTAACTACAGCTGAGCTTCTGTCTTTTCCAGACTTTGAGAAACCGTTTAACCTAACGACAGATGCCTCTAATATTGCGCTAGGTGCCGTTTTGTCACAGGGTGAAATCGGCAAGGACAGACCCATAGTGTATATTTCTCGATCCCTCAACAAAACTGAGGAAAACTACGCCACAAACGAAAAAGAAATGTTAGCTATTGTATGGGCCCTTGACAACCTCAGAAATTTCTTACATTATATAAATAATGTTGCTACCAGCATATTGTCCTTACTCTACCAAAGTGTCCGTTGCCTTAGAATTAAATTATCTAATGCTTCTGTTGAAAGTCTTAGCACCAATCATCAGGTGTTAGTTTTTACTGAAACATGGCTTAATAACAACTTCAGCAGTCTCTTTATATTCAACATGGTGAAGCTATTGAATATATCGCTCAATTTTCTAATGAAACTGATACCCTTATAGTTATGGGTGACTTTAATTTGCCTTTATTATCTTGGAAATATGTGCCTGAGGAGAAATATTATGTTCCGGTTAAACTTAGTGACTTAGTTCAAAGGATTTTATCAACATCTTATATGACATGGGCCTTTTTCAAATAAATGGAGTAAAAATTGATTTTTCAAAAATACTTGATTTAATTTTGGTAACAGATAGAAATGCCTGTTTTGTCAAACGCACAAGCCCTGTAACAATTCCTGAAGATCGATTTCATCCTGCTATTGAGCTAACCATAAACCTCCCATCTAAACACAATTTGCCACCGTCTGCCATTCATGAACAAGTTTTTGCATTTAAATAAACAAACTACCGTGCACTAAATGAATTAATCGTAAATGTAAACTGGAATAGTATTTTATCATATCCCTCTAAAACATAAACTTTATGCTTTTATGGATTTATGTATTCTGAAATATAGAATGAAATTCGAATCTCGCACGCCTTGGAATAATAGGCAATTATATCGGGCTAAAAATAATAAAAATATATACTACAAAATACACTTTACTTAAATAAAATTAAAAATAATATATGATCCGAAATCATTCTACAATTTTATTAATGCAAAAAAAAAAGAACAACTAGTTATCCTGCAGTGATGAAATTTAATCAAAATGAATCATGTAATGTAACTTTTATATATTTTCTACCACGTATTCGAATGATGCATATGATAAAACTTGTAGTTATCCATTTTCGTTAGCAGAAAAGCGGGCTATATCAATACCGTTTTGTGATAACCAAACTGTCGCAAATGGTATAAAATAGCTTAAATTCTCTTACAAATATGGTCCTGATAAACTTCCGAGTAGTATTTTGATAACATGTGTTAATTGATGTAATACATCAATTAAATTTGGGTATTTTCCGAAAATTTGGAAGGAATCATTTATTGTTCCATTGTTTAAGTCTAGCACTATATCTGATATTGAAAATTATCGTGGTATTGCAAAACTCAGTACTATACCTAAACTTTTTAAAAAGTTAATAACATCAAATTTATATTATCAGGTCTCAAATATTATATCTCCATATCAACACGGACTTAAAAAAGATTGCTCTACCTCAACAAACCTGCTTCAACTAACAATTGCAATCAATCGTGGATTTTTCATAAGGAATGAAACAGATTTTATATAACTGATTTCAGCAAAGCTTTTGATTAAGTCAATCATTTTCTTTTGGTAAAGAAACTGCAATTAATAGGATTTACAGATCTGACCTTAAAGTGGATTTACTCTTATTTATCGAATAGGGTCCAAACCGTCCTTTTCAATAAAACGTTTTCTAGAAAAATAAATGTGCCATCAGGAGTACCCCAAGGCAGCCACCTTGGACCTCTATTGTTCCTGCTTTTTATAAATGATTTACCAGGAGCTATAAAATTTTCAAATGTTCTTATGTATGCTGATGATGTTAAAATTTTTTTTTAACATACAACCATGTGTTAGATCATCAACGTCTTCAAAATGATCTAGATTGTTTTTATGGATGGTGTGAATCAAACCTAATGGAGCTAAATTTAAAGAAGTTTAAACTAATGCGTTTTTTCAAGAAATAATCCCGCTACAGTAAACTAATTCCTTGGAAGTATTTAAATTGATACAGTGGATAACTTCCTTGATCTTGGAATACTACTTGACCCTAAACTGAGCTTTAATTCGCATATAACGTTTATGATTAATAAAGCTAGAAGCACACTTGGCTAAATAAATCGCTGTGCAAAAGAGTTCGATGGCCCGTATGTTACTAAAAACTTATATATGTCACTTGCCAGGCCGATTCTTGAGTATTGATCAATTATATGCGACCCCATTTACCAAACGTATTCTAATTCAATTGAATCTGTACAGAAACAATTCCTGCTCTTCTGTCTTCGTGGATTACATTTTAACCCACTAACCATGCCTTCATACTCAGCTCGATTGGCTCGGATAAAACTCTTTACTTTAAAAAGTCGTAGAACAATGCTGAATGTGACTTTAACTTTAAACATTATTAATGGTGATATCTGCGCTGGTTTATTAATTAATGAGATTTCATTTAATATTCCTCAACGTTTATCTCGAAATTTCATCCTGTTATCTGTCAAATTTTTCAGAGCGAATTACGGCGATGATGACCCTCTTAGAAAAATGTGTAACACCTTGAATCAATTATAAAGATTTATAGATTTTTCATTGGAACCAAAGACAATAAGTAGATTAATAATTGATTTTCTAAATTGATATGCAGTAAAATAAATGTAATCTCATCAAAAATTAGTTCATAGTCTATTTTATTAAAGTGTAAATTTGAATTTGTAAAATGTCTGTAAGGAAAAATCCATAGACAATTAATAAATAAATAAATAACAAAAACTGCCTAAATTCCGTAGATTTTCAATTACTTATTTCGTGTAAATTTCAAGATGCGCGAGAAAACTCCGAAGGAACATATTTAGCGATTAAATTAAAAAAAAATCGTATTTGTTTTACAAACTAAAAGTTTAAGCAGTTTTTAAGTAATATCTAGGTCAAATAAATGCACTATATCTATGGGAAACTACATCTCGATTGAAATGTCACATCCGTTCTTGAAAGACCAACATCTTTTAATAAACACACCCTTTTCTCCTTGTAAACCCCTTGCTGACAACATTTAGAACAACCTATCTTTCCATTATGAGTTACAAAACCTGTAACAAATTCCCTAGCTGAAGAATCACAAACAAACAACCGAACATTGAACCGCATTAACTTTTCATTGAAACCTACTTTTATACCATTTTCTTTAAGCGCCTTCACCTCTGCGCCAAAATCTTTCATAAAAGCATCCAAATATTTTGCTTCGTAAAACCTGAAAAACATCCGATAGTGAATAGACTGGCGTTAGGAATGCCTACTATTTCTCCAAGAATAGGCCACAAGGCCCTGTTAGAACTTTAAAAGAGTCTTAATCCATTAATTCCTATATCGGTTAAAACTTCCGCTTTTTCATCTAAAAAGTGAAATGTGCTTGAAAGCAAATGTTTCTGTATACCTAAATACAAAAATTCTCTCTAAGGAATAGTAGAAATATTTTTTACCCTACTCGAGCCTAAAATAGTTTTAACTGACAACGGCAAATCTTCCACACCTACCCTTTTCAAAGTATGCACCAAGTCTTCTAACGCAATTTGAGATATCTTATTTCTTAAAGCCCATGAATTTATTGCTTTATATTTTTCTTTCCAATCGCTATTTTCTGCAGCAAGGAGAAATGTTACCATCTGACATACTATGGTTTCTATCACTAGACTCATTCTTAACAAAACATGCGGATGTGGATGCTTTCACTTCAGGAGTAAGTCTACATTCACACGTTTCATCTTTTGATGCTAAACTCTTGTGTTTTAAGGAGAGGGAAACAAGAAGAAAAGGGGTTGGTACGGAGATGCCTGTGCTCGGGCAGTACGCTTTGTGTTCTCATTCGTAGGTATATGCACAACGATGGCTGCATGTACATTTTTTTCTTTTTTTTTCTCTTTGGTTCGCTTTGATTAAAGGTGTTGTTGTTTTGAAGCAAAAAAAAGTTGAAACCGGTTGCTGCTTGTAAACATAATGGCATCTTCAAAAAGGAATTGAAAAGAAATTGAGCATCAAAAGATGAAACGTGTAAATTCAGACTAACAATGGGTATACATTCTATTTGTTTGGGGGTGGATTTTTGCTGTTTCTTTTTTTCTACTTAACTTATTTGTTAAATAAAATACTTTGTATTATTTTGTTGATTTTGAATTTTATTTATTTATTAGTTGTTAATGTTCTGGTTGTTTTTGTTTACAGATTTTGTTTTTATGTTTGTTAAAATGTTTCTGTTTGTGGGGTCACAATATATGTAACAATTTGTTACTTTTCAATATTCTAGTGTTGTTGTTATTCTTATGTTGCACATCAGAAGCTGTTTTTGTACCGGAATGCTTCTCCCATCGTCTGATTTAACAGATATAAAATCTTTCATACCGGGCATGACTCTGCTATTGTCTTCCTGTAGATACAAACATTTAACTAAACTTTATTTTCTATAGGTAATTTACGTCCACCTCGTGGACTACTACTTGACCCTAAACTACGCTGAAGTAGTTAAAAAGAACTGTAATTTTTTAAAGAAAAATCCTTAAATTCCAGATATGAGAGTCTTAATTCTTACCTATTGAAAACCCATATTTATAACTATGTTACCCACGTGCATATGTTTAAAAAACATTTCATCAAATACTTAAAATTATTAAAGTTACACTCATATTTTTTATTACTTTAAGTGCACATGCATATTTTAATTTTTATTACCTATTTGTGTAGTGGGTAAGGATTTCACAAAAAAATTTTCTGAGGACTAGGAATTTTCACATTAATCTATGAGCACGTGCACATTTAATTTTTTATAACCTACCAGTGAACTATAATTGATTTAAAAGGGAATAAAATGTATTTAAAATAAAAATTTAAATTGGTCATTTCAGGTTTTTATTCATAAATTTGCATAACCTTAAAACTTATGAAGAGCACATAAAAAAAGTTTTACAATGCAACAAGAACGCGGCAGGCTTATTTCGCTAAAAAGAAAAATGAAAAATTAGGTCGAAGTTAGAAAAAAAAGTTTTCCTGATGATCTGGCCTAAGCTACCAGTAAAATGCGCATAGAAACTAGCTTTCCCTCAACAATAAATTTCACTCCATTCATCAAAAATAAAAATATGGAATTTAGCAAGTAAAAAAATCTCATTAATAATAAATTTTATATTCCCAAAAATAAGTTTGAGAAAAATTAAAAGTTAAACTCGTTCATTCCTGTCTTTTACGGTACAACATTGCAATAACCACATGTACGAGTGTAATGAAATTTGCATAACTTTTCGGTCGTTTCCGATTTTGCAGATGAAAATTTTTTTTATTTTCAGATTAATCTTTTTTATTTAAAGATTAATCGATTTTCTATAAGAATCACTTAAATTTCTGTTTTTGTTGGATTAATTTTTGGTTCGAAAAAATAATTTAAAAAAACATTTTTTTGAAAACGGCAACACTTTACCACCCCGCAAATCTGTGGTGAGCGCGCTCCACGGCCTTCTTTACGCTTTTTTCGAATTCGAAAGCACTTTGTTTTTGGAAAATATCTGTTATTTGTAAACATGTAGTAGTGAACACATTAGTTAAGTAAAAATAGTATATGTTAAATATATATAAAACTATGTATATTATATGCACATACTTCTTAGAACCTTATTTGTTATATTAAGGCCTGCCAGAGAAAGCTTTTCGCTCCGCCCATCCCAATAATATTTTGCAAGTACGTCGTCCGTAAAAATGGCACGGATGACGCTTCCAACATCCTCCGAAATGGCTTTAATTTTGTAAACGTAGTTATTCTATAAAATGTAAAAAGTATTAAAAATTTAGAAGCGTGCAATATTTTTACGTTTATTACCATTGATTGAGCAAAAACCGAAGAGTTAAGCTTCTCTTCAACTTCCTTCACAGTCTCAGCTGTTCGAAGGAGAAGCATGCTAGCGACATCATTAATGTCGCTATCACTCTTTTCCCCTGTCATACGAAATATGGACTCTTGTGTTCTTTTGATGCCCACCTTACACTCATTAGTAGCTTGGACTGGACCATAACTTCTGGTTTTGATGCGAATATTAAATTTTTAAAGACAAATTAGCAAGAACAAAACTGTCAGATACTTACGTTGTCCTCGACCGCCACCAACTTATTGGCAATTTGTTCTTGATTTGTATTAAGAACAGCCTGCCCATTGCTCAACATACCTTGGTTATGCTCTATTCGTTCGAGCCGAGCTCCTATGTCGTTTTACCCTCGACCAGCTGCTGTAGAAGCACTAAAATGTCTGGTATAAAAAATTATAATGGCAATAAATACGATTAAAAATATATTATTTAAATATATTTTATTTAATTAACCTGCATTTTTAGGTGCTTGGTGAGTTGGCTCCTAACTTGAAACATACAATGATCTCGGCAGTATTTGTTGGGCTGTGACTAACTCTCCTGTACTTTCTTCTGGGTCAAAAAGGCTTTCTAAATTATTCATGTATAATATGAATTAGTATTGCTATGTATATACCGCACTTAATCAACAAGAGGGTATTAACTCTACATTTTTATTTTTTCACTTTTTTAAAAAAATTTTTTGGGCAATAAAAAGGTTGGTTTTAAAATTGTTTTTTATATGCCTCCAATGTTTCATTAAAAATTGTTTTGCTTCTACTGAAAATTTTTTAAATTTGAGTTAATACGCTCTTGTTGATTAAGTGCGATATGTATAAAAAAACCAATCGAGTATAACAAACTAATGTGCTTTGTACATAATTTATGTAGCTTTTATTATCGCCTAATTTAGACCAGATTATATAAGTAATGAATATGCTACGAGGGAAATCAAATTATTCTAATATATTCAAGTTCTTAATTTTGTACTTTTAGAAATAATCTAGTTGCTCATTTTTAGTTATCATACAATATTTTTACTGTCCAATAAAAAAATTGTTGTTAGAGATACCCGTTTTTTCAGACCTTTTAAATTTTGACCTTCAACGTTTTTTTAACACAGAAAATATTTAATTGAGCACTTATATTGTAATATCTTTGTATAGAGTATTAAAAAATAAGCAAAAAGAAATATTTCATTATTTTTTCACAATTTCCAGCCGTATTTTGCATAAAAAATTCAGGAAATGTGTTAAGAATGTAGTAAAAGGTATAAAACATGAAATAATCAATTTTAACTTTTCACACATTTCCCGAATTTTCTATGTATTATTCGCCTGGGTTCTATATTCCACTACAAAATGAAAGTGAAAAACTTTTTAATTCTACGTCTACACTGTCACTGTGTTCTAGAAAAGTAACGAAACGTTATTTCCATGATGATTTAATTTTAATTTTTTTAAACAACTATTTTAAGAAATTGAAGTTTATTTTTGCTCTTTAAACATATATTTAAATGTGTACTAACGTCTTGAAAAAGACCCAAATCAGTTGCGAGGGCAGTTTTCGAAGAAAGAGACAAAAAAATATTTTTTTTGTAGTGAAGGGGTAATGTGTAAAAGCAAGCCGTATAATTTGTATACAAATTTCGTGATCAAAACAAAATTAAAAAACAAACCAGTTGAACAAAAATATCACAGAACCTGTGAAAAATTCATATTAATTAATAAAAAAGATTGTTAAGGTTAATAAAACAAAACAACTATTTTTAAAAATAAAAAAACTGCCTGTTTTTTGATTACTAGCGCAAATCTCAATTTGCATTGATTTACATCTATATATAGAAAAGTGAATGTATGTTTGTATATATATATATATTATATATATATGTACATATATATAAATATATTTGTGCCTTATAGGAGGCCAAACCACTTGACCGATCATCTTGAAATTTTCACAGAATATAACTGTGACCCTGGAAGAGATATTAGGCTATATAAAGATGAGATTGGACAAAGGGGCGATGCCACGCCAATACAACCCAAAACTTAAAATCGTTATATCTTAGGCATTTTTTGACATAGGATGATGATATTTAGTTCATATGGTGTTGGTATGAATAGAAATAAGCTCCATGAAAAAAGATAATTTTATAACGATTGGGGTAGCAGCGAAGCACGCCTGGTTAAGCTAGTTTAAAATAAAAACAAAATTTAAAAATTTATTTTTGGTTTAAATGCAAGTTAAACATTTGAGTTTTTCGCTCCTTACCAAAAAAATGCAGTAGGACTTCTTTTAAAAAGTTTTTGATTTAATACAAAAAAAAACAAAAATAAATTTAATAATAAAAAATTAATATTTAAAAACTGATCACAATATGAAAGAGATTTATGCTTTCTTATAATATTCCAAAGCTTCTTAGACATCTAATTTTGAGCATAAGAAAATGGGAGATCTCTCATGGATCTTTTGGGGCATAATATCCAAAATGGGAATCTTGCCATCGCTAGCCAAATCAACAGATTCAGTCATCAAATAAGCCATGGGATTGCACTCGTGCAACAAACGCAATTTACCATTATGGGCAGATTTAGTGGCTGGATAGATGAAAATACCGCCGTATTTGATGGTACGATGAACATCAGCTACCATGGAACCTACATAACGGAACCCAAAGCCAAAACAATAGCTGTAGCTGAGCCATACAAAGTATAACCGGCTGCAACAACTTGATTACTAGGCTGCAAGGCGTCCTTATCTGTGGGTGCTCAATTCGTTTGTTTGCGGTAAATGGAGAAAATAGAACAAATTGATACCAAACAATCAATATTGGAGGAACCGTCCAAAGGATCAAAATATTGTTATCAATAAATTTTTTAATTATGTAATTAAACAACTCACCTGCTATTCAACCTCCAAGCCAATTTCTTGACTTCTTCGCCCTGAACATTCACATTACCAGTAATACCATGCAATTTGGCAATACCAGCCTTGCGTACAGCGGAAGCAATAGCCTTAATGGAGGTCTGAATACAATTCAATAATTGAGACAAATCCCGGTAGCACTTTTAAATATACGCTTCTCCTGTAACACGAAACGTGTTAAGGTCATGGCATTAGAGTCAAGAGCTTGACCTTGTTGTGTCATGTTGTCTAAAATGAAAAACAAAGATTAGATTTTCAAAATAAAAAGAAGTGACATTTGAAAATAATTCCAAAAATCTAATACCGGCTTCGCTAACTTTCTCTGCATAGCCGGCCTTCGGCCGGGAGTAAAGATTTTCTACTCCATGGTATAACGAACATTGGCTTCGCTTACTAAAGCTTCTCTGCATTGCCGGTATTAGTATTACATGAATATAAAGGTTTTACTTGTATTTTAATTAAACTAGTAAACTATTACTTACCTCTTCAGATCCTTAAGAAAGATGTGCAGCTTTTCTTCGGGAGAACATCATTTAATACACTTAGGGCTCCTGAAAAGAAGAAATAAATTTAAAATTTGCTAAAAATTTTCTTTTTACCCATTATATGTAGGTACTTACATTTTTTAAAGCCAAATAAAACCTTTTCTGTTGAAATCTATATGAAAAAACCGAAAAAATATTTGTTTTAATAAATAAATAATGAAAAATAAAAAATTCTTTTAAAATATTTAATATTTCACCAAAAAAATTTTACTTATCTTCACAAAATCTAGAAAACAATGAAAAATCGTTTTTGATTTTGCTTTGTGTTCATTGTTTGCGCCACAAAGATGATGCAAAGATAAATGCAAAAAGGGTAGCTTTCGTTGAAAGAGACAAAAAAAAAAACGTAAAATCTTCCGTCTCGTGACATATCTGTGTAGTAATCTGTGCTAGAAACGCCGAACGATCGTACACCTTTAAAACCCTCGAAAGCTATTTAAAGGCCGCAAAGCTTTGCAACTGCATCATCTTTAGATTAAATGTACTGATTATTGTTAGGACAACCACCAGATACTGACGTATCCGCTCTGTTATCGAAAAATTTTAGGCGAATGCAGGCTTTTCAATCAGCCCAAACCTTTTTTCAAGCAGAAGGATATTTTTGTAGAACGTATGGAAATTAGTTCTCTTGCTACGACCTTTCATAGCTGATCACGCACCGCCATATCACCCATATAAAATCCTTTAGCTAATCCAAGGTTTTTTTTTCGAATTCGAATGGCAATTAAATAAGCCAAACCCAAATGGAGTTTTGTTAGTTTAAATAGGAAAATACGTTGAGAAATTTCAGACGAGAAAGACTTTGCACATCATATTAGAATTATACATTCTCAGCTTGTGCTGAAATTCACTACAAGTTAAAAAATTCGTGGAAAAGTGATATTAGAAGAAAGTTATTATTGTGTGGAATACAAAAATATTTATGATTTATATCTTCCTTCTTTACTGATGTGGTTTCAGTACTTACATAGCGTTTACATTTGACAGTACTGGCAAGGCAGTAAGAAAATACATATTAGTCCCAATTTACATTATTCGATTTTTGTCGTTGCGATTATTGTCGTTTCTTCTTTGAAGTCGGTCTTATGTTTACATTGTACGATTTTTGTAGTAACAACTTCTTGTGTATACATATATTTTGACACTACGAATGAATGTACAAAACGAATCGAAGAGTACACTCGCTTGTGCACCCCTTTTTATGCCTCTCTCCATTCTCGCCTACAAGGGTAGAATCGCAACGACAATCTCTAATTGAAAAAATGTTTTCCAAGTCAAGTTTTCTCAAAACTAATGAAAATAATCTCTTAAATCGTAAATATTTAAACCAACTTATTTGTCTTTTTTATAAGATCTCCTTAAACTATTGAAATAACTAATAAAATGATCACATTTTTTATTAATTAAAGAAATATGTATTACATATTATTTTTTTTTTTTGTTTGCTCGTTTTAGTTCAAGAATTGTTATGTTTGTTATGTTACTGTTGTTTTTTTTTACTAAAAAACTCCAAATAAAACAAATAATTTATGCATATTTATTTATTGAAATTAGTTAATTTATAAAAAAAGTTTATTAATCGGTTAACCGATCCAGACCAAATTTAACAGATTAAACCAAAACCTTGGTTAATTAATCGAGCGATTAACCAATTAAAGCAAAAACCCGATTAAATGAATACCCTAGTAGCCACTAAAAAAAATGTTGTGTTTTTTTGACATTTCTCCTGATTTTCGTTACTAATATGTATACACTACTTGCAAGTAATCACTTGCTTGTGGCTACGTAGGGAAAGCAAAGTATTGATTGAGGTAATCAAAGCCGTCCACATTACTTTTAAGATAATTAAGATAACAGTTGATTAATAAATAAAACACAACAAACTTAATTTTGTAAAACACTTCACCTCACTTAAAATATATTTTCACAAACATTTTTGAAAGTTTAAAAAAATTTATATTAAAAATTTCTTAACGCAAGGTGACGTGATTTAAAAAACAAGCCCCTTATATTTCTTAAAATTATTCAAAATGTATATAAATACTTTTATTTAATAATTAGAAGAATATTCTACATATATATCGGGTGTTTTTTTCAGTGGTATAGAATTTCGAATTGAAATAAAACACAATAAAATCGTTTTAATGACCATCAATTTGGCTTTATTGGAAGGATAATTTTATGCCATTAATGTTTAAATATGATTTCAGGCATGTGGCCGCCGCGGCTGGCTCGAATAAAGCCAATTCTACAGGTCCAATTTTCAACCACTTTTTCGAGCATATGGGGCCGTATGTCGGCAATAACGCCACGAATGTTGGCTTCCAATTCCCCTAACGTTTCTGGTTTGTTGGCGTAGACGAGCGACTTCATCACATAGAGTAAACGTAGTGCGAAAACGATCCATGGTTAACCGAATTAATTGCTCTGATGGACGATTATGTCGACCATGAAATGGACGGAGCTTGCGGTAAACTTCGCGAACTGAACCGTTATTTTCGAAATAAATTTGCACGATTTGCAAGCGTTGTTCTTTTGTCAACCTGTTCATGATGAAATGGCAAACCAAACTGAACATAAATGACATTAGAGTTGACAGATTTGACCACAAAATTCCAGTTTTATCTCTATTCGAAAAACAAACCTGTAAAAAAAACACCCTGTACATGATGAAATTGTGAAAATTAATGGACAATTTAATGATATGTTCACACTTGGGTTCTTAAACGCGTTAAAGCATCTAGAACGTGATTTAGCTCTAGTCACTTCATTAACCATAAATTACAGTGATTTGTGAATGACTTCAAATTAATATGTTTAAAACCAAATCATTTCATTAATCATATAGAATCCTCTGAACATACCTCAAACTGAGTATGATATAGCATCGGCCATAAGAAACGTACCTCGGACGTAGGGTATACTAAGTTTGTCATTCCGTGTGAAACTTTTTTATTATACGTCTAAGACGCCATAAAGTATATATATTCCGGTTCATTGAGTTATTCTAAGTCGATTTAGCCATGTCCGTCTCTCCGTCTGTTAAAAACACGCTCACTTTCGAAAAACGCAAAAGAAAAGAACAAACTTGGTCTCAAATTGCTTGTAGTTATCATTAGCAGTTTGGTATTGAAATCCAGCAACATCGGTTCCGTAGGATTAGAGCTATGAATCAAAATGTGGAACCACCACCCTTAAAACTTGATAATTTTCATACAAAAACTAGCATAAGTGGTGGAATAATGCACGGAATGATATCAAATTTTGCACAAATTCACCTTATACGACTGAAAATCATACTCCATAATTGACCATAGGCCCCATATAAATCCTACTCGTGGAAAAGAGTTTAGTACACCTAAAACCGTAATCAATACCGCTATCATACTAAAATTTGGTACATCACAGTTTAATAGAACCAGAAATCACACTGCCAAATTTCGTGAAGATCGGTACATAATTTACCCTATGCCCCATATAAACCCTACTCACAGAAAACAGTTTAATTCGCCTAAAACCGTAACACATAATGCTATCACAATAAAATTTGGTACGTCACAGTTTTATGTGACTACAAATCACACAGAAAGATCGGTCCATAATTTACTCTAGGGCCTAAAACCGTAATTAATAACGCTATTATAATTAAATTTGGTATAACACAGTTTTATATGACTAGAAATCGCAGTGTCAAATTTCGTGTAGATCGGCCCAAAATTTCAAGATAATGGTCAAAATTCACAATAGAGATTTTTACGTTCTCCGGTATGTCAAGCGGAATATTTTGTGTGCAATGGGTGCTACGATATTTTTTATATTTTAACCAATTTATTCGTGTGGTTGTCGTCGCCAAGTACCCAGACGGAGATACAATTCTATTGGGGTTCATTATAGTAACAATTGTAGGTGTGTTGGGTGAAGATAATTCCAAAGAAGCTTCAACATGAATCGTTTCTATGGGGATGTTTTTAACCACGCCAAAATCGATGACATCTGGAATTGTTTGCTGATCAGTAGGCCAATATGTTGGTTGTCCGCTCGCGACTACATTTAAATCCATTTTAGAGATTGTATTAAATAAGACACGTTGGGATCGTTTTTAGACTTATCGCAATGAACTGTGCCATGTAATTCTCCACATATAACGCAAACAGAGGGTAAATGGCAGTATGCTTTATTATGACCAAATTCTTGGCAGTTTAAATATTAAACGGGACCATTTCTTTTGTGTGGCTCCTCTATCGCGTTTCGTCTATACAGAATGTATTTTAAATTGTAAATGGGATGCATTTCATTTTTTTTAAGCTTTATATCGCCTGGTTCTAATTTTACTCGAAATAGTAGTAGGAGATTTTTCTCCTTGTTTTTAATATTCACCACATTTTTTTATTTTTAAGCCCTTCTCTTCTAGAAACGTTTTTATTTCATCTGGTTCCACGCAAGAGTCAATGCCCTTTATCACTACCTGAAGGCTTTTTTATGTACTTCAAATCTATTAATTATTTTACGAAAATCATTTTCATGATTAACCTGTATTTTTGTCTCGCTTAATTGCAGCCACGTAAAACGAATTTTCACCTTTCAGCGAGATCAAACCCTTTAATAACTCATTTGAGTTTTTTTCCCTAAGATATATCGGGGGTGGCTTTGACGCTTGATGCTTCAGAATCGCAAAACGATTTTGTGCATTGAGTCTATTAAAAGATGGAACTTTTGAGGCCGATGCAACAGATGAAGAGGTAGGGCTGCGACCCCGTTTAAGCACTGTTATATACCTGTCCATACCAACTTGTACTTGAGGCTTTTGACGACTTTCCGCTTGTGAGTTATCCATTGCATCAGTGTTTGAGTTCATGGTATCATTTCCTACTAAGATTTTTCTTGCCGCTTCGGTAGCACTTGCAGGCGTATTGTTTTCTTTTTTTTTTATTTATTTCAACATTGTTAGCTTCCACTGTCACATAAATATCAATTTCATTTACCCCTACCGTTTCACTGTTTTTACTCATACAAAAAGTTATTTTGGTTTTTTTTTTGGATTTTCACCGTTTGCTGTGCTCTTAATGTTTTTATTATATATTATATATTACAATAATACTGTATGTATACATATGTATGTATGTTCATTCATACATAAATATATATATATTTTATATATAGCTTGAAAGACCTGGTCAATTTTTTTCCTGATGCGCACCAACCCAATTTGAACCAATCTCCAAACAACTACTTAAAGCTTTTTAATTATGTCAACAATAAATTTTCGTCAAGCATGCTTAAGCTGTTTTTTTAAATACGTTTTTATAATTGTACTCAAATATTATTAATTTTTTGAACATAAGTCTTTAAATTATTTTGTAATTTCTTTACTTAAGTTTGAATATGAAAAATGTTGCTTTGCTATCGTTGCTTATATTATTTATTTTTTTAATCATGATATCTCATACGGATAGTGTAGTTCTCAGTTCCAAAGATATTACTTCTGATATGATACGAATACTGTGTAATCAGAAATCAGGTATTAAGTTGTGTCATATTAATGCTCAGTGTTTAAAGTTTAAGATCGATGAGTTTCGTTTCACTTTCTAAACTTCTGGTGTGGATGTAGTATGCGTGACTGAAACGTGGTTCTATGACTCTGTTGTTATTAATTTAAATGATTACAAAATTTTTCGTTGTGATAGAGAAACTCCTTCTGGTGTTGCTATTTATATGTACGGAATACGATTAATTGTAAACTATGCTGTAGTTCCAAACCTGTTGACGTTTCTTCTAATAATTCACGTAATAAAATTGAATATATATTCATCGAAATAATTGCTGGCGGTCGGAAATTACTTTTTGGATCTGTATACAGACCAAATAAAAGATGCAGCACAGAACTTTTTTTTTGGAAAAGATGGAAATGCTAACCTTGGAATATGATGATATTATTATATGTGGAGATTTTAACTCCCATTTAATCGTTAAAAGTCATCTCATAAATGGTATGAAATCGATTGGTTTGGCTCCAAGAAATTGCACAGTGCCAACACATTTCACTTCTACGTGTAGCACATTATTGGATTTATTTTTTGTCAGCGATATAAAAAAGTCTTTTATATAACCAGTTATCAGTACCTTGCTTCTCCAAACATGATTTAATATTCCTAACTTTTAATTTCCAGTTGCAGTATGTATTAAATAAAACCACTTTCTATGATTTTAAGAATAAGAATTATGATCTGGTGTCCTTTGAGCTATCCAATATTGATGGGAACTCTATCTATTATATGCCTTTGGTTGAACACCCACTTAATTTCTTAGAATATAATTTGTCAAGCGTTTTTAATACAACTGTTCCAGTCAAAACAGCTAGGAAATCAAGTCAGTAATTACTCGTAGAGATTTGTATTATAAATGTTGAAAAACTTTTTAAACTACTGAATTCCATACTGACTTTTGTAATGCTAGAAAAGAAGTAAATAGGAAGATAAAAAGTGCAAAATATGAGTATTATTCCAGTCGTTTTTCATCAGCTATTGGATCAAAAAACACTTGGCAAACTATACGTGAAATCGGTATTGGTAAATCCACATCTGTGGATGCAACTGCAATAGACGTGGATGAAATCAATGAGTCGTTTACAATTCTTCCCAATGTTCCATCGAATATTAATTGTTATGAACAATGGCCTGCTATTCCTGGTAATAGTTTCAGTTTTAATTGCGTAATTGAGTCAGATGTTATATCGAGTTGTCTTGCTATTAAGTCAAATGCTGTTGTGTTTGACAACATCCATCCTAAATTTTTACGGATTATAATTTCGCTGATCGTACCTTATATTACATATATTTTCAATAATATCATAACGAAGTGTGCTTATCCCAAAAACTGGAAGAATGCTAAAATTATACCCATCTTAAAATGAAAGAAAGAATATCGCCCAATTCCTATATTGCCATTCTTATCAAAAGTGTTTGAACGATAACTCCATCAACAAATTATTATATATGTAAATGATAACGGGTTACTTGAAAAAAGGGAATCAGGACTCCGACGCAGTCAGAGCTGCATAACCGCCCTAATTGACGTATCTGAAGAAATACGTAGTAAACTTGATGATATCAATATTTCATTCCTTGTTCTTCTGGACCATTCCAAGGTATTTGACACTGTGGATCAATAAAATATAATTTCGCCCCCTTATCAACACGTTTAATGTCATCATATTTATCAGGTCGAAGTCAATCCGTTTTTAAAGATAATAAAACGTCTGGGTCGTTACCTGTCTTGAAAGGTGTGCCACAAGAATCAATACTTGGGCCAATACTTTTTGCACTTTATATAAATGATTTGGGAAAAAAACTACAATACTGTAATGTACGCTGACGACGTTCAACTTTACATAAGTAGTGACTTAGTGGATATAAATAACTGTGTGGAAAAACTAAATACGGATCTAAAACACATTAATGACTGGGCAAATACAAATGGATTATGTATGTATAAATGCCAAAAAGTCTAAATGTTTGGTAATTACTAGGAAAAATTTTAGATTGCCCGTTAAACCTTTAATAATGCTTGATAACCAAAAAATTTAAACTGTATCTACAGCTAAAAATCTTGGTATCACTTTTAATTGCACACTCACCTGGTCTGACCATATAAATGCTGCTGCAGGGAAAACTTTTGCAAAGTTAGGAATTCTTTGGAATACCCAGTCTATTACTCCACTTAATATTCAAAATCTGCTTGCAAAATCTTATGCAATACCTACATTATTATACGGATGCGAAATATATGCCAGCGGCGACTCCCAAAGTCTTACATCCACGTATAACGCTATACTGAGATAAGTTTTTAATTTGAGAAAATATGACCATATCTCTCAGTACGCGAAAAAGCTCTATGGAGTTACAATAAGTAATTTGTTGAAAATAAGAACTTTGATCCTCCTACACAAAATCGTATATACCCGTGAACCACCCACCGTACCTTTTTGAGAATATCCAATTTACACGCTCTAGAAGATCAAATGACATTGTACACATAAGACATCGAAGTTTAATATCTGAGTGGCAATTTTATGTTCATTCTGTCCGTCTTTGGAACACGCTACCTTCATCCATACAATTTATAAGCAACGCCTTGCATTTTAAAAAAGAACTCTTTCAATATTACGCATAATAACACTATTAAGCTTTTGATTCTTAATGTTGTAGTTATTTTATTATTATTATTATTTTTATTGTATAATATTCGTATGTTTTAATGAAATTATTAAATGTACAATCTAAAAATCCTTTACTTTAATTATAAGATTATAAATCTTGTTGTATTGGAAAGCAATTAAATAAATAAAATAAAATAAAAACTAGTTGGTATTGGTAGAAACCACCTTAAGATTAAATGTTCCAGAGAAAAGTGGGTTCATCCAAAATTGTCAGTAAAAATGGTCTGTAAAAATAGTCAGTAAGAAAGCTCTAAATTTGTAGTACTTTTTTTCACTGGCACATTATTTGGCGTCGTTGTCATAAATGGCGCCTATTAATTTTCAGAAAATTTGTAAAAGGGCGCAAAGTATTTGCTGATTTAGCGTCGATGTCATAAATGGCGCAAATTAGTTTTCAGCAAGTCTGTAAACAGCGTTACCGTTGGTGCTACTAAAGTAGCAATTTGCCACTTTTTCGACTGCTTGGATACTATTTTGCTACTTCTACACAATGCACCCAAATGTGATACTTTTTGTAATTCTTGCCACTTTTTTTGGTACTTTTTACTAAATGATGAGATACTTTTTGAACTTTCTGTTTTATTACAACTCCCAGCTTTAATATAAACTGTAGTTGTTTTAATATATATGTAAGCAAGCTTATCTGAAATAATTTGTTGTCTATCGTAATAAGCTTATGCATTTATTGCGAATATATTAAGTAACATGTGAACATATTAATTATTCACAAGTAAGTGCTCTTGGGAAGTACCATTTGCCTTTGTGCGTATGCGGTATACCATGATGAAATAAATACTTATACCATAGCGTATACTTATGCCTGTATAAATCAGGGTTGTCTGATTTTTTTTGCCTTTGTAACCAATTATACACCTAAAATCGCCAAAATTCGACAAATTTAATTTTCTAAAAATTTTTGTTATGAAAAATTCACCAACAATCGAAATATTTGATTTTTGCTTTTATAATTTTTTTTTTTTTGTAAATTTTTAAAAACGTAAATTTTTTTTTTATTTTTTTTTTGAAAAATTTACCCATTAGTTCTTTAATATCTCCGAAACTGTTGAAAATATAAAAAAAATATTGCTAATATGCCTAGTTAGGTAGGTAGAAAGGCTGGTGTGAAGCCTCCTTCACACCCTCACCCAGAGACCAATATGGTCCATTGTGATGCCTTGTTTAGAGATAAATAGCTGAAAAAGAAGGTGAAGCAAACAGCAAAAGCATTAGAAAAGATAAGGATAGATACATAAAAAAAGGAAGATCTGACCAAACCCGAGAGAAAAGCCTCACTCAACACAACACCAATCCGCCCTATGTGCGGTTAGCTCCCAGTCTCCTGCAGCGCAGCCAGGCCATCCCCATTACGAATCCTATTAGACTCTCGGGCCCACAGCCCGGGACGTCCCCTAATTCGCCTAGGAATCTGCTGCCCAGCCACCTCAGCCTGCTGCACTGTAGCCTGGGACAGCGGCACAAAATGTGTTCAACCGTCTCCAGCTCCTCCGGGTCCTCACACAACCCGCACATATCCGACACGTCGGATCCCAACTTCATCGCCATCCTGCCTATCATGCAATGACCCGTGATGATTCCTATTATGGTCCTAACGCAGACCCTACTTCTGCCCAGCAACAACTCCGAGTCGGACTTCCTAAGCACCGGCCACAGCGTCCGTGATACCCGGCAGTCCGTTCGGTTCCCCCAGGCCCTATTGGTCGCGTCCAGAATCCATTCCCTAATCTTTCCAAAGTAGAAGCCTATTGGAGGCCTAACCGCCTCCATATGATTAGGATCCTCCATCTCTGAGCCCTGTCTCGCCAACTCATCAGCAATCTCGTTGCCGTTTATGTTGCAGTGACCAGGCACCCAGCACAATCTCAACATATACTCTCCTAAGGCTCCCTCCAGAGCCCTCCTGCAACCGTCAACTAGCTTGGAGTTCACGTAACAGCTCCTAGATGCCTAAAAGGGAATTGAATTCCAAACCATTCGATTTTCACGAAATATGTCGTACCTTATTCATAATCGTGGCTTTTAGATTAATGCTTAATATATCAAATTGTTGTCCTAATAACTGTTGTATGAGTTTTTGAAAACAAAAATAGTACTTATTTCGCAAAAAATATATTGCCACTAATTTCAGTTGAAAATATAAAAAAATTTATGTGGATGACTCAAAGGCTTTTAAAAAACTAGACCTGATAGAACCAATCATTTAACAGATTTAGATTCAGCAAGCTAAGATCACATAAAAAAGTGATTGCTTACATCTGATATAATTTTTTCTTTTCTTCTTCTGGATTTTTTTTAACCATTTAAAAATGTTATTGGAAATTTTAAATAAATTAAACAAAACACGTGCAAAAACATTATTTTGTGTAGTTCTTCCTATTTTAAAACATGTGCCGCCTTTTTTTCTTAAATCACATTTTTGGTGCCACTTTTTTTTTGTAAAGATCCCTTTTTTTTGGTACTCTTTGAAAATATCTAACGGTAACGCTGTCTGTAAATGAGCGCAAACCAGGGATGTTAAATGGGGTTTTAAATTTTGTACCAACTTCCAAAAAATGGTACCTTCACGGTACCATTTTTTTTTACTTATTAAAACAACAAAAAAGTATATAAAAATTCAATTGCACACAAAAAACAAAACTTAACATTAACATACATTATATGTATGAATAAAATAAGGTACATTAAAGTCTTATAAATATATGAGATCAAAATCAGGCACTTATTTGTTTAGTTAATAAACTATTTGGAATTTTTACATCATAGCAGCATGAATTTGTCGATGTTAACCAATCCTTTGTTTGTAAGACTTGATAATGTAGTCTGTTTCTTTCCTTAGTTTTAATTATATTTTGAAAAGAAAAACTCTTTCCACATTGGCAGACGATTGTGGAATGGATAAAATTCCAGCAACGACTCTAGAAATGTCAGGAAACATGTATATGGACATTCAACTCATTTTGTAAATTAGCTACTGCCGACCAAAAACTACAAATATTTTCAGTTTTTAACGACTGATTATTGATAGAATCAAAATTTACAATTTCATTCGGGATCATTTTTACTAGAAGAGGTACAATACAACTTGTTTTACCTGAAATAACATTTTCAGGAGTAAATTCGTTATTACAGTTGATTTTGGTTCTCAAAACTTCGCAAAATTTTATATAAAATTGTTTTGAATTTTCTTTTATTTCTCTAACAATATCAATATTGATATTATTTGTAGAAATATATATATTAACTTTTGTTCCGCAATAAGTTTCTTCAAAGGGCGCGTGATTTTTGTAAAGGTCTACGTTAGTTATATCACATTCACCCAAATCATTTTCATTCATTCGAGCATCTTCTGATTGCATTTGTAAATTAAATATGTTAATAATTTTAATTGCATAAATAAAAAATGCAATTTAAAAGAAAGGTTTTTAAATCCTGATGAAAGAAATAATAATTTAAAAAAAATAAATGCAATGAAAAGGACTCAATAATGTGTTTGCTATACTAAAAATTAAAACAGGGGAAGTATGACAAATTTTTAAATTGTACCAAATGAGTCACGGTAGTACTTTAGCACAGTACTTTAGAATGTCAACTGCACCATCTTTAACATCCCAATTTTTTTAAATGTTTGTGTTTTTTTTAAGTTGCTGTCGGGGATACAAACTTTCTGCCTACAACTTTAATTAGTTTTTTTTAATACATATATATGTATATATTATTTTTGTAAAATATATTTTTAATAAATAATTTGGGTGAAAAAAAAATATTTTCATGCGTTGTTTACCCCCGACCGTACGGCTTATTTTAGATTTCTTAACAAATATAATATCGCCGGTAGATTAACTGTTGTAGGTTGTAAATGTGTAATATATCTGGAATGTCGGATATATTTGTTGTGTTATTATATTCCCAAGAAAAGGTTTTAGTGATTTTAACGAAATCTTTAGTTAATTTTTTGAAGATAGAACATGCCGATGCAACATAAGTTGAAGCATGTATTAATTTTTACCATACACAATGAAACTAACATTGTACTTTCTGTAGTTTACATGAATTTGCATTTAATTTATTTAATAATAATAATAATAATAATGCTCTCCTGTATGAGTGGAGAAAAATACAATACATTTCCTGAAATTATGAAATTAATATGTTTTTAAACATAGTTTTGGAGCAGTTTTGAATAAAAATTAATAACTTTAATGACAAGGTTGCATTTCCAAATTTCTAGAAACTGGACGGATTTTGTTTTTTTACCTCATGCAAATGCTCGCACCAAAAATCGAAACAAGAATAATATACAGAGGTATTTACCCACGCTTTACGTTATTGTGTATATCCATACTTATCACACAAATAATAACAACAGCTATGGTTGTGCGTTGCAAAAAATATGTGTATTACTTATACTTATGCACGGCAATATTTCACGCAACCACATTCAGTAAACTTAAATACATGAATGTTATGCAGATATTATTCAATACCCATAAATGCGTTTGGTTATCTGTCATACATATAAAATATCTATGTGTTAGAAAATATACATGGGTACCTTCAGTATTTTTGGCACTACTGCGTAAATATGAAAAAAAATAAAATGTTGTGTGAAATGTTTTAGCAAAAATGTGCTTAGATCACTAGCCAGGTATGGGACTATGTACATATTTTTTTCGATAAATAAAATAAATTTTTTTGTAACATCAGCAGTGCCAATGTATGTCTACATACATAAAAATAAAATTATAAACATGCAATGTTCTGAGCGGATTATAATCTATAAGAGAAGACTTTTTGATACTTTTTTGTTTTTCAGTTGATATTTTCTGATATTTTTTATATTGAACTTACAAAATAGATTAACTCACGTGGAAGATAAAATATGAAGCGGAGGTTGGTCCATCGCCAAATCGATAAACTAAGACGGAACAAATAAATGCTCAAAACATGTAAATTCATATATACTTAGATGTACTATGTTTTCTTCATATTTACATAAAAATTTTTGCTCGAATTTTGACCAAGGCAAACGCTAGTATATATAAAACGTTTAATTTTTATATCCTAAATTGGTATATTCGAAATTAAAGAAAAAATAATTAAAGATGTGTTAACGGCACAAATAAAAATTTTTGAGGCGGCAGTACGCTATTTTTAACCCGAGAACTACTTTGGTTTCTGCAAAAACTATGCGAAAATAAACACAAAATTAAACGTTTGAATTATAAATCGTTACAGAACGGCGTTTAAATGTATTGAGTGGCGGTTACACTCTTTCTTATTAGCACAACCATGGCCCAATTAGCCATGTGCGTGTGTCGCTATCACACGCACATAGCATAGAGAGGTAACACGAGACGGAAGATATTGTTTTTTATGTATGTAAGTATTAATTTGTATGTTGTGCTAATAAGAAATACATTTACAAATGTATTTATAGTGTTTTCTTAGACGCCGTTCTGTAACGATTTATAATTCAAACATTTCATTTTAATACGGGTAGTCAAAGTTGTATAAGAACCCAAAATTGAATTTCTGCCTAATTCCAAAATTTTTAAAATTGCATTTGCCATCTCTGCGGCGGTAAACATACTATATACTTACGTTATACATACGTAAATACACATACTTATTTATTCTTATGGGCATTGCAGATAGCCAATACAAGTTTTATTTATACCTGCATGTACTTTCTTAAAGAAGTATGAATATACAAATACACATTGCCAGCGAATACCTATGCATATTTAACTTCAACTTGTAATGGATAATGGTATGTATGTGTATGGTTTTGATCTTTACCCATACATATTTTCTCACTAATACTAAAAGAGTACTTAAAATGATATTTTGTCATTCTCTGAAAGGTACCCACAGACGATGCAACATTTGTCGAAACACGTGTTAATACTTATGTTTCAGTTTTTACAACAGACGATGACACTTAAAACAAAACATTAGACTAAGAGAAAAACCCTCATAAATGTAAGTTGCAAAGTGTGCTTTGTTGTGAATAGACGTGTTTTCTTAATACGACTTGAATTATTAAATTTGATTTTGCAATATATGTAAATATAATATAAAAAAAAATCCCGTTAGAAGCGAATGAACGCAATAAATAAAAAATTTTTTAAATTATTTCACATCAAAGTGAACAAATTAATAGCCAATTTACACTACAACGAAATCTAGTACTTTCGAGATTTCGAACCAAATCTAGTTGTTTTTGTCTAGATTTCCCGTACAAAACAAAATCTACTCCGTGACTAGATTTTGACGAAATCTATTCGAAATCTAGTAGTACTTAGTGATGCAACTATGTTTTTCCCCATATAGCACTAAAAACTACTTCCCTGCACAAGAAAAAAATGACATTTGAACAAAAAACAAAACAAAAACATTAATAGCTGCTTGTTAAAATTGTTAAAAAATTTAAAAATTTCGTAAAATAGTAAAAAAATGCAAATGACAAATAATATTGATAAAATAAAGGAAGTTGATTATAAAGAAAATGTAATGCAAATTTTTAAATGCATATTTCTTTATATATAAGTATGTGTTACACAAAAAACTTTCAGTCGGCGGTTTTTGTTGTAAAAACCAAATCTCGCTAATGTCATACAAGTATAATGTAAACGAACTAGATTTGGAGGAAGATTTCAAATGAAATCTACTAGATTTCAATGTAATGTAAATGCCTTATAAGAAAGAAAAATAAAAGAAACAGGAACAAAAATATATTTATGTATGAACGAACATACATACATATGTATACACACAGTGTTATTGTAATATATAACATACTATAATAAAAACATTAAGAGCACAGCAAACAGTGAAAAACAACAAAAAAAAAAACACGAATAACATTTTGTATGAGGCAAAACAGTGAAACAACGCTAAATGAAAGAGATATTTCTGTGACAGTGGAAGCTAACAATGTTGAAATAAATTAAACAAAATAAAACAATACGCCTGAAAGTTTTACCGAAGCGGCAAAAGCAACTTTAATGGGAAATGATACCATGAACTCAACCACTGACGCAATGGATAACTCACAAGTGAAAAGTTTTCAAAAGCCTTAAGTACAAGTTGGTATGGACAGGTATATAACAGTGCTTAAACGGGGTCGCAGCCCTACCTCTTCAGCTGTTGCATCGGCCACAAAAGTTCCATCTTTTAATAGACTTAATTCACAAAATCGTTTTGCGATTCTGGAGGACGCACCAAGCGTTATGAAATCGTCTAAGCCCCCCGATATATCTTAGGGAACAAAACTCAAATGAGTTAATAAAAAGTTTGATCTCGGTGATAGGTGAAAATTCGTTTTACATGGCTGCAATTAAACGTGGCAGTATAAACGAGACAAAAATTCAGGTTAATAATGAAAATAATTTTCGTAAAATAATTAATAGATTTGAAATACTGAAAAAAAGCTTTTATACACACCAACTGAAGAGCAGTAAACCCTTCAGGTAGTGATATAGGGCATTAAATCTTGCGTGGAATCAGATGAAATAAAAACGTTTCTAGAAGAGAAGGGCTTCAAAATAAAAAATGTGATGAATTTAAAAACAAGGAGAAAAATCCCCAACCACTGTTTCGATTAGAATTAGAACTAGCGATATAAAGCTTAAAAAAATGAAACGCATCCTATTTACAATTTAAAATACATTCTGTATAGACGAATCACGATAGAGGAGCCACACGAAAGAAATGGTCCCGTTTAATGTTTAAACTGCCAAGAATTTGGTTGTACTAAAGCATACTGTCATTTACCCTCTGTTTGCGTAGTATGTATAGAATTAAATGGCACAGTTCATTGCGATAAGCCTAAAAACGATCCCAACGTAAAAAATGTAGCAACTGTGGCGGTAATCACACTGCCAACTATAGAGGATGTCCAGTATACTACATCGTCAAGCGTTCGGTGGGACCGAAACCTAATGCCACTCAAATTCAGGTAACAAACCAAGAAAACACTAATGTCATTCAGGTACCGCTGCCTGGTACATACTAACAGAATCTCCTTCGCTAACGTTCTATAATCAAAATATATGACAATGCAAGGTGATTTTCCCAATAATGATGAAACTGCTGTTTCTAATTTAAGTCGACTGCAAAAAACTATGGAAACATTAGTGCAAACTATAAATAATTTTACCAACAAAATGGGTAATATGATGCAGGAAATGTTAAGAATGCAGTCGATGTTATTGCAAGCTTTAATTAACAAGCCATGAACTGTCTGAAAATTTGTTTTTGGAACGCAAACGGCATTCGACAACACAAAAATGAACTAGAGTACTTTCTTAAAAATAAACAAATTAATATTATGATGGTTTCTAAAACGCATTTGACCTTAAGAAATACATTTAAAATAAATGGCTATATATATGACACCAAGGACCCCCGAGGTAGAGCTTGTGGAGGTTCTGCCATTTTGATAATAGCCCGAATCAAACACTACCTAATGTGTGACCATTGTGAAGATTATCTGCAAGCGACCAATATTTGTGTTGAAGAACTAAATCGAAACATAGTAATTTCATTTTTATACTCTCCACCTAGATATACAATATCAGAAAGCCAATATTATAAATATTATAAATCATTAGGACCATGCTTCCTGGCCGCAGACGATTATAACGCTAAACACACCTTCTTTGGGTCACGACTTATAACACCAAAGGGTCACGTCTTGTTTAATACAATCTCTTAAATGGATTTAAATGTGGTTGCGAGCGGACAACCAACATATTGGCCTACTGATCAGCAAAAAATTCGAGATGTCATCGATTTTGGCGTGGTTAAAAACATCCCCATAGAATCGCTTCATGTTGAAGCTTCTTTAGGATTATCTTCAGATCACACACCTACAATTGTTACCTTAATGAACACCAATGGAATTGTATCTCCGTCTGGTAACTTAGCGACGACAACCACACAAATAAATTGGTTGAAATATAAAAAATGTCTTAGCACCTATTGCACAGAAAATATTCCGCTTGATACACCGGAGAATGTGGAAATCTCTATTGTGAATTTTGAAAGTTATCTTAAACTAGTTGTTAAATATTCCAGCCAAACCATCAAAATTATAAAAAATAATAAAATATATTCTACAGATGTCGAGCGGCTCTTGACCGCAAAAAGGAGAGTTCGAAGAGATTGGCAATTACACAGATCCCTTCAACTTAAGAAATTATTAAAAGAGTGCACGAAAAATTTAAGAAAGTTGCTGCAGTCTCAGAAAACGGTATCCTTGAAAAAATATCTTATGGAACTGGATGCAACTCCACAATCAGACTACTCATTATGGCGTGCAGCTAGAAATCTCAAAAGGCCAGTTATCTCTAAACCACCTTTAAGAAACTTTAATGGAAGTTGGGCAAGAAATGATACAGAAAAAGGAAATATATTTGTTAATTATTTGAAAAACGTATTTACCCATCATACATCACACAATATTGCTGTGGAGTTACCACCTGTTGATGTTAGAGCAGCTGTTCCCTTAAGATTCGAGATAAGAGAAATCGAAAAGTCTATTTGCGATTTAAACCCCAAGAAAGCTCCTGGTTTTGACAAGATCAGTAACAAAATGCTTTTGGAACTACCTTGCATAGCAAAGAAAATTATTCTTTTTATTTTTAATGCTATTTTACGCCTTGAATACTACCCACAAGAGTGGAAAGTTTCCTTAGTTACCATGATACCTAAAACGGGAAAAGATCACACAAAAGTTGAGTCATATAGGCCTATAAGTTTATCATCTAATATATCAAGTCTGTTTGAGAAACTCTACGTGTCAAAATTAATCCGAATTTTAAATGAAAAGAACACAGCACAATTGAACAAACCCATCGGATAGTAAACGCCATAAGAAAGGCCTTTGAAGAAAAAAAATATTGTTCCGCTCTCTTCATCAATGTGTCTCAAGCATTTGATAAAGTCTGGCACGAGGGCTTATTACATAAATTGAAGCTTAACTTACCAGTAAATACACACAAGCTGTAAGAAAGCTACTTAGTCGGTCGTAAATTCATTATTAAAGAAGACGACTTTTTAAGTTCTCCTCATTGCCGCTGGAGTCCCACAAGGCAGCATCCTGGGTCTACTATTATATCTAATATATACTTCGGACATGCCAACTAACAACTACACCCAAACTTCAACATTTGCGGACGATACAGCTTTCCTTAGCGTGCATGAAAACCATCATGAAGCATCTCGTTACTTGCAGGAGCATATATCTTAATTAGAAATATGGTTAAAAAAATGGAGGATAATGATCAACGAGCAAAAATGTGTACATGTAACATTCACCTTGCGTCGGGGTGCCCCCTACTAAAATCAATAATCAAATAATACCTCAGCACTCGCATGTAAAATATCTCGGTATACATCTAGATCGCCGTTTAATGTGGAAATACCATATACATAGATGCAAAATTAGCTCAAAAATTGTAAACTTCTACTTTACAACTCTATCATTAAACCAATAATATCTAATATCGAAAAAATTCAAAGGCGACAAAATAAACTTCTTCGAATAATCACAGCTGCTCCCTGGTATGTTAAAAACTCGAATATCCACAAGGATCTCAACGTGCCATTGTTAAAAACCATGATTACAAAATACGCAGTAAAATATTTAAAAAGGCTTGAGCTACACCCAAATCCACTAGCTCGAAATATCTTAAATGATGGCGGCCTCACTCTCTTAAGGAGAAGAGACACGGCATCACTCACCCAATCAGAAGACCGATAAACACCTAAATGGATAAGATTTGATTACTTATTGTCAGTTCATATTTAATATATGAAGATTGAATAAAGAAACTCTGAAAAAAAATATAAGGTTTTTTTTCCTTCCTGCAATAAATTTTGTCATTTTTATTGAGCCAACGTAGCGTGTCATTCCCGCAACGAAAATCGTTTCATTAAGTTCAAATTTGTCATAAATACAATGAAATTTTATCATTAATTCAAAGACATAAATTTCACAGGGTAACGTAAATTTTCATCATACAAAAGCAATGTATAATTTTCGCAATGAACTTATTTGGTTAATATGATGAAACCTTTTCATTTTTTTTTTTTTTTCGTTATTTATTTATCATATATTTAATATGAACTAACAATAATTTATCAAATCTTAACCTAATACTTTATTTATGTCCTGCCAGTGCCAGACAAAAATTTTCTTCATCACGGGTTCTGTTCACTTATATAGGTGTTTATCTCTCATCTAGTTGGGTAAGTGCTGCAGTGTCTCTTCTCCTTAAGCGAGTGTGGCCGCCATGATTTAAAATATTTCGAGCTAAAGGATTTGGGTGTTGTTCAAGTCTTTTTAAATATTTTACTGCATATTTTGTAATCATAGTTTTTACTAATGGCACGTTGAGATCCTTATGAATGTTTGAGTTTTTAACATACCAGGGGGCGGCTGTGATTATACGAAGAAGTTTATTTTGGCGCCTTTGAATTTTTTCGATATTAGAGGCCGAGGCAGTGCCCCATAGTTGAATGCCGTAGCACCAGATAGGCTTTAAGATAGAGTTGTAAAGTAGAAGCTTGCAATCGAGTCTAAGAACAGAATTTCTTCCAATAAGCCAATGAATTTGGATGGCTTTTAGTTTCATTTGAGTTAATTTTGCCACTATATGGCATTTCCACGTTAATCGCCGATCCAGATGTATACCGAGATATTTTACATGCGAATGTTGAGGAATAATTTGATTATTGATTGTAATAGGGGGGCAAGATTCCCGGCGCAGGGTGAATGTTATATGTACGCATTTTTGCTCATTGACCATTATCCTCCATTGTCTTAGCCATATTTCTAATTGAAATATATGATGCTGTAGGTAACGAGATGCTTCATAACGGTTTTCGTGGACGCTTAGAAAAGCTGTGTCGTCTGCAAATGTTGAAGTTTGGGTGTAGTTGTTTGTTGGCATGTCCGAAGTATAAATTAAGTATAATAGAGGGCCCAGGATGCTGCCCTGTGGGACTCCAGCGCCAATCGGCTGAGGTGAACTTAAGGAATTTCCTTCTTTAATAATAAATTGACGACCGACTAAGTAGCTTTCTAACAGTTTGTGTGTGTTTGCTGGTAAATTTTGCTTCAATTTGTGTAATAAGCCTTCATGCCAGACTTTGTCAAAAGCTTGCGAAACATCGATGAAGAGTGCTGAGCAATATTTTTTTTCTTCAAATGTTTTTCTTATGACATTTACTATTCGATGAGTTTGTTTAATTGTGCTGTGTTTTCTTCTAAATCCGAATTGATGGTTTGGAATACATCTATTTTCACTTAAAATCGGTGTTAACTTTGAAACTAATAATTTCTCAAATAGCTTTGACATATTTGATAATAAGCTAATAGGCCTATAAGACTCAACTTTCGTATGATCTTTACCTGGCTTTGGTATCATGGTAACTAAGGAAACCTTCCATTTTTGAGGAAAGTATTCAAGGCGTAAAATAGCATTAAAAATAAAAAGAATAATTTTCTTTGCTACGCGAGGTAGCTCTAATAGCATTTTATTGCTGATCTTATCAATGCCAGGTGCCTTCTTAGTGTTTAAGTCACATATAACCTTTTCGATTTCTCTCATCTCAAATCTTAGGGGAATAGCTGCTCTAGCAGCAACAGGTGGTAAATCGACCGCAATATTGTGAGATATATTAGGTGTAAATACGTTTTTCAAGTGGCTTACAAACAGATTTCTTTTTTCAACATAATTTCTTGCCCAACTTCCATTCAAGTTTCTTAATGGTGGTTTAGAGACAACTGGCCTTTTGAGGTTTCTAGCTGCACGCCATAATGAGTAGTCCGATTGTGGAGTTGCATCAAGTTCCTTAAGATATTTTTCCAGAGAAGCCGTTTTCTGAGTCTGCAATAACTTTCTTAATCTTTTTGTACACTCTTTTAGCAAGTTCTTAAGTTGAGGAGATCTGTGCAATTGCCACTCTCTTCGTGCCCTCCTTTTTTCAGACAAGAGACGCTCGACATCTGTGGAATATATTTTAATAGTTTTTGTTTTTATGGGGGCAATATTGGAATGTTGAACAGCTAGTTTCAGAAAACTGTCAAAATTATCAATAGAGCGATCTACATACTCCGGTGTACTGAGCGGAATATTTTCTGTGCAATGGGCACTGAGATATTTTTTATATTTTAACCAATTTATTTGTGTGGCTGACGTCGCTAGGTAACAATTGTAGGTGTGTGGTCGGAAGATAATTCTAGGGAAGCTTCAACGTGAATCGTTTCTGTGGGGATGTTTTTAACCACGCCAAAATCGATGACATCTGGAATTTTTTGCGGGTCAGCAGGCCAATATGTTGGTTGGCCGCTCGCGACAACATTTAAATTCATTTTAGAGATTGTATTAAACAAAACACGACCCTTTGGTGTTATTAGTCGTGACCCCCAGAAGGTATGTTTAGCGTTATAATCGCCAGCGGCCAGGAAACAGGGTCCTAGTGATTTATAATATTCACAATATTGGCTTTCTGATATTGAAAATCTAGGTGGAGAGTATAAAGATGAGATTACAATGCTACGATTCAGCTCTTCAACACAAATATTCGTTGCTTGGAGATAATCCTCACGATGATCACACATTAGGTAGTGTTTGACTCGATTTTTTATCAAAATGGCAGAACCACCACAAGCTCTATCTCGAGGGTCCTTGGTATCATATAGTATATAACCATTGATGTTAAACGTATTTCTTGAGGTCAAATGAGTTTCAGAAACCATCATGACATCAATTTGTTTATTTTTAAGAAAGTATTCTAATTCATTTTTATGTTGGCGGATGCCGTTCGCGTTCCAAAAACAGATTTTTAAACAGTTCATGGCTTGTTAAGTACAGATTGCAATAACATCGATTGCATTCTAAGAATTTCCTGCATCATATTACCCATTGTGTTCGTAAAATTTGTTACTGTTTGCACTAATGTTTCCATGGTTTTTTCTAGACGACTTAAATTTGAAACTGGAGTTTCATCATTACTTGGCGCAGCACCTTGCGTTGGCGCATGGTTTGATTTTACGACGTTAGCATAAGAGGTTCTGTTATTACTAGGCTGCGGGGCCTGAATGTCACCAGTGCTTACTTGATTTGTTACCTGCATTTGAGGGGGATTAGTTTTCGGTCCAACTGACTGCTTGACGATGGTATATACAGGGCATCCTCTATAATTGGCAGTGTGATTACCGCCACAGTTGCTACATTTTTTTACGTTGGGGTCGGTTTTAGACTTATCGCAAAGATCTGTACCATGTAATTCACCACATACTACGCAAACAGGGGGTAAATAGCAATATGCCTTAGTATGACCATATTCTTGACAGTTTAAACACTGAACGGGACCATTTCTTTTGTGTGGCTCTTCTATAGTTACTCTTCTATAGAGAATATATTTCAAATTGTAAATAGGGTGCGTTTCATTTTTTTTAAGCTTTACGTCGCCGGGTTCAAACTCCACTCGAAAAAGTGGTTGGGGGTTTTTTTCTCTATTTTTTATATTTACTACATGTTTTATTTTGAAGCCTTTTTCTTCGAGGAATGTTTTTACCTCTTCTGGGTCCACGCATGAGTCAATTCCCTTAATCACTACCTGGATACCTTTACTGCTTTTCAGTTGGTATGTATAAAAGTTTTTTTTAAGTACTTCAAATTTGTTTATAATTTTGCGAAAATCATTCTCATTATTGACTTGTATTTTTGTCTCGTTTATACTACCACGCTTGATAGCAGCTACGTAAAACGAATTTTCACCTATCACCGATATCAAACTCTTTATGAGCTCATTTGAGTTTTGCTCCCTAAGATATATCGGGGGAGGCTTGGACGATTTTATGACGTTTGGTGCTTCAGAGGATTCATCCTCCAGAATTGCAAATCGATTTTGAGAATTTATTTTATCAAAAGATGGTACTTTTGAGGCCGAAGCAGCTGCTGCAGAGGTAGGGCTGCGACCCCGTTTAAGCACTGTTATGTACCTGTCCATACCAACTTGTACTTGAGGCTTTTGACCACTTTTTACTTGTGGAGCTGAGTTTTCCATCATGCCTGATTTGAGGGTAATATTTTCATCACTTATTAAAATCGTTTTTGCCGCTGAGGCACCGCTTGCAGGTTTTATATTTTTTATTGTATTAATATCAACCGTATTATTAGACACCGAAGGTGATACTGAGTTTTCTATTATGCCTGATTGGGGGTTAATATTTACATCACTTATTAAAATTGTTTTTGCTGTTGAGGCAACGCTAGCAGGTTTTG
Organism: Pollenia amentaria; assembly: GCA_943735925.1. Taxonomy (NCBI): domain Eukaryota; kingdom Metazoa; phylum Arthropoda; class Insecta; order Diptera; family Polleniidae; genus Pollenia; species Pollenia amentaria. The sequence continues at coordinate 86,828,724 of OX031010.1, read as the reverse complement.
TATTTGTTATTGTATCAACCGTGTTATTAAATACAGACGGCGAGAGGGATCGCGTACGAGTAATAGGTTTAGCCGTTAGGTATTTGCTATCATCGATTCTTTTTTTTATTTCTGTATTTTTTTCGCTAACACTCACTGTGATATATGCATTTCTACTGTTTGCACTCATAAGAGTTTTTTTTTTTTTTCTTTTACTGTTTACAGTTGTGCTCTTCTTATTTGTTATTGTTTATCAACACCGATAATGAAAAAATGTGTGTTTATGTATGTATGTACATACACGTAATTTTTTTTTTTTTTTTCTTTTTCTTGTATTTACTTTTTTTATACTTTATTTGTTCAAAAAAAATAAACCGTATGCCGAGTTTAGAAAACACGTCTATCTTCAACGACCGCGACAGACAGAATGATAAAATTAAACTTCTCATCAATAAAATGAAATGTTTTCATTTCTTTAAGATCATTGTTTCATTAAATTAATGAAATTTTTTATTGGTATACGTTCACATAATAAAAAATTTTTAGATGCAACGTAATTTTTCATTCCTGCAATGAATTTTATCGTTAAATTAATTGCATTGTTTCATTACACAGTACAAAATTTTTCAGGTGTTTAATTCGGGACTCTATTATTTTAATTGTTTATGAAAGTAGATCCAAAAAAAAAGAACTTCTGCATCATTAGTTTAGTCAAGGTACATTAAATAATAAGTTAAAAATTAATTTGAAGTTAGTAAGAATCGTATAGGGGAATTCGTCATGTTTAAGGCTCTTTTCTTTGTCATAACTCGAGAACCACTAGTCATAATAAGCTGAAACAGATTAAAAAAAATTAAGAATTACAATTCCTTTAATATGTTCATACAACGTTTCGCTACATAAGCAAAAGTTTCGCAGTTATAAATAAATGTATGAAGAAAAAAAATATTTTTTGCCCAAAAAATTTTAATTTTTTATTTTTAATTCATAAAAAATCCAAAACGGTCCTATTACTATCACGTAAAGTCGCATAACCTATGAACAAAATGAGCATTAACCATGAAAATCGATGAACGCGTTTCGCTTTTATTCACAAGTAAGTAAAGGTATGAATTTCAAAAATTTGCTCGAGATATCCACAAAATTCTTTGGAAAAAACATTGATGACTTTTTTTTATGTTTCTCAGAATTACAAAAACGGAATAAGCAAAAGGTTATTTGATTTTTATGATTGCGGTAGCATAGTTATAAGCGTTAATAAATGTAAGTTGACAACTAAAAGGAAAAAAGGAAGGTGCACTTTTTAATTATTTGGGTTTTTCCGTAAGATACCTGCATGATTTTTTTGCTGAAATTGCTCAAGTTTTGGAACGTTTCGAAAACTTATTTCATAAGTACCTGCCAGTAAAATATTGAAATATTTGTAGTATTTCTAGGTGCTCTTTTATCGATTTTTGTCATTTAACAAGACTCGACGAACGCGAGAAGTACAAGTGAATTTTTCTGCGCTTTTTCAAAGTGAATAACAACAAAACCTATAATATATGGAAAATAACAAGTGCCCACAATTGGATAATTTTTGTTACGTTTGTGGTCATATAATTCAAAAAGATGCAAACTGGATCACAAAAATTGATTACTGAGGAATTCAAAACAGCGTATTGTCATTATTTTGATGAAGCAAATTTAAGTGGTGCAAATTTTACGCCGAACACAGTGTTCAAAAATTGTTATAATACCCTTATATGTGGATACATGGAAAAGGTGGACAGTTTTATTTTATGAAGCCAGTAATTTGGGTGGAAGACCTAACTGGACATGATGAATCCAGGTGTTACGCATGCATAATTTCTCGTCATGGATTAAACAGAAAACAATTGAAAACAAAAGTAAACATTGCTGCTTTTACTGCCAACTTCCAGTAAAACGCACTGGTGGTACCGATACACCTAAACCTCCGAGTCTGGATACTGTGTCCCTGCAAGCCGGAACCGTTTTCACCAATCCGACCAATTTGAATGGTGCTGATTGGACACCCGATATTGAAAATAATCGACCACAACCGCTAACACAAATCGAAATGGATAACATTGTGGCAAGAATCCGAAATGTTGACATCATTTTTGAAAAGCAGAAAACTGACACAGCAAATGTCAGCGCAACATCATACCGACAACGCCAAGCTGATTTTCAGAAATGTTATTCCGTTGACAAGGCAAATACGTTCACCTCACCTACTGAACAAAACATGGCCTTGAATATTACGTCTATCTCAGATGATGATGCAGACTTAGAACATGAATATGAACAACCTACGAAGAAAATAAGGTCATCAGAACCACAAGCGTCAACTTCAACGAGGATGGATAGTGACAATAATTGAAAATGTTCTAAATTTTGTTTTCATGCATAGTAACATATAAAAATCGCATATTTTCTGTGTAAGAAAAGCTGTAATATGAATCGGAATGTTTATTTTCATGCAAAATAAAGAATCAATAAAAAAGTCATCAATGTTTTTTCCAAAGAATTTTTTATGAATTAAAAATTAAAAATTTAAATTTTTTGGGCAAAAAATATTTATTTTCTTCATACATTTATTTATATCTGCGAAACGGTTGCTTATGTAGCGAAACGTTGTATGAACAGATAAAGGAATTGTAATTCCTTTCTGCTACAATTAGTAAAAAGACCTGCACGCATTTATGGTTATCACGGAACTGCTCGTTTATTTCAATTCTTTCATTTATTTATTTTTACAAAGTTGCAATTCAGGGTATTAGGATTAAGTGTTGTTATTTCCAAGGATTAATATAAAAAGTACTAAGAGTAGTATTTCAAATAACATTAAATATATTGCTTTACTCCACCCCAAAATTTTAAACCCACATTTTATTTAATTCATTCAGTTACTTATTCCATTCTCAACTTTTCTTAAATCTATGCGGCTTCCAATTCAAAACTAAGGGTGATAATTAAAATAGGTACATATACATAAATATTATTGTTAAAAAAATATTAAACAGTTTTAGTTTACTGTTTCCGGAAGTCATTTGGTTGGTAGCGCGATACTTCTCTCCGATTTCTTGTTGTTCTACGAACTTGAAGATTCTGGTAGTTATGATTCGGTTTTGGATGAGATGAGATTGTTTCTGGCGAAATTTCTCTATGAGTATTTTCATTTGATGATGGTTGTACTGTAGGAACCGACTGGTCTGCTGCGGTTGATGGCTGTAACTCTTGGTCGTTGGAACTAAGACGATCTGGATCGATGACTGGGAAACTACGCGGTTTCATTTGGTTGACATGACGGCTGCAAGTTCCTATTCCTGTGCTTACGGTAAAGATTACTTTGCCAATTTTGGTTTTAATGTTGCCCGGTATCCACTTTTTTCCCTTGCCATAATTTCTGACGAAAACGTTGTCGTTGATTTGATACTTTGTTGAGCTTAAAGAGTTTTGTAGGGGTTGTTTTGGAGGTTGTAACATCTGCGCCCAAATCGTTCGAATGGGTCTACCTCGCATAAGTTCTGCAGGAGATTTGCCTTCGTCGGTTGGCATAAAGCGATAAGTAGAAAGAAATTTATGAACGGCATCTTTGATTGATATGCCAATTCCTCAATGTTTTTGCGACCAGAAGTTTCAAATGTTCTAACAAAACGCTCAGCCAATCCATTAGAGGCTGGATGAAACGGCGTAGTTGTGATATGGCTATTACCCAGTTTTGTACAAAATTGTTTGAATTTCTCCGAGCTTAGCTGCGGACCGTTATCACTTACGATTGTATTCGGTATGCCTTCGATGGAAAATATTACCGAAAGAGCAGAAATAGTGTCTTCTGTAGTTGTATTTTTCATAGATGAAACGTAGGGAAACTGCGAAAATGCATCGACGCATATGAGCCACATGGAGTTAAAAATAGGTCCAGCGAAATCTATGTGCACTCTGTCCCAAGGCTTTGATGAGCACGGCCAGCTTTCATATATTCTAGCAGGGGCTTGATTGTGAACTTTACATATTTCGCACCCAGAAGAAATCTGCATCGATGTTGTTCCACCATACGTTTTGCCTCGCAAGTTGCTTCATTTTAACAACTCCCCAATGACCGTCATGTAGTAGGGTTAACATATGCTTCTTTAAAGCTTCTGGTATAATGACACGAATATAATCTGTTTCAATACACAGTAAATCATTGTAAATAGCTAGATTATGCCTGCGGATAAAAAATGGTTTAAGAAGACCAGATTCGTCTGGCAATATATCCTCAGAACTGATTTGACGGCCCAAATATGATATTTTTTGTTGCAAAAACATACACTTTTCTTTCTTGCATCGCATACCATTAGCTAATAAAACGGAAAGTACCTTTTGAAGTCGCTGGAAATGTTCTGCTACAGTTGGCGCTGATGTAATTATATCATCCAAATAATTTGCACACCCTTCTTTACCGTGAATAAGTTGCTCAATATACTTTTGAAAAATAGCTGGGGCACTAGCTATGCCATAGGGTAGCCGTTGATATTGGAAAAGTCCAAGAGGTGTATTAATTACCACTATTTCCTTTGATGGGTCATCCAGTTCCATTTGAAGATAGGCATCCTTCAAATCGATTTTTGAAAAATATTTACCGTTACGAATGGTATGAAACACACTTTCACGAGTTGGGAGAGGATATTGTTCTATGTCAATTTGTGAATTAACAGCCACTTTAAAGTCACCACATATACGAATAGAATCATCCGGTTTTTTGACTAACACGATGGGCGAAGCCCAATTACTAAATTTTACCGGAATAATTATTTTTTGTTCAATTAGTCTATCTATTTCTTTTTTAAATTGAGGCAACTGTGCAAACGGAATGGGTCGACTTCTGAAAAATTTTGGTTGAGCATCAGGCCTAAGACGAACACTTGCCTTAAAATCTTTTACTGTACCGAGAGATAGTTCAAAAACATCACTAAATTTCTCACAAAGTTCTTTTAAACGACCATTGGCTTTTTCCGAAACCGAATTTATTTGCTTAATTGGAAAACTGATTGTTTTGAATAAATCAAAGCCGAACAGGTTATCACCCGCACTGGTGTTTACAAAAACTAAAATCACTTTTTTCTCACAATTTCCACATTTCATATTAACATGCAATTCCCCCAATATGGGAATTATTTTCTTGCCAAAACCATATAATATTCGTTTTGTTTCCAACACTTTGGGACTATTTAACTGTTCATATGTTTTTAAATTAATAATTGAAATTGATGCACCAGAGTCCATTTTAAATTAAAATGTTTTGTTATTAATTTCAACAACGATTAAACTCTTTGAATTGTCTGTTTTTATTTGCCCTGAAATGTCATATATTGTTTCAACCACATCAATGTTATTATTTTGTTTTTTGTTTTTATACACTTTTTTGTATTCTGTTTTTTGCTTTGACATACACACTGGCGCTATTTGTCCCTTTTTACCACATTTATTGCAAATAGAATTTTTAAATTTGCATTCTCCTCTTCTATGAGAACTAAAACAATCCGAACACGATTTATATTTTTGGTTTCCTCTTTTACTATTTTTGTTTTTAACGAACGGCTGTTTGTTCACTACGTTTATATCTCTTGTTTTTTCACTTGAAGTTTCGTTTAATGTAGCCATTGTTTTTGTTGTTGCCTCATAAGACTCTGCAATAAGTAATACTTCTGCGAGTGTTGTTTTCTGCTTTTGCAAAGCAGCAGAACGAACTGCGTCGTGTGGTGTGTTTACAATTATTTGATCCCGAATCATGTCATCTACGTAATTTGATGAGCATGTATTGGAGTTGCAGACAAACTTACATTCTCTCGCCAATCCACGAAGATCTGCAATCCACTCTTTATAAGTTTGAGTACCCTTCATTTGACTTTTAAAAAAATTGTTACGAGCTGCTACTATGTGCTGGCTAACGGAAAAATGTTCCGTTAGTTTTTTGGTTAGTTCTTGATATGTCTGGTCTTCAAGATTTGCAACACCGAATAATTTTTTAAGCAAATCAAACACCTTCGCACCGCACCATGACAAGAAAAACGATTTTTGCTTACCTACTGATGTCACTGAGTAGGCTGCAAAATGTTGTTGCAACTGCTGCAAGTATGAGTCCCACTGTTGTTGTTCCTTATTAAACTTGTGAAACGCTAGTACCATAAAGTGCTCAGTATTGAGTTCCGCTACGGAAGCAACTTCTGGTTTTTTCCAGGATTGATTGCATCCACAATTGTTGCTGGGCTAGCAAATTTTTTGTAAATTCCTGCTGTTGTTGTAAAAGCATTTCCATGCTGCTAAAATTGTCTGTAGATATTTTTGTATTTCTAATAATTCGCGCACAAAGAACGAAAAACAGCACTGTTTTATTATTTTAGTGGTTTTTTCTCCTTTTTTAATTAATTTAACTTTTTTTCCCAAACAGACATATGTAACTTGACTATATCTATGTTAAATAGCCCGCACAATCACTTAATAACTTTTTCACAAATTTTTCCTCGTCGCCACTTGCTACGTTTAGTAAAAAGATCTGCACGCATTTATGGTTATCACGGAACTGCTCGTTTATTTCAATTCTTTCATTTATCTATTTTAACAAAGTTGCAATTCAGGGTATTAGGATTAAGTGTTGTATTTTCTAAGGATTTATATAAAAAGTACTAAGAGTAGTATTTCAAATAACATTAAATATATTGCACTTTTAACTTGAATCTAATGAATCGCTCGCTCTTATAAATCTTGTAAACTAAGAAAGTATTAATTTTTTTAAATTTGTTTAAGCTTATTCGGACTAGTGGTTCTCGAGTTATGACAAAGAAATGAGCCTTAAACGTGACAAATTCCCCTATACGATACTTACTAACTTCAAATTAATTTTTAAATTATTATTTGATGTACCTTGACCAAACTAATGATGCAGAAGTTCTTCTTTTTGGGTATACTTTCATACACAATTATCAGAACTGAGTCGCGAAATCATGTTTTGTACTGTGTTAATATAATGACAACGCTCTATTATTGGTATTTAATTTTTCTTATACAATATATAATTTTACCTTTCCATTAAATAAATAACCGATATTATTAGTTATAATAACAATGTATCGTTATACGAATGATATTTTTATACCAATAATATTAAAATTAAAAGAAAAAATAATATTTTTTTCATTTTTATTTAAATAACTATATATTTCATTTATCTTAAGTTTAAACAAACTATAAAATAAAATTTTTAAACTAATAATTTAAAATAAATTTTAAATTCAAGAAAAAGCTACTTAAAAAAATAAAAATATATATATATAACGTTATTCCTCTGTTATCTTATTCCATTTGTGGTATTTCCAAATATCTAGATGGTTTTGGAATTTTCTAATTCCATTTCACTGTTGGAAGATTGGGATGTTTTTAAAGATGAAGAAACAGACTGAGGGTCTTGAAAATCACAAAGAGTATTTTGAGAAAGTATGGGTATATTGTTTTGGGGTCTCCATTTTTCAAAATTATGCTTAAAAAGAATTTTATCGCCAATTCTCAGTTGGTGTGTAATATCAAATATGTCATTCGCTGGCATAATCAAAAAGACCTTTACTGTAACGTTGTGTTCTGAAAAAATTAAAAACTTTAATAATCTACAGAAAATATTATTCACTTTAATTTTAAAACAATCAAATTACCTTAAAAGAGTTTCGTAAGATGTTTTAAATCCCAAGTAGATAAAAGGTGTTGTATGTATAGTGTTTTCATATGTTTCTTCATCTTAAAGTTTAAAAATATTCTTTAGTTATATTTAGATATATTTAATAAAATGATAGCATTTCAAATGACGAAAATAATATTCATGTTCAATAAATTTTTTATTACATAAAAAACACTTCAATTTAATACTTACCTTAATAAATTTGGCACCAAAAGTATTAATCTGTATACATATGTACATATGTATGTAATAGATATTAATTAATTTTTTTTTAAATTTTATAGACTTTTAAAACTATGCACAGTCAAATCCCTTGTTCACTTCAGGGTTAAAAATAAATCAGTAAAAAGAAATTTAAAAAAACATAAGTTAATGCCATGCATGTTGTCTTTACAACATTCCACAAAATCGTTTATGTCCCGTTATTTTTCTCTTAAACTTACGTTTATATAATGAAACTTTACGTTGCACTAATGATAAATGTGTACTATATACTACATTTCAAGTTTTGTTTTTTACTTCTTTTTTTCTCTCTCTCTCGTTGTTTGTTTTTGAAACTTAAATGGGTTTATACATTATATAGAAGTTTAATTCGTTATAAGTTTTATTAAGCGTTTTGGTTCGCAACCCAAGAAAGACTAACTTAATAATTAAAAATACAATTCTTTATATCTAATTAATTTGATTATTAAGCCATTCGCATTCCATTCCCACGTTGCAATTATCCAGACGGCGCGTGTGCAACGTCAGCATTATTTCTTGAGAATTTTTTGTGCTCGTGTGAAATAGATTGTGCTAACTCCTCCCTTGCCAAAAATCTGCGTCCGGCAGATTGCGTTTTTGATTCAGCGTTGGCCATGTTTTGTATTTGGGGAAGACGCACATGAGAGTAAAGAGCTTTCCAACATAGATATCCTAAAATAATGATAAGGACGAAAATTTTGCCATCTGTTGCTACGGAGTAACGGTATTTCTCGCCCAGATTTTCTAATTCTTTTATGTTTTGTAGGCTGATGTTATGAAGATAATCCATGTCAAGCTGCCTTTTTCCTTCTTAGATACATAGTTGCAGCGATTTGGGGTTGTATCTGTATAGACGTTTCGCTTCTGCACGTGTAAGTTTATTCGAACCTCCTCGTTATTAAGACAAACTGCGTACGTTCCTGACAGGAATTTAGTGGCATTACCGCTCTGCAGGTTGCCTTTAAAGTTAGTGACGAAGATGGTATCCTCCATGACAAGTTCGACAACCTCCTCTTCACAGGATCGATAAGAGCATTTCGCTTCGCCTCCCTTGATTAAGGTTAGAAAACAATCATCTTCGGGGAGTTTTTTCAAATTCTTTCCTTCGCATACTGTATTGTTGTTGATTCGCATACATGGTTCGATGATGACATATTTCTCTTTCTCATTAACCAATAACGTACCATATTGTAGGTCTATAACCTTTCCTTCTTGTACGGATGGCTTGGCGATTAAGTATTTATATTCGGCTTTTGTTACTTAAGGTAATGACAGAACATAAAGGATCGTAGAACCATTTGTGTATACTTTCGGAGCAGCATACTCGATGGCCTCTAACTTGTTGGAGTAAGGAAGCGTTGCAATTTTGTCAATTATTTGGTGAACTTCTTCTCTGTCGAGTACATTAGAGTTTACTACACCACCTTTTGCCATCTGGCAATCTCTCATGATCTCGTTGACTTCGACCTTAATGACCATTATTTGACCTAAGACTTGACTAATAAATTTTTCGACACTCGTCGCATTGACTTCATTGTGGAATCGTGCCACCATCGCATTAACCTTAGATATTGCCTCTTGCGATGCTTTTAATAGCCGATCATTAAATACCCACTGCTGGTTATAATTTTCAATTATGTTTTGCTCGGACTTCAACACGCTGTCCCAATCAGCAGCATCTGGGTTGCCAGCCAACCATTTCCAGGCCGAACCAATCCAATTAATAGAGCGTTTCTGCTTCTTGTATTTACCCATAAGCGTATCTAGTTGGGAAGAAATTGCATTAACATGGAAATTAATTACCATTTTTTCTTTCTCGTCCACAGTGATTTTGCTTAACATTGCCATCGTCTGGTGTAGCAAGCGTTCGTATTCCCCCAGGTTGATGATATGAACGAGGTTGAATATCCACCAACCAGCCAACCCTTGCCATATTTGAATGTAACCAACGGCGAGTGGTATTCGAAAATTTGTGGGCTGGTCACAGAAGTGAGCCACGTGAGACAGGAATGATAAATGTCGTTTGTGCTAATTCTACTGTTAGTATGTTTAGTAGCTACTTAATTCTACTTTGTAGGTTAGTGTGGATAATTTTGGTTAGAAGAATTCCTTATTCTAGGTTAGTGTTTTTACATGTATTTCTACAGATTTAATCTTCTCTTTTGGGTTTTATTATTTAAGTAAGAAATCTTATTCTAAGTTAGTCCTGGCCAGGTTTTATGCTCCTTTGTATTTTTACTTTATTATTCTTATGTTAGGTACCTAATTTTATATAATTTTTTCCTTTATGCGCATTTTTGTGGCTGAAGGCCATAGTTTTCCTTTTTTATTAAAAAATAAAGAAATTTTATAAATTGTTTATTTTTGTTATTATTGTCTGCCATTTGCGAAATGACTAACGATAGTCTCTTAAGCCATAGACCTCTTTAGCATTTCACAACCGACATGGATCACCCTTGCTCTGAAATAGATTTGATTCATTGCAATGTTTTTATACATGTATTTATGCTTAAGCTTTTCTTTTTTAAATTTTGTTTTTAGATATTGAAGGCCTATTTTCGCTTATATTTTTAATATTTTCAATTTAAACATTTTATGCTTTTTTATAAGTACGTACGTACATTAAATTATTTTTCCATTGGCATTTAAAATTTTTTATTTCAAGGCATATTTTTAATTATATTTAATAGTTTTTCGTTTATGCCTTTTTTATTTTTAAATACTGTGAGTCTTTTCCACCAATACGATTTCTTTACTCTCATGGCACCCATGGGGAATTGAACCCCTCCGCAAATATACGGTTTCCACTGAAATTTTGGACCCATTTGTTACAATCTTTGTATGGACTGTAGATTCCGTGTTGATCCCTTTTAGTCTCAATCGTTGATGGCTAAATTGAAAGAAACCTACTCATGGTACGAAGATCTACTACGACCCGTAATAGTGAGGAAACAGAACCGTTGTCCCAAAGAGGAGAAATCACACTAGGGAAGCTATTAATTCTTAATGTGGGTCTTGTGAATCTTTTTCCCAGTGTTCATTTATACTTTGACCCGATTGTTCTTATTACCGATCGCTTTTTTATAAAGTGGTCGATGTTTTGCTTTAATCTGCTTGTTCCTGACATGAACGACGTCACCTGCCTTATATTATTTTGGCGTCACCCGGCGTCTGGTATTGTGCCGCTCCAGGGTGGCCTTTTGTTTTTCCTTTATAGATTTTTTATTTCCTTGTTTAACTTCTTTCGAAAATTCTGTACATTTTGGTAATTAATTCTCTCGGACCTGTTAAAGATAATGTCAACCGGTTTCTTGTTAGTGACAGAGTGTATTATTATATCGATCGGTAGCAATTACTATCAATTCCCGTTCCACTTGCCCATTTTCCTCGCTACGGTCTACAGGAGTTGAATATACCCTGACACCGAATTGCTGAATTACATTCATTACGATTGGACCTATGAAACCACGTTCATTGTCAGTCACAAGAATGAAAGAAACTTCGACTATTTGTTCCCTTCCTTGCAAGGCTGAGCGGTTTCTAAGAGGGAAAAGTTTCCCGAATTTTGAAAATTTGTCTAAAACGCTTATAAAATTCTCATTTTGGAGGACAAAAATGTCCATATGCAATATTTCACAAGGATAAGAAGGAATTGGTGTTGCCTGGAGCTAAGGCATTGGGGAGTGTCGATCGTACTTGTTAGCCTTGCAGATTTCACAATTTCTTATATACCTTCCAACAAGGTTATTCATTTTAGGAAAATAGTATTTTTCCAAGAGTTGTAATTTATTTTCGTTTTTATTTCTATGTGCCCTTTTATGCTCCTCCTCTATCAAGGAACATACTCTATTTGAGCAGGTCCTATAACACAAAAAATGTTCTTAATAAACCTGCTGTAGTAGCCATAAATATTTCTCAGGGATTTAAATTCCGTTAAGGATTTCAGGCTTGAGTTTTTCTTTAAGAATTCGAGTCAGATTCTCCTTGTTAATCTCTTCCAATGATACCACGTGACGTTCATATCCAGGATGGGGATTGAGTTGTGTTACGAAAAACATTGATGGGGGCTTCGACATGTTGAATTAAATCTGTGCTATCCTGTTCGGCACTGTGTACGGTGCCTTCGCTAGCCGTTACTGTATTTGAGTCCTCGGTTTCTATTCTACCTTCACTAGCTATTATTGTATCCGAATCTTCATTTTCTACCCTACCCTCACTAGCTGTGTCAGTAGAAGATTCATCTGCAATGTGGGCACAAAAATCAATAGATGTAGCTCCCTGTTCAGCTTTCACTGAGTCAGTTAAGTCTACTCTACGACATGATAGGGCATCCGCTACTACGTTAGATTTCAAAGGTTTATATACCAGTTCGATCTATTCTGGCCTTCCATCTTTTCAGTTTTGCATTATAATTCCTATTACTGAGGGCGAAGGTCAGGGGTTGGTGATCAGTGAAAATGCGTATTTTCTTAGCGCCGTATAGGTGGGAACGAAAGTTGTCCAATGCCCGGACTATCGCCACATTTCCTGCTTTTTTGTGGCATATGACACTTCTGTTTTGTTGAGAGAGCGGGAAATAAAGGTTATTAGTTTGTCCTTTCCCAACTCCCCTTGGGAAAGTACGGCACCTAGTGCACTATTGGATGCATCTGTCGTCAAATTAAACGGCCTGTCAAAGTCTGGAAAATCTTATACCTCTGATGATGTTAGTAATTCCTTAAGGTAACTGAATGCTTGTAATTCATCTTCTCCGAGAATAATTTTAATTTTTTTAGACTGATTGGCTTTCTGGCTTTCACTTGTGCCATCTACCCGCGAGTAAGGTTGGTTAATGGTTTGGCTACTTTCGCAAAATCCCTAATAAACCTTCTGTAATATAATGTTAACCCGAGGAAACTTTTAAGCTCTTTTAGAGTTATGGGTGGTTTAATGTAAAGAATTGCTTTTACCTATCGGGCAAGATCCCTTCTTCTGTTACTAAATATGCAAGAAATTCGACCTCGGTCCTTATAAACGCTGTTTTTTTCTAAATTCACTCTGAGGTGAGATTCTTGGAGGCACTGAAATACCTTTCTTAGATTATCGAAGTGCTCTTCAGGAGTACTTCCATAGACGATTATGTCATCTATATATACATAGTAGATTTTTCCTATACAACCTCGCAGAACGTCATCAACCATACGTTGAAATATGGCAGGTGCATTACGTAGGCCGAATGGTAGCCTTAGAAACTCATACTTGCCGTTTATTGTAGAAAAGGCTGTTTTCGGAATGTCTTTGGGGTTCATGGGAGTTTGATGAAATCCCGAAGTGAGGTCAAGGGTTGTGAAATATTTTGTCTTTCCGAGGCATGCCAGTGTTGAATTGATGTCGGGGATAGGATAAGTATCAGGTATGGTGACTGCAATTGGTCTTTTGAAGTCTATCACCATCCTATATTGTTTTCCCCATTGGGTTTTGTTTTTTTTTTTTTGGAACCACCCAGATGGGGGAATTGTAAGGACTCCTGGATGGTTGGATTATATTATTTTGTAAAAGTTCCTCTATCTGCCTATCTACCTCTAAACGCATACAAGCCGGGTAAGGATATTGTTTCGATTATATCGGCTCATAGGTGGTGCACCGAATCTTAGCCCTAATTGAGGTTTTTATCGCCTGTTCGTGGTCTATTGGGCCAAATATGTCCTTAAATTCAGTGATTAGTTTACTTAAAGAATTTTCTATTAAGGAAACTTTATTCAACCCATTTACTTTCTGAATTTTGAAGGGAATGCTGACTCCCGAGTATCATCAGATATTATAACGTTAAAAGCTGTGAATCCTGGTAACACGAAGAAAGTAATTTTGGTATCATTGCCACATGGTGCAAAAAATTTTTCAGTTATTTTTCTTCAATTTGTATACTTCCTGCCGCCATCCTGTAACCTGTAGTTTATGTATGGTATGCCGGAAAGGCATGAGTCATAAAATGTATTTCTTCATCGATTGCTTAGACGTTGGGTTGATCCAGAGCGCACTTGTTCTGAAAAGGCCCGTATTTTGTTATTCCATGCATGGTTAGCATTACTCCTGAATTGTGTGCTGCGATCTACGTTCATGGGTTCAGGTCTATCGAGACTAGGCTGTTGTAAAGGTCGCTGTGGACCATATTGTCGATTGACAAATGGGTTAATGTTTAACAAATTTCCTGGAAGAATTTTTGTTTTGTTGAGTCTTACTCGGATCAGAGGAAGCGAAACCAATTGGGACTTGAACCTCCGCAATCCGAGCATTTCTGTCAGAGCCGGAACAGGTTTTTTCGATCCTGCCCAGGCGCCACTTGTGCGGTGGTAACAAGTCGTCCATTATGACTACAAGGTCGCATACTTGCCTGTTAGATAGATAGATATTTTCTTTATTGAAATATATAATATTAAGTACAACAATATTTGTTTTAATATAAAACTTTGATATAAAAATTATAATTATATTTAAAATAAAGATATTTACGGCTTGGTTTTTTAACCGTCAGCCGGAAGTTTGCCTTTAAAATATTTTTAACTTATAACATTTTTTTTTTTAAAAATTGTAATCATCGACTAAAAATTTTCTATAAGTTAATGCATTTTTTACAAAAAGATAAAGTGAACTCCAGTTTTCTTCTCTTCCCCCATTTAGAAGATCATAAATTTCATAATCTGTAAGTCTTGAGTACACTAGGAATTTTCTTCGTATATTTGCAAGTATTGGGCACCTTCCTATAAAGTGCAAAATTGTTTCATCTTCATTCAGGTTACACAAAGAACAAAGAGTGGATTGATTGGTGGTATATTTATTTGAATTTAGCATTAAAAGATCTCCGCGAGTTTTCATTATTAAGGATATTTGGTGTTGGTTATATTTTTCGTTGCAATAGGTAAGGCCTTTTGAGTGCTCTAAAAACTTATATATTCGTTGTTGACTTTTTAGTGCAGTTTCGCGGTAGTTTTGACTAGATTTAGATTTCATAGTATCAATTAACGATTTGCACGAGTTATTCCATATGTTTTTAGATTGGTGTATATTATTTGAATTCAAATCAAAAGAGTTCAAACGATCAACGTAATTTTTGTACAAGTAAATGTTTTTTGATATTATTTTTGATGAAAGTCTGTGAGGTAACCTATGATTTTCATATTCGAAAAGCGTCTTAGAAATATATTGAAGGTGTAGACTGTAAGTATACAGGTGCATCTTCTTGACCGGTTTCTAGAGCAAGTACGTAGTTTGGGGTATTTTATGGTAATTTTAACACGCGTTTAGTAAAAAACCTTTGCAATTTATCAACAATGTCAAACCAACCCAGACCTCATACCTGAGCCCCATATGCTTGTATAGATCTGCAAACAGCTTGAAATAACTTCCACTTTGCCTTTAGCGACACATCCCTTTTTGCAATAAAACTTTTCCACGTGATATTTACACAAACTTTTGCAGCATCATTTTTTGTAATTATATGTTTCGTGTAAGACATTGCCGGAGTTAGTATAATACCTAAATACTTGTATTGAGACACAACTTTTACCTCATCTCCTTTAAACTTCCACTTTTCATTTAAGGCAACACGACCACCTTTCCTAAAAACCATTATCTCCGATTTTGTTAAGTTCACTTCCATTCCCCATGTTTCACAATATATTTCCAAATTATTTATCATTCTCTGTAGGACGCTTATATTTTCGGCAAGAATGACAATATCATCCGCATACACTAAAATTCTTATGTTCAGTTCATCTATGAACAGACCACCTTCCAGTTGCTCATGAAGGTCATTTAGATACAAGGAAAACAACAAAGGCGACAACAAACATCCTTGTTTTACGCCAGAGTTTGCGCTTAAGTAATCCGAGATTTCATCTCCAGTCCATACTGCAGAAAATGTATGTTTATATACATGTTCTAAAAAGTTAACTATTTTTGTGGACAATACGCCAAATGGTAGCTTATACATTAAAAGCTGTCTTGGTATACGATCAAAGGCAGCTTTAAAGTCCACAAAAAACGCGTAGACTCTCTTATGTTCATGAAACTTGATATTGACAATTGCCGTTAAATTATAGATGTTACCAATTGTCGAATAGCCTTTACGAAAACCTGCTTGGAACTCATTTAAAGTTTTATAGTTTGTGGTCCATTGTGTTAATCTTTCATGTATAGCACCCATCATGATCTTGGCTAAGCAATTCATGAAGGATATTCCCGTATAATTGCATGGCATATTAGCATCTCCTTTTTTATGTATTGGGAAAACAATACTACGCTCAAACACCTCAAAAGAACCACTTCCGTTTAATATATTTGTAAAGACTTTCGCCAAAGCGCTTAAAAAGTTATTACTTGCGTTTATAAAAAATTCACCCGGCGCTTTGTTTTCTTTGACCTTTGCCAGTACCAACCTAATCTCTTGCAGTGTAAAAACTTTATCTAGATCTGTATCCACGACTAAATTAGCCGCATACTCCATGTCCAGTGCTCTACTTTGCGGGTTTAACAAAATTTCAAAGTATTCTTTAAAACTTTCTACGCTTATATTATTTCCAACCAATCGTTCTTCTTGCATTATTTCTTTAGCTACTAGCCACCATTTTTTACTGTCTGTAACCGAGTTTAACTTTTGTTCTAATTGTTTATAATGATTTACTTTTTTTGTTTTACAAATTGTTTGATATTTGTTCTTCTTCTCTGTGTATTTTTCTTTATCAACATCATCTTGAGAGATTCTAAACTTTTGTAAAGCTGCGAGGGATTTTTGCCTCGCATTATTGCATTGATTATCAAACCATTTATTCTTAAATTGTATGTGTTTGCCATTTATTTTTGGTACTTTATACGATTCAACAATTAATTTCGACATATCGCTTAAGTTAAGATTGTCTTTATATTTTTGCATTTCATTTAAATTTGAATTAAGCTTGGCACAATAATTATCTTTGTTGTTGTAGTTCCATTTTAACTTTGGCAATAGGTTTATTTTCCTTTTATCATTCTGTGTTGTTGTGAAATTAAGGTAAAGTGTGATTGGTAAATGATCAGACCATGTTTGATTATCCACAGTAAATTTTTCGACCATTGTTAATATATCAAGTGACACTGCGCATATACCATTTACTGAATTTCCTGAACTGCCAACATACGTGTAACAACCTTCTCCATCGCCTGCAGTTCTTCCATTTAAAATCAACAGACCACAATTATTATTACAACTTTGTCCATTGACTTTCTACCACTTAAGCCAGCCTTAAAAGAATTTTCGAGAATTTCATCCAAATATTGTTGCTCTTCGCCAATTCTGACATTCAGATCGCCCATTATAATAGGGTTGATTATTTCATTTTCAAGTAAAGCATTAACTAAGTCCTCAAACTCATTGCCCCAATTTGCACCGCGTAAGTAAGCTGGTATTATCGTGAAGTTTTTTGAATTTAATTTTACAACCATAGTATCAACACTGCCATATGCCCTAATTTCAAACTTCACTCCAAAATTAGTTAAATTTTTACGAATACCAAAAACATAGCCACCAATACCTCTTCCAAACCTGCTATTACGTGTAGCTGATTTCCATTTAATATTAAAATTTTTGAATTTACCATTAAATTTTTCAAAACTACTATTTTCGACATGTGTCTCCAACAATATAAATATATCTGATTCCCATAAGTACTCAAATAAATCCAGATTATCAAATTTATTATTTAAACCGTTAACATTATAAGCAATTATTTTAAGTGTACAATTTTTATTTTCATTACATAAATTCTTATCAACTAAACATTGATTACCATTTTTAACTTTACTACTTCCGGCTATACTTAGTTTTTTTGATTTAACAATGACATATAACACAAATTTATTGAATCAATTTTATCATTAAAAATCGTTTTTAAAAATTCTTTGCCATTTTGACTACCACACATTAATAATTTATCTTTATTCCAAAATAGCCATTTCTTATCAATTTTCATCCTATCATTTCTCACTAGTATTTTTAAATCTTTATTCAATGACTTAAGTTGTGTTTTTAATTGTAACATAACTTTTTTATTTTGTTGCTTTTCATCACTTAAATCTTTATCTACGAATACAGAGGTACCTTTAAGTTTCTTGGCGTTGTTAAAAACTGCATTTGCCATTTCTTCCGTCCTGAATTCTGCCACTCCACATACCGTTTCATCTGTCTCATACAGCTTACGGACCCATTTCACAACAAAATCCGGAATTCCCATTGTTTCAGCACATATTTTAGTAATATTTTCTTTCAAATCACCATTTTTTTCAATACCACGGAAGACTACATTTTTTTGTTTGTTTTTATCTACTAGGCGCATTAGCTCTTGATGATCCTTCTGATGTTCGAATTTTAGTATTTTTACCTCTTCCTTCAATGCCTCATTTTCCATCTTTAAAAGTCCAACTTGTGAGCAGCAATCTTGCATTGTTTGTTTTATCTCCTCTATGTCGGCTTTGGTAGATACATTTTTTAACTTCTCATCAAGCACCGTTTGAATTGAACCTTGAATTATGCTAACAATATCGTTTAGCTGCATATTTGCCGGTAAACTACACGCCCCTGCATTTGACATATTTTCTGGAGTTAACTCCGACTGCTTTCTTTTGGCTTGTTGGGTATTTGGTGTTGACAGTTTACCGTCACTGGTTATCGTTCTTTGCATCCTAAAAGTATGCAACCGCTTTTTCGTTTTTTATAATTTATATTTAAGTTTTTCAACAGCTTTTTAAATTTACGTTCCAAAAAGCTCAATTGTGTTTATTTAAAGGCTCAGTTGTGTATATTTAAAAGCTTTTACATAGTTTGCTTCTACAGATAACTTTTGTTTTTTTTTTCATTTGTCTCTCATTGGGATTTTGACTTATTTTAAAATCACTTTATACAAAAGTAAATGCAATTATATGCTTAGTTTATTTTTTCAAAACGTGGGTTTTTCTTTATATTTTCGATTTTTCTATGTTACAAACGTTATACACGTCTTTTGATTATAAAAACTTTATTCAAAACAGAGAGCACTAAAAACACAACTTTACACCACCGACTATACAGACAAAGCTCCATACTTGCCTGTTTGGAACGGTGTTCTGCCATTTGTACCGTTTATGTAACGACTTCAAGTACTCTTCTTTCCATCGCACGGCGAACTGGTGATGTACAGCTTTCAACTTTTCCCATCGGGTTATGACAGACATTTCTTGGCATGACTGTTCGGGGAAAGCTATTAAAGGAGCTCCTCTTAAAAAATGTCCCGGAGTTAGAGCTGTCAAATCAGATGGATCTTCCGACAGAGCGGAGATTGGCCGCGAGTTAAGCACACCTTCAATCCGAGCTAATATAGTAGAAAAGTCTTCAAAGTTATATTTATGAGCGCCCGCTATGCGTTTAAAATGAAATTTGAAGCTTTTTACAGCGGCTTCACATAAGCCGCCCATATTAGGAGCGTGGGGTGGTATAAACCTCCACTCAAACCCGTGAGACAAATACTTTTGCGAAATGTCCTGAGCTGAGCTTCGGAGAAACGCAGAAAATTCGCGTTCCAGAACTCTACTGGCACCAAGAAAGTTTTTCCCATTGTCTGAAGTAACCCTTTGGGGGAGGCCCCCCTTTCATGTATGTGGATTTGCGAAAAGGTGAGACTTTTAGCTCAAATGGCCCAGCGAAGTCAACGCCTGTTGTCTTAAAGGGTGGCGATAAAGTGCACCGTTCAGGTGGTAAGAGAGCCATAATCTGAGAACATGGCTGCTGTCTTTGTATGATGCAAACTTTGCATTTGTGTATTATGCCTTTTACTCGTTGTTTAAGCCTTGCTATGAAA
The DNA here is from genome assembly GCA_943735925.1 of Pollenia amentaria. NCBI lineage: Eukaryota > Metazoa > Arthropoda > Insecta > Diptera > Polleniidae > Pollenia > Pollenia amentaria. The sequence continues at coordinate 86,808,945 of OX031010.1, read as the reverse complement.
TATTCAGATTGTACGATTCTGCACATTTGGCTGCATTCACCATGATAAAGGAATTTGTGCAGGTATTGTAAATAAAGCTGACAAAACTTTGAATTACCCGGTAGTATTATAGAGTACCGCTTTATATGAAAGAGTTGATTGAACTAGTCTTCCGTTTGCCCGCATAACTAAATCTGAGTCCAAAAATGGATTTAAAGGTTTAAGAGAACTTTTCTTTGGCAACCCTTTATTGGATCGCAGACATCTGTACTCTTCAATACAAAATGTTTCTTGAGCTAACGTAATAAGGCGTAATTTTGTAAATTTCATTTCCACCTGTGTCAGATTTATTGAATTTGGATTTTGGGACTTTCCATCCACATTCTTCATGCAGCTTCTATAAATTCTGAATATGTAGCATACAACGCGTAAAGCTTTGCTATAAGATGAAAATCTGCTAAGAATCTCATTCTCCTGCACTTCTGCATTAAGAGATTGGGTTACCTTTGCAGCCATTTCCACCGCTTTAAGGGGATTTCTTTTTGGCCATTCTGTTGAGGCTTTGGTCAGCCATGATGGTCCATGCCACTAGAGAGAACTGTTTACTAGATATTGAGGCTTACAACCTCGCGTTCCCAAATCCGCTGGGTTATCATGAGAGGCTACATGATGCCACCTTGCATATGAAACTCATCTATGAATCTGACCTATTCTATTGGCGACATATGTTTCCCATGTCGATGGTGGTTCAGACAGCCAACCTAAGGTAATGGATGAATCCGTCCACAAATGAACCTTTTTCGCTTTCATGTTCAAGGACGATATTACGTAATTAATTAGATTGGCTAGAAGCACTGCTCCGCTGAGTTCTAGGCGAGGTAGAGAAACTGTTTGAATCGGGGCAACTTTACTTTTCGCCACCAACAAATTAGCAAACGTATTGTGAGCACTGTCATGACACCGTACATATACTGTAGCACAATATGCTGTTTTAGAAGCATCTGAGAACCCGTGCAATTGAACCTTATACGACGGGTTATATTGTATCCAGCGTTTAGTAGAAATTATTTCTATTCGAGCGAGATCTTGAACAAGCTCGTTCCACCTTTGTAAACAGTCTGGAGATACCTCTTCATCCCATTCTAGGCATTCTAACCAGAGCTGTTGAATAAGTGTTTTCGCTCTTATAACGATAGGTGCAAGCCATCCCGCAGGATCGAATAGCTTTGCCACCGCCGACAGAATTTTAAGTTTGGTGATTGTTGATGTTTGTTCAATTGGCTCGAATTTATAAGTAAATGAGTCTGTGAGCGCATTCCACTTGATCCCAAGGGTTTTGGTAGAGCTTTTATCATGAAAGCGCAGAAAATCATAATCATATAAATCTTCTTTTGGTATGTCCGACAATAATTTGGTATCATTCGCTGTTATTTTCTTTAGAAAAAATCCGGCTGATCGCAATGCGAAGATAAGCTGTTTTTGAGCTGACACAACTTCTTCTAGCGAGTAGAAAATAATTTATATTTTTAAATAACTTTTAATAAAACTTATCAGATTTTAAAATTTAATAAGAGAACGTAATGGCCTTTTATAAGTTCCAATCTCAAGAGTACGCAATTTACTTTATGGTGTGAGTGTACAGAATTAACTAGCTAAAGAGCACGCAATACATTTTTACTTTTAATTCACGCGTATGTTAATAAAAGTGTGTTTGGGGTTATACGAGGGTACGCATGAAAATTCGCTTAACACATTCGAAAAAATTTTGCAATATATAATTTTATTTACTTAACTTACTTATTTTATGCGCGGCAATATTGAATGGGATTAATTTAACTTCAATTCTAATTAAAATTATAACCACTAAGTGGAACTTAATTTCATTTCATTATTTAAAATTGAATTAAATTTAATTCAATTTTAAGTTAACTCCAAATTAAACTTTAACCGTTGTAAGTTTTAAGTTCGAGTTTACGCTTCAACATTTATTTTTATTTTAACCTTTTATTTTTCAGCGGAGTGTATCCGTCTGTTGTCTCCGTTTCAATATTTCAATATAATGATTATAGGTATATGTGTGTATGTTCCTGTGACTATTCCCTTATTGTAACTATGTAATGTTTATTTTCGTTTATTATGGTGCTTGTTTTCTCTTTTCTGCGCACTTAAATTTTTATATTTATTTAAAAAAAATTCTTTTAGCAATTACTTTCCTCTTTATTGCATAATTTTAGCTTTATAGGATTACAAAATAAAGTGTTAATAATGTTTGCTACTAATTTCTCCAAATATTATATGTTAAGAGAAAAGCCACCCCGAAACTAAGCAGGAAAATAATCTGAGATGTTTAGCATACCTATGTGTGTGTGTGTGTATGATTTTAGATTTAAAGTTTGAATTGCTAAGAGAACGCAATTAAAATTATATATGCAATTTAAACACGTAGCGCAAGTTTATGAGTGGATGCACAATATGAAAAGATGAGGGACCAATTTTACGTACAATTAATAAGAGTGAGTGTGTGTGTATGATTTCAATATTGCGAGCTCACAAAGCACTAGTTCGATTTGTCTCACTTGTTTGCTTTAACTTAAATTTTCTCTTTTGATATTTTAATAATTTATCTTTCCTAAATTTAAATTCTTATTTTTCTTGGTTCTACTTATTCACCATTTTTTTAATACAAAATTTTTGGGTTTTTTTTATTCTAAGAGACTGTAATGTTAAGAGCATGTAATAACGCGAAATTTTATGCACTTCTTTTTTTTTTTTTGTTTTTTTTTTTTTAATTTATTTTGCTTTAAATTTATTAAAAATTTTACAACCGAGAAAAAAAATTATGCACAGAGAAAACTTAGTTTATATGTTAAATTTTGAGGAAATTCAAACCAATGGACATGAAATTTGATTAAGAGAACCGAACTCCTTAAGCTTTGTTTTTATTATTTTTAGGGAAGAGTTCTAGTAAGTGCTCCAAACAATAATTTAAATTTTTGTATATCTACTTACATAAATAACTCTCTTTGAACTTTTTTTTTTCTCTTTTTTTCTGTTCTGCGCGGTCTTCTGGCTTTTTCCTTCTCTTAATTACTTCTTAAATGGCAGATTTTCGTTGTTGTTTTCATTTATTTCTTCTCTTAAGGACTATATTTTTTTCTGAACTTTTTTATTCTTTTATAGATCTTAACTTTCCTTTAATTTAATTTTTAAACAACATAATACCTATTTCTATTTATATTTTTGTTTTCCATATAGGTATTTTTCTTCAATTAACAATTTTTCACTGGTATCAAGGAACACGCTACAAAGAGCCACATATGTACATAGTTTTTTAACCTTAATTTTTCGCACACGAAACGATCTATTTTATTTTTTAATACCTTTTTATTCTTTATTTTTACACACACACACTTGGGAATAGTCACGATAGTTTTTATTTAAATAAAGGTATAACTTTGGTACTTACAGCTTCTGTTGCTTACATATACTGGTGACGATGAAATTTTTAATCTTCTCATTACCTCATTTTTTCCATGAATTCTTCTTGAGTATTTATTTTTAATTGGGGTTTTTTTCTGACCACTGGTTGTTTACTAGAAGGACCATGTAGTTCTGTGTCTTAGGGTCACAGCCAGAACTCTTAAATATTCCTTTGGTTGGCTCAGAACTGCCGGGCACCAACCTTTTGGTGTATTTACTTTGGGAAGATGACCATTATTGTCACTCATAAGAGTGATTATAATAGTAGGGATTTTAGGGTGAAAAGAAATAAAAAAACCAAGAGTTAAGGGTTTTCTCTTTTCAACGTAAAATTTTATTTACAATTTTATTTAAAAATTTATTGTTAGTATGTTACCTCAGAGTACAGTAGAGTGAGATGGGGGGTTGGAGCAATTCAGCTTGTACTTAGGTTAAGTTATCGTTCAAACCACTTGTTAGGTTAGGAGTTAGAGTACAATTAGGTTTAAGAATTTACAATTTTAGGCTTACGAATTTACAATTTTAGGTTTAAGAATTTAATCGAAGTTGATTTTACTGAACTTGTTCGTTCTGTTGCTAGGCAAGAATTGAACGATTATATTTGTTTGCTGTAAACTTATTCTACCTTCCTCGGCTTGCAGAAAACCGAAGGCGGTTGGAATAATTCCGTAATTTTAAGTGTTTAAAAAGATAATAAATAAATTTCAAAAAAGAGTTAAATCCCTAACGCCCTCTTGATAACTTATTAAATAGGGTAGTACGAATTCGTGGTTTAAATAATGACACGGATAATAATAAGCAAAATAAAATAAAGAATTTCTACAATAATAACAATTCAGGTCTTTTCGCAAACCTTAATAATATTTTTAGTTAAAATAATAATAAAAAAAAATTCAAATAATTCATTTTTAGTATACAATATTATAGTAACAAATTCAAATACTTAATTTTAAGAATAAAATATTGTAGTGGCAAATTCAAGTACGTAATTTTACAAATAAAATAATGGTGTCTAAACGAAGGTTTAGACATGGCGCCGGCCCTGGCCTTTGCCTAGTAATTAGGGTGTATAGTTGATGCACAACACGTTGACCAGCGACTTGATGGCCTCGGCTAATATCTGCCCATCTGGCTTAACTGGTGATTGACGGGTTTGTTGGGCTGCTGGTTGTGCGGCTTGCCGCTGCTGATGATGTTGTTGCTGCAGCTAGTTTTGACGACGTTGCTGCTGCTGACGACGTTGTTGCTGCCGCTGGTTTTGACGACGTTGCTGTTGCTGACGACGTTGTTGGTGTTGGCGACGCTGTTGTCGTTGCTGGGGACGTAATGGTCGAGCCCTTACAGGTAACCTACTGGCGCTCAGGTTCCTGGAGGGTTCTCTGTTGGCACTTACGCCTCTGGAGGGTGCTCTACTAGCGGCTCTTCTGCCGGAGGATCGGATGAGGGCTCTGCTTGGAGAGACGGTTCTGCTGGAGCCGGTACCTACCGCCCACGGATGCCTCCCGCTGCCGACTATGACGCCGAGGCAGATGCAACATGGTATGGTGCAGCTGTTCGCACCGTTTACAGCCCTCTATGGAGGTGCACGAATTAAGCGTATGGCTTCTTGCCAGGCAATTGAAGCAGTAGCCGAGATTACCTACCACCTAGCGTCGCTATGGAAGTGCACGAATTAAGCGTATGGCTTCTTGCCAGGCAATTGAAGCAGTAGCCGAGATTGCCTACCACCTCGCGTCGTCGCTCAACCGTCATCTTCTTGAACTTTCGGCACCCCCCTAGACCATGGTAGCCCCGGCAGAGTACACAGTAAAAGACCTCCAAATCCCTCGGTTGCGTACTACTCTGGCCTCTCGCACTACGGCCTGCACTTGGCACTCTTGTGGACGTAAGTCTGCGGTTTGATCTATGGCTAAAGGAAAGAAATAGCAAACGAGACAAACACAATTTGGTTAGTAACTTATAGTAAATTTATAAAGGGTAGGCGGAAAGGGGTTGTGAGGCGCTAACGGTTACGGGTATTTAGAGGGTGTATGAGAGGATCATGAGGTTAGTGTGGTATTAGTAAAGGTTGTTAACATGGGCTAAGTAAACTCCCATGGACCCATAATATTGCGCGTAAATATGTAGTTATGCGTCATAACCATAGTTAAGATACAGTAGTAATTTCAGGATAGTGTAGTAGAGTTAATTATTGCAGGCTTAGTTGCCCAGAAATGGCAGGTAGCATAGTTTGACGATGGGTTTGGATACTACGCCAGAGGATGTGCGAACCTCCGCAATCCGAGCATTTCCCTTCATAGCCGGAACAGGTTTTTCCGATCCTGCCCAGGCGCCACTCGTGCGGTGGTAACAAGTCGTCCATTATGACTACAAGGTCGCCTACTTGCCTGTTTGGAGCGGTGTTCTGCCATTTGTACCGTTTATGTAACGACTTCAAGTACTCTTCTTTCCATCGCACGGCGAACTGGTGATGTACAGCTTTCAACTTTTCCCATCGGTTTATGACAGACATTTCTTGGCATGACTGTGCGGGGAAAGCCATTAAAGGAGCTCCTCTTAAAAAATGTCCCGGAGTTAGAGCTGTCAAATCAGATGGATCTTCCGACAGAGCGGAGATTGGCCGCGAGTTAAGCACATCTTCAATCCGAGCTAAGATAGTAGAAAAATCTTTAAAGTTATATTTATGAGCGCCCGCTATGCGTTTTAAATGAAATTTGAAGCTTTTTACATTTGCTTCCCATAAGCCGCCCATATGAGGAGCGTGGGGTAGTATAAACCTCCACTCAAACACGTGAGACAAATACTTTTGCGAAATGTCCTGAGCTGAGCTTCGGAGAAACGCAGAAAATTCGCGTTCCAGAACTCTACTGGCACCAAGAAAGTTTTTCCCATTGTCTGAAGTAACTCTTTGGGGGAGGCCCCCCTTTCATGTACGTGGAGTTGCGCAAAGGTGAGACTGTTAGCTCAAATGGCCCAGCGAAGTCAACACCTGTTGTCTGAAAGGGTGGCGATAAAGTGCACCGTTCAGGTGGTAAGGGAGCCATAATCTGAGAACATGGCTGCTGTCTTTGTATGATGCAAACTTTGCATTTGCGTATTATGCATTTTACTCGTGGTTTAGAGAAACTGTTTGAATCGGGGCAACTTTACTTTTAGCCACCAACAAATTAGCAAACGTATTGTGAGCACTGTCATGACACCGTACATATACTGTAGCACAATATGCTGTTTTAGAAGCATCTGAGAACCCGTGCAATTGAACCTTATACGACGGGTTATATTGTATCCAGCGTTTAATAGAAATTATTTCTACTCGAGCGAGATCTTAAACAACCTCGTTCCACCTTTGTAAACAGTCTGGAGATACTTCTTCATCCCATTCTAGGCATTCTAACCAGAGCTGTTGAATAAGTGTTTTCGCTCTTATAACGATAGGTGCAAGCCATCCCGCAGGATCGAATAGCTTTGCCACCGTCGACAGAATTTTACATTTGGTGATTGTTGATGTTTGTTCAATTGGCTCGAATTTATAAGTAAATGAGTCTGTGAGCGCATTCCACTTGATCCCAAGGGTTTTGGTAGAGCTTTTATCATGAAAGCGCAGAAAATCTATAATCATATAAATCTTCTTTTGGTATGTCCGACAATAATTTGGTATCATTCGCTGTTATTTTCTTTAGAAAAAATCCGGCTGATCGCAATACGAAGATAAGCTGTTTTTGAGCTGACACAACTTCTTCTAGCGAGTAGAAAATAATTTATATTTTTAAATAACTTTTAATAAAACTTATCAGATTTTAAAATTTAATAAGGGAACGTAATGACCTTTTATAAGTACCATTCTCAAGAGTACGCAATTTACTTTATGGTGTGAGTGTACAGAATTAACTTGCTAAAGAGCACGCAATACATTTTTACTTTTAATTCACGCGTATGTTAATAAAAGTGTGTTTGGGGTTATACGAGGGTACGCATGAAAATTCGCTTAACACATTCGAAAAAATTTTGCAAAATATAAATTTATTTACTTAACTTACTTATTTTATGCGCGGCAATATTGAATGGGATTAATTTAACTTCAATTCTAATTAAAATTATAACCACTAAGTGGAACTTAATTTCATTTCATTATTTAAAATTGAATTAAATTTAATTCAATTTTAAGTTAACTCCAAATTAAACTTTAACCGTTGTAAGTTTTAAGTTCGAGTTTACGCTTCAACATTTATTTTTATTTTAACCTTTTATTTTTCAGCGGAGTGTATCCGTCTGTTGTCTCTGTTTCAATATTTCAATATAATGATTATAGGTATATGTGTGTATGTTCCTGTGACTATTCCCTTATTGTAACTATGTAATGTTTATTTTAGTTTATTATGGTGCTTGTTTTCTCTTTTCTGCGCACTTAAATTTTTATATTTATTTAAAAAAAATCTTTTAACAATAACTTTCCTCTTTATTGCATAATTTTAGCTTTATGGGATTACAAAATAAAGTGTTAATAATGTTTGCTACTAATTTCTCCAAATATTATATGTTAAGAGAAAAGCCACCCCGAAACTAAGCAGGAAAATAATCTGAGATGTTTAGCATACCTATGTGTGTGTGTGTGTGTATGATTTTAGATTTAAAGTTTGAATTGCTAAGAGAACGCAATTAAAATTATAAATGCAATTTAAACACGTTGCGCAAGTTTATGAGTGGATGCACAATATGAAAAGATGAGGGACCAATTTTACGTCCAATTAATAAGAGTGAGTGTGTGTGTATGATTTCAATGTTGCGAGCTCACAGAGCACTGGTTCGATTTGTCTCACTTGTTTGCTTTAACTTAAATTTTCTCTTTTGATATTTAAATAATTTATCTTTCCTAAATTTAAATTCTTATTTTTCTTGGTTCTACTTATTCAACATTTTTTAATACAAAATTTTTGGGTTTTTTTTCTAAGAGACTGTAATGTTAAGAGCATGTAATAACGCGAAATTTTATGCACTTCTTTTTTTTTGTTTTTTTAATTTATTTTGCTTTAAATTTATTAAAAATTTTACAACCGAGAAAAAAAATTTATGCACAGAGAAAACTGATATTTTAGTTTATATGTTAAATTTTGAGGAAATGCAAACCAATGGACATGAAATTTGATTAAGAGAACCGAACTCCTTAAGCTTTGTTTTTATTATTTTTAGGGAAGAGTTGTAGTAAGTGCTTCAAACAATAATTTAAATTTTTGTATATCTACTTACATAAATAACTCTCTTTGAACTTTTTTTTCTCTTTTTTTCTGCGCGGTCTTCTGGCTTTTTCCTTCTCTTAATTACTTCTTAAATGGCAGATTTTCGTTGTTGTTTTCATTTATTTCTTCTCTTAAGGACTGTATTTTTTTCTGAACTTTTTTATTCTTTTATAGATCTTAACTTTCCTTTAATTTAATTTTTAAACAACATAATACCTATTTCTATTTATATTTTTGTTTTCCATATAGGTATTTTTCTTCAATTAACAATTTTTCACTGGTATCAAGGAACACGCTACAAAGAGCCACATAGGTACATAGTTTTTTAACCTTAATTTTTCGCACACGAAACGATCTATTTTATTTTTTAATACCTTTTTATTCTTTATTTTTACACACACACACTTGGGAATAGTCACGATAGTTTTTATTTAAATAAAGGTATAACTTTGGTACTTACAGCTTCTGTTGCTTACATATACTGGTGACGATGAAATTTTTAATCTTCTCATTACCTCATTTTTTCCATGAATTCTTCTTGAGTATTTATTTTTAATTGGGGTTTTTTTCTGACCACTGGTTGTTTACTAGAAGGACCATGTAGTTCTGTGTCTTAGGGTCACAGCCAGAACTCTTAAATATTCCTTTGGTTGGCTCAGAACTGCCGGGCACCAACCTTTTTGTGTATTTACTTTGGGAAGATGACCATTATTGTCACTCATAAGAGTGATTATAATAGTAGGGATTTTAGGGTGAAAAGAAATAAAAAACCAAGAGTTAAGGGTTTTCTCTTTTCAACGTAAAATTTTATTTACAATTCTATTTAAAAACTAGCTTAACCCGGTGCGCTTCGCTACACTGGTAAAAAAAATAAATAAGAAAAAAATTGCAGTATTTTTTTAATGTGTAATTTATTTATTTTTGCTCCCCCTGCACCTACCCCCTTTTTTTTTGTTTTGAAAGTTGTCCTGTAAAGGTTGATAACTTTTGTGTTCAGATATATGGTATTTAATATTTCTTTATATGAGGGGTACTGCTCCTCCTCTGTCTACCCCGCCCATTTCTATATTGAAATTAATAGTTTACCATAGTAGTAGCTGTAACCACTTTTGAAGACTCTTCCTTTAATAGTTCTTCTGTTGAGCGATACTTAATTTATGCATCCTATGGAAGGTATTTCCCCCCTTGCGCCTACCCGCTTTATTTTTATTTTCAAAAGTATAGTATACCATAAGAGAGACTTCTGCAAAGTTTGAACATTCTCACTATAAAAGTTCTTAAGATATGCGATATTAACCATTGGCGTCCTATGGTGGGTACCACTTCCCCCGCTGCTATTATATTTCAATTTGGGGGCTCTGAAGATCCTACTACCAAAAGTTCAACAAAATGCGTGCAGCGGCTCTTAATTATATTTCTATCTATGAGGGGTACTGCTCCTCCCCTGTCAACACCGCCCATTTTTATATTGAAATTTATATTTTACCATAATAGTAGCTTTAACCACGTTTGAAGACTGTCCCTTTTATAGTTCTTCAGTTGAGCGATATTTAATATATGCATCCTATGGGAGGTATTTCCCCCCTGCGCCTACCGCTTTATTTTTATTCTCAATAGAGTAGAGTACCATAAGAGTGACTTCTACAAAGTTTGAACATTCTCACTATAACAGTTCTTAAGATATGCTATATTAAACACTGGCGTCCTTTGGGGGAACCACTTCCCCCGCTACTATTCTATTTAAATTTTGGGGCTTAGAAGATCCTACTACAAAAAGTTCAGCAAAATGCGGCGATAATTAATATTGGCATCCTATGGGGGGTACCAATTCCCCTGCCCCTATCGAAAAAATAAGTAGCCTATTTTATTTCTAGGGCTCACGTGATGTTACTGTAAAAATTTCAGGAAAATCGGTTCAGTAGTTTCGGAGTCTATAAAGCGACAAACAAACATACAAACATACATAATTCATTTTTATATATATAGACTAGCTTAACCCGGTGCGCTTCGCTACACTGGCATCCTATGGGAGGTATTTCCCCCCCTGCGCCTACCCGCTTTATTTTTATTTTCAAAAGTGTAGTATACCATAAGAGTGACTTTTAGAAAGTTTGAATATTCTCACTATTACAGTTCTTAAGATATGCGATGTTAAACATTGGCGTCCTATGGGGTATTCCTATACCCCCGCTGCTATTTTATTTCAATTCCGGGGATCAGAAGATCCTACTACAAAAAGTTCAGCAAAATGCGTGCAGCGGCTCTTAAGATATGCGATAATTAATATTGGCATCCTATGGGGGTACCAATTCCCCTGCCCCTATCGAAAAAATAAGTAGCCTATTTTATTTTTAGGGTTCACGTGATGTTACTGTAAAAATTTCAGGAAAATCGGTTCAGTATAATATTGGCATCCTATGGGGGGTACCAATTCCCCTGCCCCTATCGAAAAAATAAGTAACCTATTTTATTTTTAGGGCTCACGTGATGTTACTGTAAAAATTTCAGGAAAATCGGTTCAGTATAATATTGGCATCCTATGAGGGGTACCAATTCCCCTGCCCCTATCGAAAAAATAAGTAGCCTATTTTATTTTTAGGGCTCACGTGATGTTACTGTAAAAATTTCAGGAAAATCGGTTCAGTAGTTTCGGAGTCTATAAAGCGACAAACAAACATACATAATTCATTTTTATATATATAGATTTATAGATTTATTGTTAGTATGTTACCTCAGAGTACAGTAGAGTGAGATGGGGGGTTGGAGCAATTCAGCTTGTACTTAGGTTAAGTTATCGTTCAAACCACTTGTTAGGTTAGGAGTTAGAGTACAATTAGGTTTAAGAATTTACAATTTTAGGCTTACGAATTTACAATTTTAGGTTTAAGAATTTAAGCGAAGTTGATTTTACTGAACTTGTTCGTTCTGTTGCTAGGCAAGAATTGAACGATTATATTTGTTTGCTGTAAACTTATTCTACCTTCCTCGGCTTGCAGAAAACCGAAGGCGGTTGGAATAATTCCGTAATTTTAAGTGTTTAAAAAGATAATAAATAAATTTCAAAAAAGAGTTAAATCCCTAACGCCCTCTTGATAACTTATTAAATAGGGTAGTACGAATTCGTGGTTTAAATAAGGACACGGATAATAATAAGCAAAATAAAATAAAGAATTTCTACAATAATAACAATTCAGGTCTTTTCGCAAACCTTAATAATATTTTTAGTTAAAATAATAATAAAAAAAAATTCAAATAATTCATTTTTAGTATACAATATTATAGTAACAAATTCAAATACTTAATTTTAAGAATAAAATATTGTAGTGGCAAATTCAAGTACGTAATTTTACAAATAATGGCCTCGGCTAATATCTGCCCATCTGGCTTAACTGGTGATTGACGGGTTTGTTGGGCTGCTGGTTGTGCGGCTTGCCGCTGCTGATGATGTTGTTGCTGCCGCTAGTTTTGACGACGTTGCTGCTGCTGACGCCGTTGTTGCTGCCAATGGTTTTGACGACGTTGCTGTTGCTGACGACGTTGTTGGTGTTGGCGACGCTGTTGTCGTTGCTGGGGACGTAATGGTCGAGCCCTTACAGGTAACCTACTGGCGCTCAGGTTCCTGGAGGGTTCTCTGTTGGCACTTACGCCTCTGGAGGGTGCTCTACTAGCGGCTCTTCTGCCGGAGGATCGGATGAGGGATCTGCTTGGAGAGGCGGTTCTGCTGGAGCCGGTACCTACCGCCCACGGATGCCTCCCGCTGCCGACTATGACGCCGAGGCAGATGCAACATGGTATGGTGCAGCTGGTCGCACCGTTTACAGCCCTCTATGGAGGTGCACGAATTGAGCGTATGGCTTCTTGCCAGGCAATTGAAGCAGTAGCCGAGATTGCCTACCACCTCGCGTCGTCGCTCAACCGTCATCTTCTTGAACTTTCGGCACCCCCTAGACCATGGTAGCCCCGGCAGAGTACACAGTAAAAGACCTCCAAATCCCTCGGTTGCATACTACTCTGGCCTCTCGCACTACGGCCTGCACTTGGCATTCTTGTGGACGTAAGTCTGCGGTTTGATCTATGGCTAAAGGAAAGAAATAGCAAACGAGACAAACACAATTTGGTTAGTAACTTATAGTAAATTTAGAAAGGGTAGGCGGAAAGGGGTTGTGAGGCGCTAACGGTTACGGGTATTTAGAGGCTGTATGAGAGGATCATGAGGTTAGTGTGGTATTAGTAAAGGTTGTTAACATGGGCTAAGTAAACTCCCATGGACCCATAATATTGCGCGTAAATATGTAGTTATGCGTCATAACCATAGTTAAGATACAGTAGTAATTTCAGGATAGTGTAGTAGAGTTAATTATTGCAGGCTTAGTTGCCCAGAAATGGCAGGTAGCATAGTTTGACGATGGGTTTGGATACTACGCCAGAGGATGTGCGAACCTCCGCAATCCGAGCATTTCCCTTCATAGCCGGAACAGGTTTTTCCGATCCTGCCCAGGCGCCACTCGTGCGGTGGTAACAAGTCGTCCATTATGACTACAAGGTCGCCTACTTGCCTGTTTGGAGCGGTGTTCTGCCATTTGTACCGTTTATGTAACGACTTCAAGTACTCTTCTTTCCATCGCACGGCGAACTGGTGATGTACAGCTTTCAACTTTTCCCATCGGTTTATGACAGACATTTCTTGGCATGACTGTGCGGGGAAAGCCATTAAAGGAGCTCCTCTTAAAAAATGTCCCGGAGTTAGAGCTGTCAAATCAGATGGATCTTCCGACAGAGCGGAGATTGGCCGCGAGTTAAGCACATCTTCAATCCGAGCTAAGATAGTAGAAAAATCTTTAAAGTTATATTTATGAGCGCCCGCTATGCGTTTTAAATGAAATTTGAAGCTTTTTACATTTGCTTCCCATAAGCCGCCCATATGAGGAGCGTGGGGTAGTATAAACCTCCACTCAAACACGTGAGACAAATACTTTTGCGAAATGTCCTGAGCTGAGCTTCGGAGAAACGCAGAAAATTCGCGTTCCAGAACTCTACTGGCACCAAGAAAGTTTTTCCCATTGTCTGAAGTAACTCTTTGGGGGAGGCCCCCCTTTCATGTACGTGGAGTTGCGCAAAGGTGAGACTGTTAGCTCAAATGGCCCAGCGAAGTCAACACCTGTTGTCTGAAAGGGTGGCGATAAAGTGCACCGTTCAGGTGGTAAGGGAGCCATAATCTGAGAACATGGCTGCTGTCTTTGTATGATGCAAACTTTGCATTTGCGTATTATGCATTTTACTCGTGGTTTAGAGAAACTGTTTGAATCGGGGCAACTTTACTTTTAGCCACCAACAAATTAGCAAACGTATTGTGAGCACTGTCATGACACCGTACATATACTGTAGCACAATATGCTGTTTTAGAAGCATCTGAGAACCCGTGCAATTGAACCTTATACGACGGGTTATATTGTATCCAGCGTTTAATAGAAATTATTTCTACTCGAGCGAGATCTTAAACAACCTCGTTCCACCTTTGTAAACAGTCTGGAGATACTTCTTCATCCCATTCTAGGCATTCTAACCAGAGCTGTTGAATAAGTGTTTTCGCTCTTATAACGATAGGTGCAAGCCATCCCGCAGGATCGAATAGCTTTGCCACCGTCGACAGAATTTTACATTTGGTGATTGTTGATGTTTGTTCAATTGGCTCGAATTTATAAGTAAATGAGTCTGTGAGCGCATTCCACTTGATCCCAAGGGTTTTGGTAGAGCTTTTATCATGAAAGCGCAGAAAATCTATAATCATATAAATCTTCTTTTGGTATGTCCGACAATAATTTGGTATCATTCGCTGTTATTTTCTTTAGAAAAAATCCGGCTGATCGCAATACGAAGATAAGCTGTTTTTGAGCTGACACAACTTCTTCTAGCGAGTAGAAAATAATTTATATTTTTAAATAACTTTTAATAAAACTTATCAGATTTTAAAATTTAATAAGGGAACGTAATGACCTTTTATAAGTACCATTCTCAAGAGTACGCAATTTACTTTATGGTGTGAGTGTACAGAATTAACTTGCTAAAGAGCACGCAATACATTTTTACTTTTAATTCACGCGTATGTTAATAAAAGTGTGTTTGGGGTTATACGAGGGTACGCATGAAAATTCGCTTAACACATTCGAAAAAATTTTGCAAAATATAAATTTATTTACTTAACTTACTTATTTTATGCGCGGCAATATTGAATGGGATTAATTTAACTTCAATTCTAATTAAAATTATAACCACTAAGTGGAACTTAATTTCATTTCATTATTTAAAATTGAATTAAATTTAATTCAATTTTAAGTTAACTCCAAATTAAACTTTAACCGTTGTAAGTTTTAAGTTCGAGTTTACGCTTCAACATTTATTTTTATTTTAACCTTTTATTTTTCAGCGGAGTGTATCCGTCTGTTGTCTCCGTTTCAATATTTCAATATAATGATTATAGGTATATGTGTGTATGTTCCTGTGACTATTCCCTTATTGTAACTATGTAATGTTTATTTTCGTTTATTATGGTGCTTGTTTTCTCTTTTCTGCGCACTTAAATTTTTATATTTATTTAAAAAAAATTCTTTTAGCAATTACTTTCCTCTTTATTGCATAATTTTAGCTTTATAGGATTACAAAATAAAGTGTTAATAATGTTTGCTACTAATTTCTCCAAATATTATATGTTAAGAGAAAAGCCACCCCGAAACTAAGCAGGAAAATAATCTGAGATGTTTAGCATACCTATGTGTGTGTGTGTGTATGATTTTAGATTTAAAGTTTGAATTGCTAAGAGAACGCAATTAAAATTATATATGCAATTTAAACACGTAGCGCAAGTTTATGAGTGGATGCACAATATGAAAAGATGAGGGACCAATTTTACGTACAATTAATAAGAGTGAGTGTGTGTGTATGATTTCAATGTTGCGAGCTCACAAAGCACTAGTTCGATTTGTCTCACTTGTTTGCTTTAACTTAAATTTTCTCTTTTGATATTTTAATAATTTATCTTTCCTAAATTTAAATTCTTATTTTTCTTGGTTCTACTTATTCACCATTTTTTTAATACAAAATTTTTGGGTTTTTTTTATTCTAAGAGACTGTAATGTTAAGAGCATGTAATAACGCGAAATTTTATGCACTTCTTTTTTTTTTTTGTTTTTTTTTTTTTAATTTATTTTGCTTTAAATTTATTAAAAATTTTACAACCGAGAAAAAAAATTATGCACAGAGAAAACTTAGTTTATATGTTAAATTTTGAGGAAATTCAAACCAATGGACATGAAATTTGATTAAGAGAACCGAACTCCTTAAGCTTTGTTTTTATTATTTTTAGGGAAGAGTTCTAGTAAGTGCTCCAAACAATAATTTAAATTTTTGTATATCTACTTACATAAATAACTCTCTTTGAACTTTTTTTTTTCTCTTTTTTTCTGTTCTGCGCGGTCTTCTGGCTTTTTCCTTCTCTTAATTACTTCTTAAATGGCAGATTTTCGTTGTTGTTTTCATTTATTTCTTCTCTTAAGGACTATATTTTTTTCTGAACTTTTTTATTCTTTTATAGATCTTAACTTTCCTTTAATTTAATTTTTAAACAACATAATACCTATTTCTATTTATATTTTTGTTTTCCATATAGGTATTTTTCTTCAATTAACAATTTTTCACTGGTATCAAGGAACACGCTACAAAGAGCCACATATGTACATAGTTTTTTAACCTTAATTTTTCGCACACGAAACGATCTATTTTATTTTTTAATACCTTTTTATTCTTTATTTTTACACACACACACTTGGGAATAGTCACGATAGTTTTTATTTAAATAAAGGTATAACTTTGGTACTTACAGCTTCTGTTGCTTACATATACTGGTGACGATGAAATTTTTAATCTTCTCATTACCTCATTTTTTCCATGAATTCTTCTTGAGTATTTATTTTTAATTGGGGTTTTTTTCTGACCACTGGTTGTTTACTAGAAGGACCATGTAGTTCTGTGTCTTAGGGTCACAGCCAGAACTCTTAAATATTCCTTTGGTTGGCTCAGAACTGCCGGGCACCAACCTTTTGGTGTATTTACTTTGGGAAGATGACCATTATTGTCACTCATAAGAGTGATTATAATAGTAGGGATTTTAGGGTGAAAAGAAATAAAAAAAACCAAGAGTTAAGGGTTTTCTCTTTTCAACGTAAAATTTTATTTACAATTTTATTTAAAAATTTATTGTTAGTATGTTACCTCAGAGTACAGTAGAGTGAGATGGGGGGTTGGAGCAATTCAGCTTGTACTTAGGTTAAGTTATCGTTCAAACCACTTGTTAGGTTAGGAGTTAGAGTACAATTAGGTTTAAGAATTTACAATTTTAGGCTTACGAATTTACAATTTTAGGTTTAAGAATTTAAGCGAAGTTGATTTTACTGAACATGTTCGTTCTGTTGCTAGGCAAGAATTGAACGATTATATTTGTTTGCTGTAAACTTATTCTACCTTCCTCGGCTTGCAGAAAACCGAAGGCGGTTGGAATAATTCCGTAATTTTAAGTGTTTAAAAAGATAATAAATAAATTTCAAAAAAGAGTTAAATCCCTAACGCCCTCTTGATAACTTATTAAATAGGGTAGTACGAATTCGTGGTTTAAATAATGACACGGATAAAAATAAGCAAAATAAAATAAAGAATTTCTACAATAATAACAATTCAGGTCTTTTCGCAAACCTTAATAATATTTTTAGTTAAAATAATAATAAAAAAAAATTCAAATAATTAATTTTTAGTATACAATATTAATATACAATATAGAATAAAATATTGTAGTGGCAAATTCAAGTACGTAATTTTACAAATAAAATAATGGTGTCTAAACGTAAGTTTAGACATGGCGCCGGCCCTGGCCTTTGCCTAATAATTAGGGTGTATAGTTGATGCACAACACGTTGACCAGCGACTTGATGGCCTCGGCTAATATCTGCCCATCTGGCTTAACTGGTGATTGACGGGTTTGTTGGGCTGCTGGTTGTGCGGCTTGCCGCTGCTGATGATGTTGTTGCTGCCGCTAGTTTTGACGACGTTGCTGCTGCTGACGCCGTTGTTGCTGCCGCTGGTTTTGACGACGTTGCTGTTGCTGACGACGTTGTTGGTGTTGGCGACGCTGTTGTCGTTGCTGGGGACGTAATGGTCGAGCCCTTACAGGTAACCTACTGGCGCTCAGGTTCCTGGAGGGTTCTCTGTTGGCACTTACGCCTCTGGAGGGTGCTCTACTAGCGGCTCTTCTGCCGGAGGATCGGATGAGGGATCTGCTTGGAGAGGCGGTTCTGCTGGAGCCGGTACCTACCGCCCACGGATGCCTCCCGCTGCCGACTATGACGCCGAGGCAGATGCAACATGGTATGGTGCAGCTGGTCGCACCGTTTACAGCCCTCTATGGAGGTGCACGAATTGAGCGTATGGCTTCTTGCCAGGCAATTGAAGCAGTAGCCGAGATTGCCTACCACCTCGCGTCGTCGCTCAACCGTCATCTTCTTGAACTTTCGGCACCCCCCTAGACCATGGTAGCCCCGGCAGAGTACACAGTAAAAGACCTCCAAATCCCTCGGTTGCATACTACTCTGGCCTCTCGCACTACGGCCTGCACTTGGCACTCTTGTGGACGTAAGTCTGCGGTTTGATCTATGGCTAAAGGAAAGAAATAGCAAACGAGACAAACACAATTTGGTTAGTAACTTATAGTAAATTTAGAAAGGGTAGGCGGAAAGGGGTTGTGAGGCGCTAACGGTTACGGGTATTTAGAGGCTGTATGAGAGGATCATGAGGTTAGTGTGGTATTAGTAAAGGTTGTTAACATGGGCTAAGTAAACTCCCATGGACCCATAATATTGCGCGTAATTATGTAGTTATGCGTCATAACCATAGTTAAGATACAGTAGTAATTTCAGGATAGTGTAGTAGAGTTAATTATTGCAGGCTTAGTTGCCCAGAAATGGCAGGTAGCATAGTTTGACGATGGGTTTGGATACTACGCCAGAGGATGTGCGAACCTCCGCAATCCGAGCATTTCCCTTCATAGCCGGAACAGGTTTTTCCGATCCTGCCCAGGCGCCACTCGTGCGGTGGTAACAAGTCGTCCATTATGATTACAAGGTCGCCTACTTGCCTGTTTGGAGCGGTGTTCTGCCATTTGTACCGTTTATGTAACGACTTCAAGTACTCTTCTTTCCATCGCACGGCGAACTGGTGATGTACAGCTTTCAACTTTTCCCATCGGTTTATGACAGACATTTCTTGGCATGACTGTGCGGGGAAAGCCATTAAAGGAGCTCCTCTTAAAAAATGTCCCGGAGTTAGAGCTGTCAAATCAGATGGATCTTCCGACAGAGCGGAGATTGGCCGCGAGTTAAGCACATCTTCAATCCGAGCTAAGATAGTAGAAAAATCTTTAAAGTTATATTTATGAGCGCCCGCTATGCGTTTTAAATGAAATTTGAAGCTTTTTACATTTGCTTCCCATAAGCCGCCCATATGAGGAGCGTGGGGTAGTATAAACCTCCACTCAAACACGTGAGACAAATACTTTTGCGAAATGTCCTGAGCTGAGCTTCGGAGAAACGCAGAAAATTCGCGTTCCAGAACTCTACTGGCACCAAGAAAGTTTTTCCCATTGTCTGAAGTAACTCTTTGGGGGAGGCCCCCCTTTCATGTACGTGGAGTTGCGCAAAGGTGAGACTGTTAGCTCAAATGGCCCAGCGAAGTCAACACCTGTTGTCTGAAAGGGTGGCGATAAAGTGCACCGTTCAGGTGGTAAGGGAGCCATAATCTGAGAACATGGCTGCTGTCTTTGTATGATGCAAACTTTGCATTTGCGTATTATGCATTTTACTCGTGGTTTAGAGAAACTGTTTGAATCGGGGCAACTTTACTTTTAGCCACCAACAAATTAGCAAACGTATTGTGAGCACTGTCATGACACCGTACATATACTGTAGCACAATATGCTGTTTTAGAAGCATCTGAGAACCCGTGCAATTGAACCTTATACGACGGGTTATATTGTATCCAGCGTTTAATAGAAATTATTTCTACTCGAGCGAGATCTTAAACAACCTCGTTCCACCTTTGTAAACAGTCTGGAGATACTTCTTCATCCCATTCTAGGCATTCTAACCAGAGCTGTTGAATAAGTGTTTTCGCTCTTATAACGATAGGTGCAAGCCATCCCGCAGGATCGAATAGCTTTGCCACCGTCGACAGAATTTTACATTTGGTGATTGTTGATGTTTGTTCAATTGGCTCGAATTTATAAGTAAATGAGTCTGTGAGCGCATTCCACTTGATCCCAAGGGTTTTGGTAGAGCTTTTATCATGAAAGCGCAGAAAATCTATAATCATATAAATCTTCTTTTGGTATGTCCGACAATAATTTGGTATCATTCGCTGTTATTTTCTTTAGAAAAAATCCGGCTGATCGCAATACGAAGATAAGCTGTTTTTGAGCTGACACAACTTCTTCTAGCGAGTAGAAAATAATTTATATTTTTAAATAACTTTTAATAAAACTTATCAGATTTTAAAATTTAATAAGGGAACGTAATGACCTTTTATAAGTACCATTCTCAAGAGTACGCAATTTACTTTATGGTGTGAGTGTACAGAATTAACTTGCTAAAGAGCACGCAATACATTTTTACTTTTAATTCACGCGTATGTTAATAAAAGTGTGTTTGGGGTTATACGAGGGTACGCATGAAAATTCGCTTAACACATTCGAAAAAATTTTGCAAAATATAAATTTATTTACTTAACTTACTTATTTTATGCGCGGCAATATTGAAAGGGATTAATTTAACTTCAATTCTAATTAAAATTATAACCACTAAGTGGAACTTAATTTCATTTCATTATTTAAAATTGAATTAAATTTAATTCAATTTTAAGTTAACTCCAAATTAAACTTTAACCGTTGTAAGTTTTAAGTTCGAGTTTACGCTTCAACATTTATTTTTATTTTAACCTTTTATTTTTCAGCGGAGTGTATCCGTCTGTTGTCTCCGTTTCAATATTTCAATATAATGATTATAGGTATATGTGTGTATGTTCCTGTGACTATTCCCTTATTGTAACTATGTAATGTTTATTTTCGTTTATTATGGTGCTTGTTTTCTCTTTTCTGCGCACTTAAATTTTTATATTTATTTAAAAAAAATTCTTTTAGCAATTACTTTCCTCTTTATTGCATAATTTTAGCTTTATAGGATTACAAAATAAAGTGTTAATAATGTTTGCTACTAATTTCTCCAAATATTATATGTTAAGAGAAAAGCCACCCCGAAACTAAGCAGGAAAATAATCTGAGATGTTTAGCATACCTATGTGTGTGTGTGTGTATGATTTTAGATTTAAAGTTTGAATTGCTAAGAGAACGCAATTAAAATTATATATGCAATTTAAACACGTAGCGCAAGTTTATGAGTGGATGCACAATATGAAAAGATGAGGGACCAATTTTACGTACAATTAATAAGAGTGAGTGTGTGTGTATGATTTCAATATTGCGAGCTCACAAAGCACTAGTTCGATTTGTCTCACTTGTTTGCTTTAACTTAAATTTTCTCTTTTGATATTTTAATAATTTATCTTTCCTAAATTTAAATTCTTATTTTTCTTGGTTCTACTTATTCACCATTTTTTTAATACAAAATTTTTGGGTTTTTTTTATTCTAAGAGACTGTAATGTTAAGAGCATGTAATAACGCGAAATTTTATGCACTTCTTTTTTTTTTTTTGTTTTTTTTTTTTTAATTTATTTTGCTTTAAATTTATTAAAAATTTTACAACCGAGAAAAAAAATTATGCACAGAGAAAACTTAGTTTATATGTTAAATTTTGAGGAAATTCAAACCAATGGACATGAAATTTGATTAAGAGAACCGAACTCCTTAAGCTTTGTTTTTATTATTTTTAGGGAAGAGTTCTAGTAAGTGCTCCAAACAATAATTTAAATTTTTGTATATCTACTTACATAAATAACTCTCTTTGAACTTTTTTTTTTCTCTTTTTTTCTGTTCTGCGCGGTCTTCTGGCTTTTTCCTTCTCTTAATTACTTCTTAAATGGCAGATTTTCGTTGTTGTTTTCATTTATTTCTTCTCTTAAGGACTATATTTTTTTCTGAACTTTTTTATTCTTTTATAGATCTTAACTTTCCTTTAATTTAATTTTTA
Source organism: Pollenia amentaria (assembly GCA_943735925.1). Classification (NCBI taxonomy): domain Eukaryota; kingdom Metazoa; phylum Arthropoda; class Insecta; order Diptera; family Polleniidae; genus Pollenia; species Pollenia amentaria. The sequence continues at coordinate 86,787,013 of OX031010.1, read as the reverse complement.
AACAACATAATACCTATTTCTATTTATATTTTTGTTTTCCATATAGGTATTTTTCTTCAATTAACAATTTTTCACTGGTATCAAGGAACACGCTACAAAGAGCCACATATGTACATAGTTTTTTAACCTTAATTTTTCGCACACGAAACGATCTATTTTATTTTTTAATACCTTTTTATTCTTTATTTTTACACACACACACTTGGGAATAGTCACGATAGTTTTTATTTAAATAAAGGTATAACTTTGGTACTTACAGCTTCTGTTGCTTACATATACTGGTGACGATGAAATTTTTAATCTTCTCATTACCTCATTTTTTCCATGAATTCTTCTTGAGTATTTATTTTTAATTGGGGTTTTTTTCTGACCACTGGTTGTTTACTAGAAGGACCATGTAGTTCTGTGTCTTAGGGTCACAGCCAGAACTCTTAAATATTCCTTTGGTTGGCTCAGAACTGCCGGGCACCAACCTTTTGGTGTATTTACTTTGGGAAGATGACCATTATTGTCACTCATAAGAGTGATTATAATAGTAGGGATTTTAGGGTGAAAAGAAATAAAAAAAACCAAGAGTTAAGGGTTTTCTCTTTTCAACGTAAAATTTTATTTACAATTTTATTTAAAAATTTATTGTTAGTATGTTACCTCAGAGTACAGTAGAGTGAGATGGGGGGTTGGAGCAATTCAGCTTGTACTTAGGTTAAGTTATCGTTCAAACCACTTGTTAGGTTAGGAGTTAGAGAACAATTAGGTTTAAGAATTTACAATTTTAGGCTTACGAATTTACAATTTTAGGTTTAAGAATTTAAGCGAAGTTGATTTTACTGAACTTGTTCGTTCTGTTGCTAGGCAAGAATTGAACGATTATATTTGTTTGCTGTAAACTTATTCTACCTTCCTCGGCTTGCAGAAAACCGAAGGCGGTTGGAATAATTCCGTAATTTTAAGTGTTTAAAAAGATAATAAATAAATTTCAAAAAAGAGTTAAATCCCTAACGCCCTCTTGATAACTTATTAAATAGGGTAGTACGAATTCGTGGTTTAAATAATGACACGGATAATAATAAGCAAAATAAAATAAAGAATTTCTACAATAATAACAATTCAGGTCTTTTCGCAAACCTTAATAATATTTTTAGTTAAAATAATAATAAAAAAAAATTCAAATAATTAATTTTTAGTATACAATATTAATATACAATATAGAATAAAATATTGTAGTGGCAAATTCAAGTACGTAATTTTACAAATAAAATAATGGTGTCTAAACGTAAGTTTAGACATGGCGCCGGCCCTGGCCTTTGCCTAATAATTAGGGTGTATAGTTGATGCACAACACGTTGACCAGCGACTTGATGGCCTCGGCTAATATCTGCCCATCTGGCTTAACTGGTGATTGACGGGTTTGTTGGGCTGCTGGTTGTGCGGCTTGCCGCTGCTGATGATGTTGTTGCTGCAGCTAGTTTTGACGACGTTGCTGCTGCTGACGACGTTGTTGCTGCCGCTGGTTTTGACGACGTTGCTGTTGCTGACGACGTTGTTGGTGTTGGCGACGCTGTTGTCGTTGCTGGGGACGTAATGGTCGAGCCCTTACAGGTAACCTACTGGCGCTCAGGTTCCTGGAGGGTTCTCTGTTGGCACTTACGCCTCTGGAGGGTGCTCTACTAGCGGCTCTTCTGCCGGAGGATCGGATGAGGGCTCTGCTTGGAGAGGCGGGTCTGCTGGAGCCGGTACCTACCGCCCACGGATGCCTCCCGCTGCCGACTATGACGCCGAGGCAGATGCAACATGGTATGGTGCAGCTGGTCGCACCGTTTACAGCCCTCTATGGAGGTGCACGAATTAAGCGTGTGGCTTCTTGGCAGACAATTGAAGCAGTAGCCGAGATTGCCTACCACCTCGCGTCGTCGCTCAACCGTCATCTTCTTGAACTTTCGGCACCCCCCTAGACCATGGTAGCCCCGGCAGAGTACACAGTAAAAGACCTCCAAATCCCTCGGTTGCGTACTAATCTGGCCTCTCGCACTACGGCCTGCATTTGGCACTCTTGTGGACGTTAGTCTGCGGTTTGATCTATGGCTAAAGGAAAGAAATAGCAAACGAGACAAACACAATTTGGTTAGTAACTTATAGTAAATTTAGAAAGGGTAGGCGGAAAGGGGTTGTGAGGCGCTAACGGTTACGGGTATTTAGAGGGTGTATGAGAGGATCATGAGGTTAGTGTGGTATTAGTAAAGGTTGTTAACATGGGCTAAGTAAACTCCCATGGACCCATAATATTGCGCGTAATTATGTAGTTATGCGTCATAACCATAGTTAAGATACAGTAGTAATTTCAGGATAGTGTAGTAGAGTTAATTATTGCAGGCTTAGTTGCCCAGAAATGGCAGGTAGCATAGTTTGACGATGGGTTTGGTTACTACGCCAGAGGATGTGCGAACCTCCGCAATCCGAGCATTTCCCTTCATAGCCGATCCTGCCCAGGCACCACTCGTGCGGTGGTAACAAGTCGTCCATTATGACTACAAGGTCGCCTACTTGCCTGTTTGGAGCGGTGTTCTGCCATTTGTACCGTTTATGTAACGACTTCAAGTACTCTTCTTTCCATCGCACGGCGAACTGGTGACGTACAGCTTTCAACTTTTCCCATCGGTTAATGACAGACATTTCTTGGCATGACTGTGCGGGGAAAGCCATTAAAGGAGCTCCTCTTAAAAAATGTCCCGGAGTTAGAGCTGTCAAATCAGATGGATCTTCCGACAGAGCGGAGATTGGCCGCGAGTTAAGCACACCTTCAATCCGAGCTAAGATAGTAGAAAAATCTTCAAAGTTATATTTATGAGCGCCCGCTATGCGTTTTAAATGAAATTTGAAGCTTTTTACAGCTGCTTCCCATAAGCCGCCCATATGAGGATCGTGGGGTGGTATAAACCTCCACTCAAACCCGTGAGATAAATACTTTTGCGAAATGTCCTGAGCTGAGCTTCGGAGAAACGGAGAAAATTCGCGTTCCAGAACTCTACTGGCACCAAGAAAGTTTTTCCCACTGTCTGAAGTAACTCTTTGGGGGAGGCCCCCCTTTCATGTATGTGGATTTGCGCGAAGGTGAGACTTTTAGCTCAAATGGCCCAGCGAAGTCAACACCTGTTGTCTGAAAGGGTGGCGATAAAGTGCACCGTTCAGGTGGTAAGGGAGCCATAATCTGAGAACATGGCTGCTGTCTTTGTATGATGCAAACTTTGCATTTGCGTATTATGCCTTTTACTCGTGGTTTAGAGAAACTGTTTGAATCGGGGCAACTTTACTTTTCGCCACCAACAAATTAGCAAACGTATTGTGAGCACTGTCATGACACCGTACATATACTGTAGCACAATATGCTGTTTTAGAAGCATCTGAGAACCCGTGCAATTGAACCTTATACGACGGGTTATATTGTATCCAGCGTTTAATAGAAATTATTTCTACTCGAGCGAGATCTTAAACAAGCTCGTTCCACCATTGTAAACAGTCTGGAGATACCTCTTCATCCCATTCTAGGCATTCTAACCAGAGCTGTTGAATAAGTGTTTTCGCTCTTATAACGATAGGTGCAAGCCATCCCGCAGGATCGAATAGCTTTGCCACCGTCGACAGAATTTTACATTTGGTGATTGTTGATGTTTGTTCAATTGGCTCGAATTTATAAGTAAATGAGTCTGTGAGCGCATTCCACTTGATCCCAAGGGTTTTGGTAGAGCTTTTATCATGAAAGCGCAGAAAATCATAATCATATAAATCTTCTTTTGGTATGTCCGACAATAATTTGGTATCATTCGCTGTTATTTTCTTTAGAAAAAATCCGGCTGAAGATAAGCTGTTTTTGAGCTGACACAACTTCTTCTAGCGAGTAGAAAATAATTTATATTTTTAAATAACTTTTAATAAAACTTATCAGATTTTAAAATTTAATAAGAGTGTGTATGTTCCTGTGACTATTCCCTTATTGTAACTATGTAATGTTTATTTTCGTTTATTATGGTGCTTGTTTTCTCTTTTCTGCGCACTTAAATTTTTATATTTATTTAAAAAAAATTCTTTTAACAATTACCTCTTTATTGCATAATTTTAGCTTTATGGGATTACAAAATAAATTGTTAATAATGTTTACTACTAATTTCTCCAAATATTATATGTTAAGAGAAAAGCCACCCCGAAACTAAGCAGGAAAATAATCTGAGATGTTTAGCATACCTATGTGTGTGTGTGTGTATGATTTTAGATTTAAAGTTTGAATTGCTAAGAGAACGTAATTAAAATTATATATGCAATTTAAACACGTAGCGCAAGTTTATGAGTGGATGCACAATATGAAAAGATGAGGGACCAATTTTACGTACAATTAATAAGAGTGAGTGTGTGTGTATGATTTCAATGTTGCGAGCTCACAAAGCACTGGTTCGATTTGTCTCACTTGTTTGCTTTAACTTAAATTTTCTCTTTTGATATTTTAATAATTTATCTTTCCTAAATTTAAATTCTTATTTTTCTTGGTTCTACTTATTCACCATTTTTTAATACAAAATTTTTGGGTTTTTTTTTTCTAAGAGACTGTAATGTTAAGAGCATGTAATAACGCGAAATTTTATGCACTTCTTTTTTGTTTTTTTTTTTTAAATTTATTAAAAATTTTACAACCGAGAAAAAAAATTAATGCACAGAGAAAACTGATATTTTAGTTTATATGTTAAATTTTGAGGAAATGCAAACCAATGCACATGAAATTTGATTAAGAGAACCGAACTCCTTAAGCTTTGTTTTTATTATTTTTAGGGAAGAGTTGTAGTAATTGCTCTAAACAATAATTTAAATTTTTGTATATCTACTTACATAAATAACTCTCTTTGAACTTTTTTTTTCTCTTTTTTTCGGTTCTGCGCGGTCTTCTGGCTTTTTCCTTCTCTTAATTACTTCTTAAATGGCAGATTTTCGTTGTTGTTTTCATTCATTTCTTCTCTTACGGACTGTATTTTTTTCTGAACTTTTTTATTCTTTTATAGATCTTAACTTTCCTTTAATTTAATTTTTAAACAACATAATACCTATTTCTATTTATATTTTTGTTTTCCATATAGGTATTTTTCTTCAATAATATATATAGAATAAAATATTGTAGTGGCAAATTCAAGTACGTAATTTTACAAATAAAATAATGGTGTCTAAACGTAAGTCTAGACATGGCGCCGGCCCTGGCCTTTGCCTAGTAATTAGGGTGTATAGTTGATGCACAACACGTTGACCAGCGACTTGATGGCCTCGGCTAATATCTGGCTTAACTGATGATTGACGGGTTTGTTGGGCTGCTGGTTGTGCGTCTTGCCGCTGCTGATGATGTTGTTGCTGCCGCTAGTTTTGACGACGTTGCTGCTGCTGACGACGTTGTTGCTGCCGCTGGTTTTGACGACGTTGCTGTTGCTGACGACGTTGTTGGTGTTGGCGATGCTGTTGTCGTTGCTGGGGACGTAATGGTCGAGCCCTTACAGGTAACCTACTGGCGCTCAGGTTCCTGGAGGGTTCTCTGTTGGCACTAACGCCTCTGGAGGGTGCTCTACTAGCGGCTCTTCTGCCGGAGGATCGGATGAGGGCTCTGCTTGGAGAGGCAGAACACTGTCATGACACCGTACATATACTGCAGCACAATATGCTGTTTTAGAAGCATCTGAGAACCCGTGCAATTGAACCTTATACGACGGGTTATATTGTATCCAGCGTTTAATAGAAATTATTTCTACTCGAGCGAGATCTTAAACAACCTCGTTCCACCATTGTAAACAGTCTGGAGATACCTCTTCATCCCATTCTAGGCATTCTAACCAGAGCTGTTGAATAAGTGTTTTTGCTCTTATAACGATAGGTGCAAGCCATCCCGCAGGATCGAATAGCTTTGCCACCGCCGACAGAATTTTAAGTTTGGTGATTGTTGATGTTTGTTCAATTGGCTCGAATTTATAAGTAAATGAGTCTGTGAGCGCATTCCACTTGATCCCAAGGGTTTTGGTAGAGCTTTTATCATGAAAGCGCAGAAAATCATAATCATATAAATCTTCTTTTGGTATGTCCGACAATAATTTGGTATCATTCGCTGTTATTTTCTTTAGAAAAAATCCGGCTGAAGATAAGCTGTTTTTGAGCTGACACAACTTCTTCTAGCGAGTAGAAAATAATTTATATTTTTAAATAACTTTTAATAAAACTTATCAGATTTTAAAATTTAATAAGAGTGTGTATGTTCCTGTGACTATTCCCTTATTGTAACTATGTAATGTTTATTTTCGTTTATTATGGTGCTTGTTTTCTCTTTTCTGCGCACTTAAATTTTTATATTTATTTAAAAAAAATTCTTTTAACAATTACTTTCCTCTTTATTGCATAATTTTAGCTTTATGGGATTACAAAATAAAGTGTTAATAATGTTTACTACTAATTTCTCCAAATATTATATGTTAAGAGAAAAGCCACCCCGAAACTAAGCAGGAAAATAATCTGAGATGTTTAGCATACCTATGTGTGTGTGTGTATGATTTTAGATTTAAAGTTTGAATTGCTAAGAGAACGCAATTAAAATTATATATGCAATTTAAATACGTAGCGCAAGTTTATGAGTGGATGCACAATATGAAAAGATGAGGGACCAATTTTACGTACAATTAATAAGAGTGAGTGTGTGTGTATGATTTCAATGTTTCGAGCTCACAAAGCACTGGTTCGATTTGTCTCACTTGTTTGCTTTAACTTAAATTTTCTCTTTTGATATTTTAATAATTTATCTTTCCTAAATTTAAATTCTTATTTTTCTTGGTTCTACTTATTCACCATTTTTTAATACAAAATTTTTGTTTTTTTTTTTCTAAGAGACTGTAATGTTAAGAGCATGTAATAACGCGAAATTTTATGCACTTCTTTTTTGTTTTTTTTTTTTAAATTTACTTTGCTTTAAATTTATTAAAAAGTTTACAACCGAGAAAAAAAATTTATGCACAGAGAAAACTGATATATAAGTTTATATGTTAAATTTTGAGGAAATGCAAACCAATGCACATGAAATTTGATTAAGAGAACCGAACTCCTTAAGCTTTGTTTTTATTATTTTTAGGGAAGAGTTGTAGTAAGTGCTCCAAACAATAATTTAAATTTTTGTATATCTACTTACATAAATAACTCTCTTTGAACTTTTTTTTTCTCTTTTTTTCGGTTCTGCGCGGTCTTCTGGCTTTTTCCTTCTCTTAATTACTTCTTAAATGGCAGATTTTCGTTGTTGTTTTCATTTATTTCTTCTCTTACGGACTGTATTTTTTTTCTGAACTTTTTTATTCTTTTATAGATCTTAACTTTCCTTTAATTTAATTTTTAAACAACATAATACCTATTTCTATTTATATTTTTGTTTTCCATATAGGTATTTTTCTTCAATAATATATATAGAATAAAATATTGTAGTGGCAAATTCAAGTACGTAATTTTACAAATAAAATAATGGTGTCTAAACGTAAGTTTAGACATGGCGCCGGCCCTGGCCTTTGCCTAGTAATTAGGGTGTATAGTTGATGCACAACACGTTGACCAGCGACTTGATGGCCTCGGCTAATATCTGCCCATCTGGCTTAACTGGTGATTGACGGGTTTGTTGGGCTGCTGGTTGTGCGTCTTGCCGCTGCTGATGATGTTGTTGCTGCCGCTAGTTTTGACGACGTTGCTGCTGCTGACGACGTTGTTGCTGCCGCTGGTTTTGACGACGTTGCTGTTGCTGACGACGTTGTTGGTGTTGGCGACGCTGTTGTCGTTGCTGGGGACGTAATGGTCGAGCCCTTACAGGTAACCTACTGGCGCTCAGGTTCCTGGAGGGTTCTCTGTTGGCACTTACGCCTCTGGAGGGTGCTCTACTAGCGGCTCTTCTGCCGGAGGATCGGATGAGGGCTCTGCTTGGAGAGACGGTTCTGCTGGAGCCGGTACCTACCGCCCACGGATGCCTCCCGCTGCCGACTATGACGCCGAGGCAGATGCAACATGGTATGGTGCAGCTGTTCGCACCGTTTACAGCCCTCTATGGAGGTGCACGAATTAAGCGTATGGCTTCTTGCCAGGCAATTGAAGCAGTAGCCGAGATTACCTACCACCTAGCGTCGCTATGGAAGTGCACGAATTAAGCGTATGGCTTCTTGCCAGGCAATTGAAGCAGTAGCCGAGATTGCCTACCACCTCGCGTCGTCGCTCAACCGTCATCTTCTTGAACTTTCGGCACCCCCCTAGACCATGGTAGCCCCGGCAGAGTACACAGTAAAAGACCTCCAAATCCCTCGGTTGCGTACTACTCTGGCCTCTCGCACTACGGCCTGCACTTGGCACTCTTGTGGACGTAAGTCTGCGGTTTGATCTATGGCTAAAGGAAAGAAATAGCAAACGAGACAAACACAATTTGGTTAGTAACTTATAGTAAATTTATAAAGGGTAGGCGGAAAGGGGTTGTGAGGCGCTAACGGTTACGGGTATTTAGAGGGTGTATGAGAGGATCATGAGGTTAGTGTGGTATTAGTAAAGGTTGTTAACATGGGCTAAGTAAACTCCCATGGACCCATAATATTGCGCGTAAATATGTAGTTATGCGTCATAACCATAGTTAAGATACAGTAGTAATTTCAGGATAGTGTAGTAGAGTTAATTATTGTAGGCTTAGTTGCCCAGAAATGGCAGGTAGCATAGTTCGACGATGGGTTTGGTTACTACGCCAGAGGATGTGCGAACCTCCGCAATCCGAGCATTTCCCTTCATAGCCGGAACAGGTTTTTCCGATCCTGCCCAGGCGCCACTCGTGCGGTGGTAACAAGTCGTCCATTATGACTACAAGGTCGCCTATTTGCCTGTTTGGAGCGGTGTTCTGCCATTTGTACCGTTTATGTAACGACTTCAAGTACTCTTCTTTCCATCGCACGGCGAACTGGTGATGTACAGCTTTCAACTTTTCCCATCGGTTTATGACAGACATTTCTTGGCATGACTGTGCGGGGAAAGCCATTAAAGGAGCTCCTCTTAAAAAATGTCCCGGAGTTAGAGCTGTCAAATCAGATGGATCTTCCGACAGAGCGGATATTGGCCGCGAGTTAAGCACACCTTCAATCCGAGCTAAGATAGTAGAAAAATCTTCAAAGTTATATTTATGAGCGCCCGCTATGCGTTTTAAATGAAATTTGAAGCTTTTTACAGCTGCTTCCCATAAGCCGCCCATATGAGGAGCGTGGGGTGGTATAAACCTCCAGTCAAACCCGTGAGACAAATACTTTTGCGAAATGTCCTGAGCTGAGCTTCGGAGAACCGCAGAAAATTCGCGTTCCAGAACTCTACTGGCACCAAGAAAGTTTTTCCCATTGTCTGAAGTAACTCTTTGGGGGAGGCCCCCCTTTCATGTATGTGGATTTGCGCAAAGGTGAGACTTTTAGCTCAAATAACCCAGCGAAGTCAACACCTGTTGTCTGAAAGGGTGGCGATAAAGTGCACCGTTCAGGTGGTAAGGGAGCCATAATCTGAGAACATGGCTGCTGTCTTTGTATGATGCAAACTTTGCATTTGCGTATTATGCCTTTTACTCGTGGTTTAGAGAAACTGTTTGAATCGTGACAACTTTACTTTTCGCCACCAACAAATTAGCAAACGTATTGTGAGCACTGTCATGACACCGTACATATACTGTAGCACAATATGCTGTTTTTGAAGCATCTGAGAACCCGTGCAATTGAACCTTATACGACGGGTTATATTGTATCCAGCGTTTAATAGAAATTATTTCTACTCGAGCGAGATCTTAAACAACCTCGTTCCACCATTGTAAACAGTCTGGAGATACCTCTTCATCCCATTCTAGGCATTCTAACCAGAGCTGTTGAATAAGTGTTTTTGCTCTTATAACGATAGGTGCAAGCCATCCCGCAGGATCGAATAGCTTTGCCACCGCCGACAGAATTTTAAGTTTGGTGATTGTTGATGTTTGTTCAATTGGCTCGAATTTATAAGTAAATGAGTCTGTGAGCGCATTCCACTTGATCCCAAGGGTTTTGGTAGAGCTTTTATCATGAAAGCGCAGAAAATCATAATCATATAAATCTTCGTTTGGTATGTCCGACAATAATTTGGTATCATTCGCTGTTATTTTCTTTAGAAAAAATCCGGCTGATCGCAATACGAAGATAAGCTGTTTTTGAGCTGACACAACTTCTTCTAGCGAGTAGAAAATAATTTATATTTTTAAATAACTTTTAATAAAACTTATCAGATTTTAAAATTTAATAAGAGTGTGTATGTTCCTGTGACTATTCCCTTATTGTAACTATGTAATGTTTATTTTCGTTTATTATGGTGCTTGTTTTCTCTTTTCTGCGCACTTAAATTTTTATATTTATTTAAAAAAAATTCTTTTAACAATTACTTTCCTCTTTATTGCATAATTTTAGCTTTATGGGATTACAAAATAAAGTGTTAATAATGTTTACTACTAATTTCTCCAAATATTATATGTTAAGAGAAAAGCCACCCCGAAACTAAGCAGGAAAATAATCTGAGATGTTTAGCATACCTATGTGTGTGTGTGTATGATTTTAGATTTAAAGTTTGAATTGCTAAGAGAACGCAATTAAAATTATATATGCAATTTAAATACGTAGCGCAAGTTTATGAGTGGATGCACAATATGAAAAGATGAGGGACCAATTTTACGTACAATTAATAAGAGTGAGTGTGTGTGTATGATTTCAATGTTGCGAGCTCACAAAGCACTGGTTCGATTTGTCTCACTTGTTTGCTTTAACTTAAATTTTCTCTTTTGATATTTTAATAATTTATCTTTCCTAAATTTAAATTCTTATTTTTCTTGGTTCTACTTATTCACAATTTTTTAATACAAAATTTTTGGGTTTTTTTTTTTCTAAGAGACTGTAATGTTAAGAGCATGTAATAACGCGAAATTTTATGCACTTCTTTTTTGTTTTTTTTTTTTAAATTTATTAAAAATTTTACAACCGAGAAAAAAAATTTATGCACAGAGAAAACTGATATTTTAGTTTATATGTTAAATTTTGAGGCAATGCAAACCAATGCACATGAAATTTGATTAAGAGAACCGAACTCCTTAAGCTTTGTTTTTATTATTTTTAGGGAAGAGTTGTAGTAATTGCTCTAAACAATAATTTAAATTTTTGTATATCTACTTACATAAATAACTCTCTTTGAACTTTTTTTTTCTCTTTTTTTCGGTTCTGCGCGGTCTTCTGGCTTTTTCCTTCTCTTAATTACTTCTTAAATGGCAGATTTTCGTTGTTGTTTTCATTCATTTCTTCTCTTACGGACTGTATTTTTTTTCTGAACTTTTTTATTCTTTTATAGATCTTAACTTTCCTTTAATTTAATTTTTAAACAACATAATACCTATTTCTACATATTTATATTTTTGTTTTCCATATAGGTATTTTTCTTCAATAATATATATAGAATAAAATATTGTAGTGGCAAATTCAAGTACGTAATTTTACAAATAAAATAATGGTGTCTAAACGTAAGTTTAGACATGGCGCCGGCCCTGGCCTTTGCCTAGTAATTAGGGTGTATGGTTGATGCACAACACGTTGACCAGCGACTTGATGGCCTCGGCTAATATCTGCCCATCTGGCTTAACTGGTGATTGACGGGTTTGTTGGGCTGCTGGTTGTGCGGCTTGCCGCTGCTGATGATGTTGTTGCTGCCGCTAGTTTTGACGACGTTGTTGCTGCCGCTGGTTTTGACGACGTTGCTGTTGCTGACGACGTTGTTGGTGTTGGCGACGCTGTTGTCGTTGCTGGGGACGTAATGGTCGAGCCCTTACAGGTAACCTACTGGCGCTCAGGTTCCTGGAGGGTTCTCTGTTGGCACTAACGCCTCTGGAGGGTGCTCTACTAGCGGCTCTTCTGCCGGAGGATCGGATGAGGGCTCTGCTTGGAGAGGCAGAACACTGTCATGACACCGTACATATACTGTAGCACAATATGCTGTTTTAGAAGCATCTGAGAACCCGTGCAATTGAACCTTATACGACGGGTTATATTGTATCCAGCGTTTAATAGAAATTATTTCTACTCGAGCGAGATCTTAAACAAGCTCGTTCCACCATTGTAAACAGTCTGGAGATACCTCTTCATCCCATTCTAGGCATTCTAACCAGAGCTGTTGAATAAGTGTTTTTGCTCTTATAACGATAGGTGCAAGCCATCCCGCAGGATCGAATAGCTTTGCCACCGCCGACAGAATTTTAAGTTTGGTGATTGTTGATGTTTGTTCAATTGGCTCGAATTTATAAGTAAATGAGTCTGTGAGCGCATTCCACTTGATCCCAAGGGTTTTGGTAGAGCTTTTATCATGAAAGCGCAGAAAATCATAATCATATAAATCTTCTTTTGGTATGTCCGACAATAATTTGGTATCATTCGCTGTTATTTTCTTTAGAAAAAATCCGGCTGATCGCAATACGAAGATAAGCTGTTTTTGAGCTGACACAACTTCTTCTAGCGAGTAGAAAATAATTTATATTTTTAAATAACTTTTAATAAAACTTATCAGATTTTAAAATTTAATAAGAGTGTGTATGTTCCTGTGACTATTCCCTTATTGTAACTATGTAATGTTTATTTTCGTTTATTATGGTGCTTGTTTTCTCTTTTCTGCGCACTTAAATTTTTATATTTATTTAAAAAAAATTCTTTTAACAATTACTTTCCTCTTTATTGCATAATTTTAGCTTTATGGGATTACAAAATAAAGTGTTAATAATGTTTGCTACTAATTTCTCCAAATATTATATGTTAAGAGAAAAGCCACCCCGAAACTAAGAAGGAAAATAATCTGAGATGTTTAGCATACCTATGTGTGTGTGTGTATGATTTTAGATTTAAAGTTTGAATTGCTAAGAGGACGCAATTAAAATTATATATGCAATTTAAATACGTAGCGCAAGTTTATGAGTGGATGCACAATATGGAAAGATGAGGGACCTATTTTACGTACAATTAATAAGAGTGAGTGTGTGTGTATGATTTCAATGTTGCGAGCTCACAAAGCACTGGTTCGATTTGTCTCACTTGTTTGCTCTTTTGATATTTTAATAATTTATCTTTCCTAAATTTAAATTCTTATTTTTCTTGGTTCTACTTATTCACCATTTTTTAATACAAAATTTTTGGGTTTTTTTTTTCTAAGAGACTGTAATGTTAAGAGCATGTAATAACGCGAAATTTTATGCACTTCTTTTTTGTTTTTTTTTTTTAAATTTATTAAAAATTTTACAACCGAGAAAAAAAATTAATGCACAGAGAAAACTGATATTTTAGTTTATATGTTAAATTTTGAGGAAATGCAAACCAATGCACATGAAATTTGATTAAGAGAACCGAACTCCTTAAGCTTTGTTTTTATTATTTTTAGGGAAGAGTTGTAGTAAGTGCTCCAAACAATAATTTAAATTTTTGTATATCTACTTATGTACGGTATGTCCGACAATAATTTGGTATCATTCGCTGTTATTTTCTTTAGAAAAAATCCGGCTGATCGCAATACGAAGATAAGCTGTTTTTGAGCTGACACAACTTCTTCTAGCGAGTAGAAAATAATTTATATTTTTAAATAACTTTTAATAAAACTTATCAGATTTTAAAATTTAATAAGGGAACGTAATGACCTTTTATAAGTACCATTCTCAAGAGTACGCAATTTACTTTATGGTGTGAGTGTACAGAATTAACTTGCTAAAGAGCACGCAATACATTTTTACTTTTAATTCACGCGTATGTTAATAAAAGTGTGTTTGTGGTTATACGAGGGTACGCATGAAAATTCGCTTAACACATTCGAAAAAATTTTGCAAAATATAATTTTATTTACTTAACTTACTTATTTTATGCGCGGCAATATTGAATGGGATTAATTTAACTTCAATTCTAATTAAAATTATAACCACTAAGTGGAACTTAATTTCATTTCATTATTTAAAATTGAATTAAATTTAATTCAATTTTAAGTTAACTCCAAATTAAACTTTAACCGTTGTAAGTTTTAAGTTCGAGTTTACGCTTCAACATTTATTTTTATTTTAACCTTTTATTTTTCAGCGGAGTGTATCCGTCTGTTGTCTCCGTTTCAATATTTCAATATAATGATTATAGGTATATGTGTGTATGTTCCTGTGACTATTCCCTTATTGTAACTATGTAATGTTTATTTTCGTTTATTATGGTGCTTGTTTTCTCTTTTCTGCGCACTTAAATTTTTATATTTATTTAAAAAAAATTCTTTTAGCAATTACTTTCCTCTTTATTGCATAATTTTAGCTTTATGGGATTACAAAATAAAGTGTTAATAATGTTTGCTACTAATTTCTCCAAATATTATATGTTAAGAGAAAAGCCACCCCGAAACTAAGCAGGAAAATAATCTGAGATGTTTAGCATACCTATGTGTGTGTGTGTGTATGATTTTAGATTTAAAGTTTGAATTGCTAAGAGAACGCAATTAAAATTATATATGCAATTTAAACACGTAGCGCAAGTTTATGAGTGGATGCACAATATGAAAAGATGAGGGACCAATTTTACGTACAATTAATAAGAGTGAGTGTGTGTGTATGATTTCAATGTTGCGAGCTCACAAAGCACTAGTTCGATTTGTCTCACTTGTTTGCTTTAACTTAAATTTTCTCTTTTGATATTTTAATAATTTATCTTTCCTAAATTTAAATTCTTATTTTTCTTGGTTCTACTTATTCACCATTTTTTAATACAAAATTTTTGGGTTTTTTTTATTCTAAGAGACTGTAATGTTAAGAGCATGTAATAACGCGAAATTTTATGCACTTCTTTTTTTTTTTTTTGTTTCTTTTTTTTTAATTTATTTTGCTTTAAATTTATTAAAAATTTTACAACCGAGAAAAAAAATTATGCACAGAGAAAACTTAGTTTATATGTTAAATTTTGAGGAAATTCAAACCAATGGACATGAAATTTGATTAAGAGAACCGAACTCCTTAAGCTTTGTTTTTATTATTTTTAGGGAAGAGTTCTAGTAAGTGCTCCAAACAATAATTTAAATTTTTGTATATCTACTAACATAAATAACTCTCTTTGAACTTTTTTTTTCTCTTTTTTTCTGTTCTGCGCGGTCTTCTGGCTTTTTCCTTCTCTTAATTACTTCTTAAATGGCAGATTTTCGTTGTTGTTTTCATTTATTTCTTCTCTTAAGGACTATATTTTTTTCTGAACTTTTTTATTCTTTTATAGATCTTAACTTTCCTTTAATTTAATTTTTAAACAACATAATACCTATTTCTATTTATATTTTTGTTTTCCATATAGGTATTTTTCTTCAATTAACAATTTTTCACTGGTATCAAGGAACACGCTACAAAGAGCCACATATGTACATAGTTTTTTAACCTTAATTTTTCGCACACGAAACGATCTATTTTATTTTTTAATACCTTTTTATTCTTTATTTTTACACACACACACTTGGGAATAGACACGATAGTTTTTATTTTAATAAAGGTATAACTTTGGTACTTACAGCTTCTGTTGCTTACATATACTGGTGACGATGAAATTTTTAATCTTCTCATTACCTCATTTTTTCCATGAATTCTTCTTGAGTATTTATTTTTAATTGGGGTTTTTTTCTGACCACTGGTTGTTTACTAGAAGGACCATGTAGTTCTGTGTCTTAGGGTCACAGCCAGAACTCTTAAATATTCCTTTGGTTGGCTCAGAACTGCCGGGCACCAACCTTTTGGTGTATTTACTTTGGGAAGATGACCATTATTGTCACTCATAAGAGTGATTATAATAGTAGGGATTTTAGGGTGAAAAGAAATAAAAAAACCAAGAGTTAAGGGTTTTCTCTTTTCAACGTAAAATTTTATTTACAATTTTATTTAAAAATTTATTGTTAGTATGTTACCTCAGAGTACAGTAGAGTGAGATGGGGGGTTGGAGCAATTCAGCTTGTACTTAGGTTAAGTTATCGTTCAAACCACTTGTTAGGTTAGGAGTTAGAGTACAATTAGGTTTAAGAATTTACAATTTTAGGCTTACGAATTTACAATTTTAGGTTTAAGAATTTAAGCGAAGTTGATTTTACTGAACTTGTTCGTTCTGTTGCTAGGCAAGAATTGAACGATTATATTTGTTTGCTGTAAACTTATTCTACCTTCCTCGGCTTGCAGAAAACCGAAGGCGGTTGGAATAATTCCGTAATTTTAAGTGTTTAAAAAGATAATAAATAAATTTCAAAAAAGAGTTAAATCCCTAACGCCCTCTTGATAACTTATTAAATAGGGTAGTACGAATTCGTGGTTTAAATAATGACACGGATAATAATAAGCAAAATAAAATAAAGAATTTCTACAATAATAACAATTCAGGTCTTTTCGCAAACCTTAATAATATTTTTAGTTAAAATAATAATAAAAAAAAATTCAAATAATTCATTTTTAGTATACAATATTATAGTAACAAATTCAAATACTTAATTTTAAGAATAAAATATTGTAGTGGCAAATTCAAGTACGTAATTTTACAAATAAAATAATGGTGTCTAAACGAAGGTTTAGACATGGCGCCGGCCCTGGCCTTTGCCTAGTAATTAGGGTGTATAGTTGATGCACAACACGTTGACCAGCGACTTGATGGCCTCGGCTAATATCTGCCCATCTGGCTTAACTGGTGATTGACGGGTTTGTTGGGCTGCTGGTTGTGCGGCTTGCCGCTGCTGATGATGTTGTTGCTGCCACTAGTTTTGACGACGTTGCTGCTGCTGACGACGTTGTTGCTGCCGCTGGTTTTGACGACGTTGCTGTTGCTGACGACGTTGTTGGTGTTGGCGACGCTGTTGTCGTTGCTGGGGACGTAATGGTCGAGCCCTTACAGGTAACCTACTGGCGCTCAGGTTCCTGGAGGGTTCTCTGTTGGCACTTACGCCTCTGGAGGGTGCTCTACTAGCGGCTCTTCTGCCGGAGGATCGGATGAGGGCTCTGCTTGGAGAGACGGTTGTGCTGGAGCCGGTACCTACCGCCCACGGATGCCTCCCGCTGCCGACTATGACGCCGAGGCAGATGCAACATGGTATGGTGCAGCTGGTCGCACCGTTTACAGCCCTCTATGGAGGTGCACGAATTAAGCGTATGGCTTCTTGCCAGGCAATTGAAGCAGTAGCCGAGATTACCTACCACCTCGCGTCGCTATGGAAGTGCACGAATTAAGCGTATGGCTTCTTGCCAGGCAATTGAAGCAGTAGCCGAGATTGCCTACCACCTCGCGTCGTCGCTCAACCGTCATCTTCTTGAACTTTCGGCACCCCCCTAGACCATGGTAGCCCCGGCAGAGTACACAGTAAAAGACCTCCAAATCCCTCGGTTGCGTACTACTCTGGCCTCTCGCACTACGGCCTGCACTTGGCACTCTTGTGGACGTAAGTCTGCGGTTTGATCTATGGCTAAAGGAAAGAAATAGCAAACGAGACAAACACAATTTGGTTAGTAACTTATAGTAAATTTAGAAAGGGTAGGCGGAAAGGGGTTGTGAGGCGCTAACGGTTACGGGTATTTAGAGGGTGTATGAGAGGATCATGAGGTTAGTGTGGTATTAGTAAAGGTTGTTAACATGGGCTAAGTAAACTCCCATGGACCCATAATATTGCGCGTAAATATGTAGTTATGCGTCATAACCATAGTTAAGATACAGTAGTAATTTCAGGATAGCGTAGTAGAGTTAATTATTGCAGGCTTAGTTGCCCAGAAATGGCAGGTAGCATAGTTTGACGATGGGTTTGGTTACTACGCCAGAGGATGTGCGAACCTCCGCAATCCGAGCATTTCCCTTCATAGCGGGAACAGGTTTTTCCGATCCTGCCCAGGCGCCACTCGTGCGATGGTAACAAGTCGTTCATTATGACTACAAGGTCGCCTACTTGCCTGTTTGGAGCGGTGTTCTGCCATTTGTACCGTTTATGTAACGACTTCAAGTACTCTTCTTTCCATCGCACGGCGAACTGGTGATGTACAGCTTTCAACTTTTCCCATCGGTTAATGACAGACATTTCTTGGCATGACTGTGCGGGGAAAGCCATTAAAGGAGCTCCTCTTAAAAAATTTCCCGGAGTTAGAGCTGTCAAATCAGATGGATCTTCCGACAGAGCGGAGATTGGCCGCGAGTTAAGCACATCTTCAATCCGAGCTAAGATAGTAGAAAAATCTTTAAAGTTATATTTATGAGCGCCCGCTATGCGTTTTAAATGAAATTTGAAGCTTTTTACAGCTGCTTCCCATAAGCCGCCCATATGAGGAGCGTGGGGTGGTATAAACCTCCACTCAAACCCGTGAGACAAATACTTTTGCGAAATGTCCTGAGCTGAGCTTCGGAGAAACGCAGAAAATTCGCGTTCCAGAACTCTACTGGCACCAAGAAAGTTTTTCCCATTGTCTGAAGTAACTCTTTGGGGGAGGCCCCCCTTTCATGTACGTGGATTTGCGCAAAGGTGAGACTGTTAGCTCAAATGGCCTAGCGAAGTCAACACCTGTTGTCTGAAAGGGTGGCGATAAAGTGCACCGTTCAGGTGGTAAGGGAGCCATAATCTGAGAACATGGCTGCTGTCTTTGTATGATGCAAACTTTGCATTTGCGTATTATGCATTTTACTCGTGGTTTAGAGAAACTGTTTGAATCGGGGCAACTTTACTTTTCGCCACCAACAAATTAGCAAACGTATTGTGAGCACTGTCATGACACCGTACATATACTGTAGCACAATATGCTGTTTTAGAAGCATCTGAGAACCCGTGCAATTGAACCTTATACGACGGGTTATATTGTATCCAGCGTTTAATAGAAATTATTTCTACTCGAGCGAGATCTTAAACAACCTCGTTCCACCTTTGTAAACAGTCTGGAGATACTTCTTCATCCCATTCTAGGCATTCTAACCAGAGCTGTTGAATAAGTGTTTTCGCTCTTATAACGATAGGTGCAAGCCATCCCGCAGGATCGAATAGCTTTGCCACCGTCGACAGAATTTTACATTTGGTGATTGTTGATGTTTGTTCAATTGGCTCGAATTTATAAGTAAATGAGTCTGTGAGCGCATTCCACTTGATCCCAAGGGTTTTGGTAGAGCTTTTGTCATGAAAGCGCAGAAAATCATAATCATATAAATCTTCTTTTGGTATGTCCGACAATAATTTGGTATCATTCGCTGTTATTTTCTTTAGAAAAAATCCGGCTGATCGCAATACGAAGATAAGCTGTTTTTGAGCTGACACAACTTCTTCTAGCGAGTAGAAAATAATTTATATTTTTAAATAACTTTTAATAAAACTTATCAGATTTTAAAATTTAATAAGGGAACGTAATGTCCTTTTATAAGTACCATTCTCAAGAGTACGCAATTTACTTTATGGTGTGAGTGTACAGAATTAACTTGCTAAAGAGCACGCAATACATTTTTACTTTTAATTCACGCGTATGTTAATAAAAGTGTGTTTGGGGTTATACGAGGGTACGCATGAAAATTCGCTTAACACATTCGAAAAAATTTTGCAAAATAGAATTTTATTTACTTAACTTACTTATTTTATGCGCGGCAATATTGAATGGGATTAATTTAACTTCAATTCTAATTAAAATTATAACCACTAAGTGGAACTTAATTTCATTTCATTATTTAAAATTGAATTAAATTTAATTCAATTTTAAGTTAACTCCAAATTAAACTTTAACCGTTGTAAGTTTTAAGTTCGAGTTTACGCTTCAACATTTATTTTTATTTTAACCTTTTATTTTTCAGCGGAGTGTATCCGTCTGTTGTCTCTGTTTCAATATTTCAATATAATGATTATAGGTATATGTGTGTATGTTCCTGTGACTATTCCCTTATTGTAACTATGTAATGTTTATTTTCGTTTATTATGGTGCTTGTTTTCTCTTTTCTGCGCACTTAAATTTTTATATTTATTTAAAAAAAATCTTTTAACAATAACTTTCCTCTTTATTGCATAATTTTAGCTTTATGGGATTACAAAATAAAGTGTTAATAATGTTTGCTACTAATTTCTCCAAATATTATATGTTAAGAGAAAAGCCACCCCGAAACTAAGCAGGAAAATAATCTGAGATGTTTAGCATACCTATGTGTGTGTGTGTGTGTATGATTTTAGATTTAAAGTTTGAATTGCTAAGAGAACGCAATTAAAATTATAAATGCAATTTAAACACGTAGCGCAAGTTTATGAGTGGATGCACAATATGAAAAGATGAGGGACCAATTTTACGTACAATTAATAAGAGTGAGTGTGTGTGTATGATTTCAATGTTGCGAGCTCACAAAGCACTGGTTCGATTTGTCTCACTTGTTTGCTTTAACTTAAATTGTCTCTTTTGATATTTTAATAATTTATCTTTCCTAAATTTAAATTCTTATTTTTCTTGGTTCTACTTATTCACCATTTTTTAATACAAAATTTTTGGGTTTTTTTTTTTAAAAAAACTGTAATGTTAAGAGCATGTAATAACGCGAAATTTTATGCACTTCTTTTTTTTAATTATTTTGCTTTAAATTTATTAAAAATTTTACAACCGAGAAAAAAAATTTATGCACAGAGAAAACTGATATTTTAGTTTATATGTTAAATTTTGAGGAAATGCAAACCAATGGACATGAAATTTGATTAAGAGAACCGAACTCCTTAAGCTTTGTTTTTATTATTTTTAGGGAAGAGTTGTAGTAAGTGCTCCAAACAATAATTTAAATTTTTGTATATCTACTTACATAAATAACTCTCTTTGAACTTTTTTTTTTCTCTTTTTTTCGGTTCTGCGCGGTCTTCTGGCTTTTTCCTTCTCTTAATTACTTCTTAAATGGCAGATTTTCGTTGTTGTTTTCATTTATTTCTTCTCTTAAGGACTGTATTTTTTTCTGAACTTTTTTATTCTTTTATAGATCTTAACTTTCCTTTAATTTAATTTTTAAACAACATAATACCTATTTATATTTATATTTTTGTTTTCCATATAGGTATTTTTCTTCAATTAACAATTTTTCACTGGTATCAAGGAACACGCTACAAAGAGCCACATAGGTACATAGTTTTTTAACCTTAATTTTTCGCACACGAAACGATCTATTTTATTTTTTAATACCTTTTTATTCTTTATTTTTACACACACACACACTTGGGAATAGTCACGATAGTTTTTATTTAAATAAAGGTATAACTTTGGTACTGACAGCTTCTGTTGCTTACATATACTGGTGACGATGAAATTTTTAATCTTCTCATTACCTCATTTTTTCCATGAATTCTTCTTGAGTATTTATTTTTAATTGGGGTTTTTTTCTGACCACTGGTTGTTTACTAGAAGGACCATGTAGTTCTGTGTCTTAGGGTCACAGCCAGAACTCTTAAATATTCCTTTGGTTGGCTCAGAACTGCCGGGCACCAACTTTTTTGTGTATTTACTTTGGGAAGATGACCATTATTGTCACTCATAAGAGTGATTATAATAGTAGGGATTTTAGGGTGAAAAGAAATAAAAAAACCAAGAGTTAAGGGTTTTCTCTTTTCAACGTAAAATTTTATTTACAATTTTATTTAAAAATTTATTGTTAGTATGTTACCTCAGAGTACAGTAGAGTGAGATGGGGGGTTGGAGCAATTCAGCTTGTACTTAGGTTAAGTTATCGTTCAAACCACTTGTTAGGTTAGGAGTTAGAGTACAATTAGGTTAAAGAATTTACAATTTTAGGCTTACGAATTTACAATTTTAGGTTTAAGAATTTAAGCGAAGTTGATTTTACTGAACTTGTTCGTTCTGTTGCTAGGCAAGAATTGAACGATTATATTTGTTTGCTGTAAACTTATACTACCTTCCTTGGCTTGCAGAAAACCGAAGGCGGTTGGAATAATTCCGTAATTTTAAGTGTTTAAAAAGATAATAAATAAATTTCAAAAAAGAGTTAAATCCCTAACGCCCTCTTGATAACTTATTAAATAGGGTAGTACGAATTCGTGGTTTAAATAATGACACGGATAATAATAAGCAAAATAAAATAAAGAATTTCTGCAATAATAACAATTCAGGTCTTTTCGCAAACCTTAATAATATTTTTAGTTAAAATAATAATAAAAAAAAATTCAAATAATTCATTTTTAGTATACAATATTATAGTAACAAATTCAAATACTTAATTTTAAGAATAAAATATTGTAGTGGCAAATTCAAGTACGTAATTTTACAAATAAAATAATGGTGTCTAAACGTAAGTTTAGACATGGCGCCGGCCCTGGCCTTTGCCTAGTAATTAGGGTGTATAGTTGATGCACAACACGTTGACCAGCGAGTTGATGGCCTCGGCTAATATCTGCCCATCTGGCTTAACTGGTGATTGACGGGTTTGTTGGGCTGCTGGTTGTGCGGCTTGCCGCTGCTGATGATGTTGTTGCTGCCGCTAGTTTTGACGACGTTGCTGCTGCTGACGACGTTGTTGCTGCCGCTGGTTTTGACGACGTTGCTGTTGCTACCGCCCACGGATGCCTCCCGCTGCCGACTATGACGCCGAGGCAGATGCAACATGGTATGGTGCAGCTGGTCGCACCGTTTACAGCCCTCTATGGAGGTGCACAAATTGAGCGTATGGCTTCTTGCCAGGCAATTGAAGCAGTAGCCGAGATTGTCTACCACCTCGCGTCGCCGCTCAACCGTCATCTTCTTGAACTTTCGGCACCCCCCTAGACCATGGTAGCCCCGGCAGAGTACACAGTAAAAGACCTCCAAATCCCTCGGTTGCGTACTACTCTGGCCTCTCGCACTACGGCCTGCACTTGGCACTCTTGTGGACGTAAGTCTGCGGTTTGATCTATGGCTAAAGGAAAGAAATAGCAAACGAGACAAACACAATTTGGTTAGTAACTTATAGTAAATTTATAAAGGGTAGGCGGAAAGGGGTTGTGAGGCGCTAACGGTTACGGGTATTTAGAGGGTGTATGAGAGGAACATGAGGTTAGTGTGGTATTAGTAAAGGTTGTTAACATGGGCTAAGTAAACTCCCATGGACCCATAATATTGCGTGTAAATATGTGGTTATGCGTCATAACCATAGTTAAGATACAGTAGTAATTTCAGGATAGTGTAGTAGAGAATTATTGCAGACTTAGTTGCCCAGAAATGGCAGGTAGCATAGTTTGACAATGGGTCTGGTTACTACGCCAGAGGATGTGCGAACCTCCGTAATCCGAGCATTTCCGTCAGAGCCGGAACAGGTTTTTTCGATCCTGCCCAGGCGCCACTCGTGCGGTGTTAACAAGTCGTCCATTATGACTACAAGGTCGCCTACTTGCCTGTTTGGAGCGGTGTTCTGCCATTTGTACCGTTTATGTAATGTGCTGTCTCTTGTAGTTGGTCTGTATACAGATCAAACAAGTAATTTCCGACCGCCAGCAATTATTTCGATGAATATATATTCAATTTTATTACGTGAATTATTAGAAGAAACGTGAACAGGTTTGGAACTACAGCATTGTTTACAATTAATGGTATTCCGTACATATATAGCCACATCACCACAAGGAGTTTTTCTATCACAACGAAAAATTTTGAAATCACTTAAATTGATAATATTATCAGGAACAGAGTCATAGAACCACGTTTCAGTCACGCATACAACATCCACACCAGAACTTTCAAAAATGAAACGAAACTCATCTATCTTAAACTTTAAACTCTGAGCATTAATATGACACAACTTAATACCTGATTTCTGTTTACACAGTATTCGTATCATATCAGAAGTAATATCTTTGGAACTGAGAACTACACTATCCGTATGAGATGTCATGATTAAAAAAATAATTAATATAAGCAAAGTCAAGAAATTTCAAAATAATATAAAGACTTATGTTCAAAAAATGAATAATATTTGAGTAAAATAATTAAAACATATTTAAAAAAACAGCTTAAACATGCTTGACGAAAATTTATTGTTGACATATTTAATTAAAAAGTTTTTAGTAGTTGTTTGGAGACTAGTTCGCATTGGGTTGGTGCGCATCAGGAAAAAAAATTTAGCAGGTCTTCCAAGCTATTAATACGCACGGTATCTTCATCACTATTAAATTTTATATAAATTAAACCACGCATTGTAAAAACAGATTTTAATCGATTGGTTTTTTAAGGCCCACTGCAGACTGGAGTATTTTAAAATTCGACGAGGTTAAATTTTCATTTATATAACATGGAAGATCACAATTTTCTCCTATGTGTTTTAACAATAGCGGCGTTTTCTAAAAGTAGCAATTGATTTAAGATTAAAATTTTTATCATACGGAGAAAATAATTTGACCATTAAGACAACATTCTGGGAATTATCCTTATGACTTAACGGCTGGTATATTAACATTTAAAGTGTTGCATATAGTTGTAAGCACTTCACACAAATCTTCCTCTGTACGGTAAGGTATTAATTCGAAGATCAGACACAATAAAAGAATTTTCTTGTCTCTGTATTTGTGTTTTCAATGTAGATACTTCAGGTTTTGGTATTAATTCGAAGATCAGACGCAATCAAAGAATTTTCTTGTCTCTGTATTTGTGTTTTCAATTTAGATACTTTAGGTTTTAAACTTACAATATCATCCGCTACCGTTTCTAACTTAGTAACGCGTTGGGTTATATATAAGATATCAATTTTTAATAAATCGAATCGCATATCAAATTCTTTTATCATGCGAGTTTCACTTTCATGGATCATTGTTTTCATTACATCAGTTATTTTTTCAAGTCTTTTATCCACCAGATAAAGTAATTCGAAGCGTGAATCATTAGTCGACAATCGCGGTGTTTTTGATATGTTTTCATAAAGAGAGTTCTGTAGGAGAGAATTCTTCCTCTTTTTGGTGCTACAGTTAAGAGTTGTGCCGCGCTTTGTTTTTGTATGCATTAATGTTCAATATTGTTTTTTTTATAAACACAATTTTTGTTGTAAATGTTTATTTGCTTTTTATTTTCTTTTTAACACTTTATTATTGATCTATAGATTATTATTATTTTGTTGTTGTTGCTTAGAGAATTTATTTGAAATTAAGGTCTAAGTTAAAGGATTTTAAATGGTTTGACTGAAAAAAATGTTTTACGGCGCTATCAACTGCGCCTGGATTCTAATGATTAATATATTCTGAATTATAACACAACACAATTTTCTCAATAAAGATTATTACACATTTATTTATTTCACTTAATGAATTTATTTTACTTAAAGAATTTAATTTACATAAAGAATTTAATTTAATTGAAGACAACAAACTACGCACGACCGACGTATAACCAAGACTGCCTGTTCCCATCCAACTTTGTTCGCTCGTTAAGTTCATCGATCACGTTGCACCAACATGCGCGAGTATGCAGACGCTGATCATGCAAAATTGTTTTCCCATCATTCCAGCAAGTAGGCAATTTCGTAATTGGATCGGAAGCGCGTGTTAAAGTAAAAATATTAAAAGAGCTTGAGTTGCTTAATTACCTTTTGGTGACAGCGTCGCCAACGTCGTTAACTCCTCCCTCCTTAAATGTCTGCGTCCCGCAGATCTGGGGGTCTATGGTTGGTAGTTGAACACGTAGCTTTGGGAGATTTAATTTTTTGTTTGTTGATGCCAGGGCTGTGGAGTCGGAGTCGGAGTCGGAGTTGAAGAGTCGGAGTTGAGGTTTTTGTACCGGAGTCGGAGTCGGAGTCGCTGTACCCAAAAAAACGCGCGACTCCGACTCCAAAATTTTTCGGCATATCATATTTAAAAAAATTTCTAATATTTTCCAATATAAAAATTCTTCGAAATTGGCTATGCAATATTTTGCAGATCAATATGAATAAGTAGATTTTAATTTATTTTTTGAGAAATAGTTGATTCAAGTACTTTACTATTTAGGTATAGTGCGGGAAAATGTCTAAATTACATTAGCAAAACTTATACTCAGTTATTGATATAGTTGAAAAAGATGTGTGATTTTTTAAATAACTTAC
Organism: Pollenia amentaria; assembly: GCA_943735925.1. Taxonomy (NCBI): domain Eukaryota; kingdom Metazoa; phylum Arthropoda; class Insecta; order Diptera; family Polleniidae; genus Pollenia; species Pollenia amentaria. Next base: position 86,760,914 of record OX031010.1, on the reverse strand, counting down.
TCATGCTAAAAAATGTTAATGAGAGGAATTGCCAATAATTTTAATATCAGAATTTTTTAACCATCAACGCTGAAATATTTTCAACATTGTACAGAATAAGTGTTGCTATAGCGCATAAATACTAGTATGTATTAGAAAAATTGTGACGTAAAATTATTTCTCTTCTGTGTAGAAACATCTTTAGGGCCAGCCATAATATGCATAGCCTTGCATAACCTACTGTCAAAAAATTTACAAAAAGTCTCTCATATGTATTTAAAAAAACAAAAACAAAATAAAAAACATTTGATTCCGTATGGAATGTGCGATCAGTTTCGCACTTTGCTTAAGCAAATGACAATTTCGTAAAACTTAACAAAACGTTTCCTTAAGTTCAATATGGTTTGCTCATATGATTTACATATATTTGCACTTTTGCGGAAGCCAACTTAAGCACATTATGGTTGGGCCTTTTATCGGCCTGCCTTTAATTCCTACCATAACACTCATGTTTTTCTTACGCACATTACGCGGGGATTCCCATAATTCGTTTAATAAAGATGTTTCTACACAAAAGAGAAATAATTTTACGTCACATTCATTTCGCATCACGGCAAGAGTAGGAGTCGGAGTCGTGAGTCGCACTTAAAAAATTTCAGCGTTTGGAGTCGGAGTCGGAGTTAGAACTTTTTTCGGACGACTCCACAGCCCTGGTTGATGCCAAAGCCATCCAATGCAAAAGGTCATCGAGGCAATGATCATAATATTAATTCCAATGGTACCATTGAATCTTACTCCTAGCTGGTTCAATCGGTTTATACTATTGAGGCTTACCTCGTGGATGTATTTAATGTCCAGCAGTAGGTCGTCATGTGTGATATTCGCTAGTACTGGTGGTAGGGCTTGGACCTTCGTGATTGAGCTGCTTGAGTAAGTATGATTCCTTATCAATACCGACTCATTGGAGAGTTGCAGGAGATAGGCCCCATTTAGAAAATTGGTTCTGCCATTTGACTCAATCAACCCCTGGTAGTTCGACACGTAGACGACATCGTCAGTCAATAACTTGACAATTTCTTCTTGGGTACGTCTGTATTTACATCTTGCCGATCCGCCTTTAAGAATGCAGTTAAGGCAGTCATCTTCTTTCAATTTAGTTACAGATGATCTTTTGCAGACTGTCGAATTATTTATGAAGAGGCAGTTACCTTCGATATCATAGGTCTCAACTTCCCTAACAAGCACCTTATCGAATGGCAGATCTATCTGATTTCCTTCATTAATAGTAGCTCTAATGAGAAGCAAGTTATAAAAGTTTTTTTCAAGTCTTGGTATTGACAGTGTGTACAATAGTAATGAACCATTCGTATAAATTGATGGGGTCCCGTACTCCACTGCTTCTATTGCATTGCCATAAGGCAACGTTTCCAGCTCGTCAATTATCCTATTTATCTCCGATTGATCCAGCAAGTTTGTGTTAACAATACCACTCTTAGCCAGCTGACAGGCTCGGACAATTTCGTTTATTTCGTCCCTCAGGCGTAGTCTTTACCGCTAGTGATATTGTTTATTCTGGTGATGATTTCGTTGATCTTTGTTGCAACTTGATTCGTTCTCTGTGGAAGATCTTTATTGATTTTGTACTGCTCATTGTTATTTACGATGATGTTTTCTTGACTCCTTAGTATATTATTCCAATCTGTTGAATCCGGACTCCCGGTAACCTATTTCCAAGCCGATCCGATCCAATCAATTGATCTAGGCGTTCTTCTTTTTACATTTGTCAATTCGTTTAGGCGTTCCTGCATCTGCAGCATGTGGTGCAAAATGAACTCTTTGTTTTTGCTTGGCGGCATGTGCTTTTGAACAAGAGATGATATATTTGCAGCCATTTCCGTGTACTGCTCCAAGTTGATGACATGTATTAATTTAAAGTTCCCATCGATTATCCATCCGTTGCCAATTTTTAATGAAACCACCGATGTTTTATACTGGTAGATTTGCAAACTATTTACAAAAGCAATCAGGTTAAGTGCGATGGAAAGAATAAACTTGAGATGCATGGTTATAAAAATGAAATTTCTGAAAATAATGTAAGTTAATTATATTGAAAAAAAAATGAGGCGGAGTCCTGACAATGAAATTTTTCTATGACAAATAGTTAAATATAAAGTTTCATTTTGCTTAAGAAGTACCCTTCCCCCTTTTTAACATATTTTTTCCTTTATATATACATATTTTTTTATACTTATTTCTATCATGATTTGTTATAATTCTTCATCAGTCAGTTTATGGATAGTTCCTTGATTCGCTTGGAACACTAAATAATGAACTTATACCCTGCTGCCATTGCATCTGTAAGCCTTGATGCAACTTGCCATTCCAGGGCATAAGTACATCATCCGGAAACTCCCAAGTCCGAGCTGATGTTCTCTTATTGCGTTATATGGAATTTATATTATATGATATTTATATGCTCATATTAATTTTTTTTTATTGTATAATCTTTTATTCTTTTCCTACGTGCTTTAATTACTTCATCGTACAAGGATATTTTTTAGAATTGTAATTGAAATGAGTGAGACGAAAAAGGATCTACAATTATTTATAAAACAACATTTTTCTTTGGACTTTGCCCATTTAAATTTTTTATATGTTCTTTGTGAATTTTTCTTCCACTCCTTGTCAGAACAGTAACCCTATTATCTTTCTCAACTACCTCTTTCCTATATAGCGCTTTGTTTTTCCCTTTAATCGTTTTAATAGCTACATAGATTTTATCACCCCTCCTATATTTTCTAGGGCTTTGTGTCGTTCTGTTCATTCTTGCATTTCGGGCTGCCATGTTTCTTTTGAGCAAATGCCTGAGATCTGTATTAATTTTCTTTTGTTCTGATAACAAATTTTCATAGTTTGCTCCAACGTTTCTATTGAAAAATAGGTCGCGGAGTCTTTTCTTTGTAGTTGAATGGATGGTATTATTGTACCTATCAAGACAGATTTCAATTAACTCTTTCACTGAAAGGTTCGGGTATTCAACTTCTAAACATCTATAAATTTCTATTATTGTTGAATGCAGTCTTTCAACTTGCCCGTTCACCTCACTTCTTTGTACTGGCGTAAGATATAATTTAATGCCTAGCGATTTGATGAAAGTTTCAATTAAAGGGCTTAAGAAGCTCCGTTCGTTATCAGTAACGAGAATTTTTGGCACTGTAAAATAATGCAAAACTTTAATTAACTTTTTCCTCACTTGTAGCAACGACCTGTCCCTAATACTAAAGAATTTAGCAAATTTTGTGAACTTATCTATGCAGGTAATGAACTTCTGTCCTTGAATTTCCATAATGTCCATGTGAAGAATTTCGCATGGATATTTAGGATCAGGTGTACCCTGGCGATGTATTTGTGGAGGTTTCCTGTCATATTTACATCTATTACAAACGTCACAGCTAGCTACGTACTTCCTTATACTAGCGCGCATATGCGGAAAGTAGAATTGCTCTAAATTTTGTTCGCCGTTTTCTCTGGGATTACGGTGTGCTCTTCTATGTTCCATTTCTATTATCTCAAATTGACGCTCTTTTGAAGTAATGTCTGTAACTAACTTCTGTGTAATTCTTACTTTATATCTGGAAAAATGATCAATGTAAATGTCTTGTATAGCCCCAAGAAGACCCTCTGGTGCTTTTAATCCGTTAAGGATATTTGGGCGAAGTTTTTCTTTAAGCAACGCTAAAAGCTTTTCCTTAGACCAATTTTTTGAGGAAATAAAATGTCTAGTATATCCACGGTGTGGTTCCTCCAAAGCTGTCATGTCCATTCCGACTCCTAGTATAATCTGTTTTCTGAAGACATTTATAGGTACCTCTACATGGGGTATTAAGTCAGAAGCATCTTGTTCTGCGCTGTGGACTGTTGCCGCTGATGAAAGATTGTCATCTTCTCGACCCTCTGAATCCGTTAGAGTTTCATCCGTTTCATCCGAATTCATAGCCATTCCTTCGCTTGCTGTATCAGTAGAAGAGTGGTATAAATGATTTGACATTGTCTTTAACCTCGAGAGGGCATCGGCCACGTGTTTTGATTTACCAGGCAAACGTCAAAGGTTGGTGATCAGTATAGATCTTGATTTTTTTTGCACCATATAAGAAATTTCTGAGGTTGTCAAGGGCCCATACAATAGCTAACATTTCTTTTTCGTTTGTGGCGTAGTTTTCCTCAGTTTTGTTGAGGGATCGAGAAATATACACTATGGGTCTGTCCTTGCCGATTTCACCCTGTGACAAAACGGCACCTAGCGCAATATTAGAGGCATCTGTCGTTAGGTTAAACGGTTTCTCAAAGTCTGGAAAAGACAGAAGCTCAGCTGTAGTTAACATAGATTTAAGGTCATTGAAGGACTTCAAAGACTCGCCATCTAAGGTAATTGGCACTTTCTTAGACTGACTGGGTTTTATTTGGGCATGTTCCCCTCTTGTAAGGTTTGTAAGGGGTTTCGCCACTTTTGCATAGTCACGAATGAATCTCCTATAGTAGGAGGTCATTCCCAGAAAACTTTTCAATTCCTTCAGGTTCGTAGGCGGTAACAGATTTTCAATGGACTTTACTTTGGCAGGATCCGGTTTGATGCCATCAGAACCAACGATATAGCCAAGAAATTCCACCTCAGCCTTCATAAAATGCGTTTTATCAAGATTTATTTTCAGATTAGCCTCGTGAAGCCTTGCAAAAACTATATCTACGTTCTTCAAATGATTTTCTACATTCTCGCCAATTACTATTATGTCGTCAATGTAGACAAAACAAATTTTCCCAATGTACTCGCGGAGGACATCATCTATCATTCTCTGAAATATTGCAGGCGCATTTTTTAAGCCAAAAGGCAATCTCAAGAATTCAAATTTCCCGTTTGCTGTTGAAAAAGCAGTTTTTGGGATATCCTTGGGTTTCATTGCTATTTGGTGAAAGCCTGATGTAAGATCTATTGTTGTGAAATACTTTGCTTTACCTAAACTGGCTAAGGTAGATGTGATGTCTGGAATTGGGTAGGTGTCTGGAATCGTTACAGCATTTAGACGTTTGAAGTCCACTACCATTCGATATTGTTTTTCACAACTGGGTTTTGGCTGCTTAGGCACGACCCAAATGGGTGAATTGTATGGACTTTTGGAGGGTCTTATTACTCCCTCTGAGAGTAGTTCTTTTATCTGTCTTTCTACTTCTTCCCTCATACAGACCGGATACGGATAGCTCTTCGTATATATTGGATCTTCCGTACTTGTTCTAATCTCTGCCTGGACATTTGTTGATGCGAGTTCGCTACCGTCGAGCGATCCAAAAAGTGGTTTGAATTTATTAATGAGGCTCTCTATCTTTGTCTTAACCTCTGGTAGATATTCCTCACCTAATATATAATTTGACTCAGTTGTTACTTTTTCTTTCAATGGGATCTTTAAACAATTTTTCAAAACTAAAACATTCTCCTTTCTGTCAACTAAAGCACCTAAATCTTTAAGTGCGTCATCCCCAATAATTCCATCAAAAGCTTTTAATGCTGGCAAGACATTAAATTGAATAGGTTCATTTATCCCTCAATGCCATTTGACTCAATCAACCCCTGGTAGTTCGACACGTAGACGACATCGTCAGTCAATAACTTGACAATTTCTTCTTGGGTACGTCTGTATTTACATCTTGCCGATCCGCCTTTAAGAATGCAGTTAAGGCAGTCATCTTCTTTCAATTTAGTTACAGATGATCTTTTGCAGACTGTCGAATTATTTATGAAGAGGCAGTTACCTTCGATATCATAGGTCTCAACTTCCCTAACAAGCACCTTATCGAATGGCAGATCTATCTGATTTCCTTCATTAATAGTAGCTCTAATGAGAAGCAAGTTATAAAAGTTTTTTTCAAGTCTTGGTATTGACAGTGTGTACAATAGTAATGAACCATTCGTATAAATTGATGGGGTCCCGTACTCCACTGCTTCTATTGCATTGCCATAAGGCAACGTTTCCAGCTCGTCAATTATCCTATTTATCTCCGATTGATCCAGCAAGTTTGTGTTAACAATACCACTCTTAGCCAGCTGACAGGCTCGGACAATTTCGTTTATTTCGTCCCTCAGGCGTAGTCTTTACCGCTAGTGATATTGTTTATTCTGGTGATGATTTCGTTGATCTTTGTTGCAACTTGATTCGTTCTCTGTGGAAGATCTTTATTGATTTTGTACTGCTCATTGTTATTTACGATGATGTTTTCTTGACTCCTTAGTATATTATTCCAATCTGTTGAATCCGGACTCCCGGTAACCTATTTCCAAGCCGATCCGATCCAATCAATTGATCTAGGCGTTCTTCTTTTTACATTTGTCAATTCGTTTAGGCGTTCCTACATCTGCAGCATGTGGTGCAAAATGAACTCTTTGTTTTTGCTTGGCGGCATGTGCTTTTGAACAAGAGATGATATATTTGCAGCCATTTCCGTGTACTGCTCCAAGTTGATGACATGTATTAATTTAAAGTTCCCATCGATTATCCATCCGTTGCCAATTTTTAATGAAACCACCGATGTTTTATACTGGTAGATTTGCAAACTATTTACAAAAGCAATCAGGTTAAGTGCGATGGAAAGAATAAACTTGAGATGCATGGTTATAAAAATGAAATTTCTGAAAATAATGTAAGTTAATTATATTGAAAAAAAATGAGGCGGAGTCCTGACAATGAAATTTTTCTATGACAAATAGTTAAATATAAAGTTTCATTTTGCTTAAGAAGTACCCTTCCCCCTTTTTAACATATTTTTTCCTTTATATATACATATTTTTTTATACTTATTTCTATCATGATTTGTTATAATTCTTCATCAGTCAGTTTATGGATAGTTCCTTGATTCGCTTGGAACACTAAATAATGAACTTATACCCTGCTGCCATTGCATCTGTAAGCCTTGATGCAACTTGCCATTCCAGGGCATAAGTACATCATCCGGAAACTCCCAAGTCCGAGCTGATGTTCTCTTATTGCGTTATATGGAATTTATATTATATGATATTTATATGCTCATATTAATTTTTTTTTATTGTATAATCTTTTATTCTTTTCCTACGTGCTTTAATTACTTCATCGTACAAGGATATTTTTTAGAATTGTAATTGAAATGAGTGAGACGAAAAAGGATCTACAATTATTTATAAAACAACATTTTTCTTTGGACTTTGCCCATTTAAATTTTTTATATGTTCTTTGTGAATTTTTCTTCCACTCCTTGTCAGAACAGTAACCCTATTATCTTTCTCAACTACCTCTTTCCTATATAGCGCTTTGTTTTTCCCTTTAATCGTTTTAATAGCTACATAGATTTTATCACCCCTCCTATATTTTCTAGGGCTTTGTGTCGTTCTGTTCATTCTTGCATTTCGGGCTGCCATGTTTCTTTTGAGCAAATGCCTGAGATCTGTATTAATTTTCTTTTGTTCTGATAACAAATTTTCATAGTTTGCTCCAACGTTTCTATTGAAAAATAGGTCGCGTAGTCTTTTCTTTGTAGTTGAATGGATGGTATTATTGTACCTATCAAGACAGATTTCAATTAACTCTTTCACTGAAAGGTTCGGGTATTCAACTTCTAAACATCTATAAATTTCTATTATTGTTGAATGCAGTCTTTCAACTTGCCCGTTCACCTCACTTCTTTGTACTGGCGTAAGATATAATTTAATGCCTAGCGATTTGATGAAAGTTTCAATTAAAGGGCTTAAGAAGCTCCGTTCGTTATCAGTAACGAGAATTTTTGGCACTGTAAAATAATGCAAAACTTTAATTAACTTTTTCCTCACTTGTAGCAACGACCTGTCCCTAATACTAAAGAATTTAGCAAATTTTGTGAACTTATCTATGCAGGTAATGAACTTCTGTCCTTGAATTTCCATAATGTCCATGTGAAGAATTTCGCATGGATATTTAGGATCAGGTGTACCCTGGCGATGTATTTGTGGAGGTTTCCTGTCATATTTACATCTATTACAAACGTCACAGCTAGCTACGTACTTCCTTATACTAGCGCGCATATGCGGAAAGTAGAATTGCTCTAAATTTTGTTCGCCGTTTTCTCTGGGATTACGGTGTGCTCTTCTATGTTCCATTTCTATTATCTCAAATTGACGCTCTTTTGAAGTAATGTCTGTAACTAACTTCTGTGTAATTCTTACTTTATATCTGGAAAAATGATCAATGTAAATGTCTTGTATAGCCCCAAGAAGACCCTCTGGTGCTTTTAATCCGTTAAGGATATTTGGGCGAAGTTTTTCTTTAAGCAACGCTAAAAGCTTTTCCTTAGACCAATTTTTTGAGGAAATAAAATGTCTAGTATATCCACGGTGTGGTTCCTCCAAAGCTGTCATGTCCATTCCGACTCCTAGTATAATCTGTTTTCTGAAGACATTTATAGGTACCTCTACATGGGGTATTAAGTCAGAAGCATCTTGTTCTGCGCTGTGGACTGTTGCCGCTGATGAAAGATTGTCATCTTCTCGACCCTCTGAATCCGTTAGAGTTTCATCCGTTTCATCCGAATTCATAGCCATTCCTTCGCTTGCTGTATCAGTAGAAGAGTGGTATAAATGATTTGACATTGTCTTTAACCTCGAGAGGGCATCGGCCACGTGTTTTGATTTACCAGGCAAACGTCAAAGGTTGGTGATCAGTATAGATCTTGATTTTTTTTGCACCATATAAGAAATTTCTGAGGTTGTCAAGGGCCCATACAATAGCTAACATTTCTTTTTCGTTTGTGGCGTAGTTTTCCTCAGTTTTGTTGAGGGATCGAGAAATATACACTATGGGTCTGTCCTTGCCGATTTCACCCTGTGACAAAACGGCACCTAGCGCAATATTAGAGGCATCTGTCGTTAGGTTAAACGGTTTCTCAAAGTCTGGAAAAGACAGAAGCTCAGCTGTAGTTAACATAGATTTAAGGTCATTGAAGGACTTCAAAGACTCGCCATCTAAGGTAATTGGCACTTTCTTAGACTGACTGGGTTTTATTTGGGCATGTTCCCCTCTTGTAAGGTTTGTAAGGGGTTTCGCCACTTTTGCATAGTCACGAATGAATCTCCTATAGTAGGAGGTCATTCCCAGAAAACTTTTCAATTCCTTCAGGTTCGTAGGCGGTAACAGATTTTCAATGGACTTTACTTTGGCAGGATCCGGTTTGATGCCATCAGAACCAACGATATAGCCAAGAAATTCCACCTCAGCCTTCATAAAATGCGTTTTATCAAGATTTATTTTCAGATTAGCCTCGTGAAGCCTTGCAAAAACTATATCTACGTTCTTCAAATGATTTTCTACATTCTCGCCAATTACTATTATGTCGTCAATGTAGACAAAACAAATTTTCCCAATGTACTCGCGGAGGACATCATCTATCATTCTCTGAAATATTGCAGGCGCATTTTTTAAGCCAAAAGGCAATCTCAAGAATTCAAATTTCCCGTTTGCTGTTGAAAAAGCAGTTTTTGGGATATCCTTGGGTTTCATTGCTATTTGGTGAAAGCCTGATGTAAGATCTATTGTTGTGAAATACTTTGCTTTACCTAAACTGGCTAAGGTAGATGTGATGTCTGGAATTGGGTAGGTGTCTGGAATCGTTACAGCATTTAGACGTTTGAAGTCCACTACCATTCGATATTGTTTTTCACAACTGGGTTTTGGCTGCTTAGGCACGACCCAAATGGGTGAATTGTATGGACTTTTGGAGGGTCTTATTACTCCCTCTGAGAGTAGTTCTTTTATCTGTCTTTCTACTTCTTCCCTCATACAGACCGGATACGGATAGCTCTTCGTATATATTGGATCTTCCGTACTTGTTCTAATCTCTGCCTGGACATTTGTTGATGCGAGTTCGCTACCGTCGAGCGATCCAAAAAGTGGTTTGAATTTATTAATGAGGCTCTCTATCTTTGTCTTAACCTCTGGTAGATATTCCTCACCTAATATATAATTTGACTCAGTTGTTACTTTTTCTTTCAATGGGATCTTTAAACAATTTTTCAAAACTAAAACATTCTCCTTTCTGTCAACTAAAGCACCTAAATCTTTAAGTGTGTCATCCCCAATAATTCCATCAAAAGCTTTTAATGCTGGCAAGACATTAAATTGAATAGGTTCATTTATCCCTAAAAATTAAAAAAATGGTCCAATCACCTTCTTATCTATATTGACATTTCCCCCCACCGATCGCACATTTATTGGTTTTTCTAGGATTATGCTACCGTATGACAAGCGTGGGCTGCAGAAGTTTTTGTTAGAGCCCGTGTCTATCAAAAAACACAAAATATCACCAGTAGCCGAAGGGTATTCTATATAGGGTAAAGCTTGATGGCTTCCTCCCATAAAATTTACTTCACCTACTGTTTCCTCCTGACGGGAGTCTTCCTCTAAACCATTCTCGGCTATGTGGTCCTCATCAGAAAAGGTTTCTATGTGATAAAGTCTAGGTTGCTTGTTACCTGTATTTACTTCGGATGTACCTCTTTTTTCCGCTTTCCTGGGGTTGTTAATGTAATTTACCCGACGAGATTGTATTGTTCTATCGACTTCCATCGGTTCAAGTTTTATGGCCGGATACCTCGGGGGTAACGCTGGCTTATTATAATTCGTATACCCGTTTACTCGAAAGTTAGAATAGTTGTTGTTATGTTGCCAATTTCTAGGCCGAGAATCTTGATTCTGCCACCCCGATCTCATAGGAAATGGCCTTGCTGGCCTTGAAGGCCCAGGACGAAAAGTTATTTCCGGGGAGGTAGAATCGTGAGGCTTCGTTTTCGCATAAATTATGTTATTTCGCATAGTTAAGTTTTGCAATTCCAAACAAGCAGAATATGCTTCAGGGAGCGTTCCTGGTCGCTGTATAATGATCATACGGGAAAGATCCGGTTTTAAACCGCGTATGAAAATGTCCAATGCTCTGTTCCTGTACGTTTCTACTAAGGCTCTGATGGTTTCTTCGCTGTAGGATTCTGTCTTCAGCTTATTGATAATAAGCGAAAGTTGGTGGTTCACAGTCGAATAGAACTCATCGATGGTTGAGGAACCTTGGGAAAGCTGATTGAGCTGATGCTCCAGGGTTTGGATGTCCTTTTATCAGCGTAGTGAAGGGAAAGTATCTTCTTGATTTCAACCCAATCACTGTCGAACACATTATAGGACACCAGAGCTGTGTCAGCAGTGCCGACAATTTTTTGGCGAACGCTCTGTATAATTGCACGATAAATCGGCTTGTCCCTGACAATTTCGAAGTCTTTCAGTATGGTTTCTACAGAATGAACCCAGGATACATACTGGGTTGGATTGCCCTCAAAGGTTCTCAATTCTTTAACGCTGTCAGGAAGACGGCTTATATCTTTTAGCTCAATTTCTGTTCGTGGCCGTTGAAGGGATCCTTAATCCGTGACCACCGGGCCTACTGCAGCACTCGATCTACTTTCAAGGCGCTCTATCCTACTTAAAACATTTCCTATCGCATTGTTACTGAGACTCGCTTCTATAGTCCCTATTCTATTTTCTACCGACTTGATCTGTTTCATAAATCGATTTATGGCTCCAGTCAAAGTCGTTACTGTGGACCTCAAATCTTCCATTATTTTATTCTAGGCTGACAAGGGGGGAAAGAAATTTTTTCACGTACCTGAAATATCCGCAACACTCTGATGAAGAAGGTCCTTGATCGTTGCACACTTCCACTTCACTTTTTTCTTTAACCTTTGATTTATTCTTTCGTTTTCAAAAGGATAACTTTTCTTAAACTTTGTATATTTTCTTTTCGATTTATTCTGTTATTTTCAATTTCAAAATGATATATTTTTTTAATATGATAACAATATTTTTCCTTTTTTTTTTATTTACGTTTTCAGTTTTATTTTCTATTTTAATTTTTAACTTTTTAATGATATTTTCTCTTTTGTTTTATTTTAATTTTTTCTTCTCAATTTTTTAATTTCATATTTCTAAAAACTGTTTGCTCTTAAAGGATATATAGGGGAGGGAGGGAAAAAAAAAAAAAATTATATTTATATTTTTAGCGAGCCTTGGCCAACGTACGCGACGCGACCATTTAAAACCCTTTTGTCCTCACGGAAGCTCCGTATGATTCCGGTTTGGTGATCCACTTTTATAGTCGCGGATATCTACTACGGTACGATTTACTTCACTTTCGCCTCGGTAACCTTCTGTGATTTTCCTTTTTTTTTTTTTTTTTTTTTTTTTTTTTTTATCACCAGGAATACCGGATTAGCGAAGGAGGAGTTACACTTATTGTTTTATTATTTTATTAAATATATACTTTTTATAGGTCCTGGAGTGCTCCGTAGAGATCGCAGGCTCGTTATTGTATTATCTAGTTATTTTGTTATATATATATTTTTTATAGGTCCTGGAGTGCTCCGTAGAGATCGCAGGCACGTTATTGTTTTATTAGGAACCGAAGCTTAGTAGGGTCCCTGCTCGGGCGCCAGTTAAAGGATTTTAAATGGTTTGACCGAAAAAAATATTTTACGGCGCTATCAACTGCGCCTGGATTCTAATGATTAATATATTCTGAATTATAACACAACACAATTTTCTCAATAAAGATTATTACACATTTATTTATTTCACTTAATGAATTTATTTTACTTACGACCAACTTTGTTCGCTCGTTTAGTTCATCGATCACGTTGCACCAACATGCGCGAGTATGCAGACGCTGATCATGCAAAACTGTTTTCCCATCATTCCAGCAAGTAGGCAATTTCGTAATTGGATCGGAAGCGCGTGTTAAAGTAAAAATATTAAAAGAGCTTGAGTTGCTAAATTACCTTTTGGTGACAGCGTCGCCAACGTCGTTAACTTCTATGAGTTTTGTTTTATTTTTTTGGTATTTTGTTTTTGTGTATGTTTAGTTTAATTATATGTAACTTATGTATATGTCTGCCCAATTTGTGCTTTGAGATTTTATTTTGAAATTATATTTAGAATTATGATTTTATCTTTGTTATTACTTATCTGCTTTTGTGTTTGAACGCAGAAAAATATTGTTTATTATTTTAGAATAAATGATGTTTTAAAAATAACTTTAAAGAATATAGTTTTCACGAAAAATTAAATGATATTAAGGAGCTTTCAAAAAAAAAACACAACCAACAAGTTCAAGCTCTCTCACACCTTGGCTGGCATAAATCAACAACGATTTTTACTGACCATTTTGGATGAACCCACTTTTCTCTGCAACGGCTCTGGAGACTTTTCCAAAATTGATGTCAATAATTCTTTAGGTGGTATTCTACCATATTCCGTTGAGTTTATGCCCTGACACTTCCTAGTTTGGCTGGCATAAATCAGCAACGATTTTTACTGACCATTTTGGTTGAACCCACTTTTCTCTGGAACGGTTTCGGAGTTTTTTCCAAAATTGATGTCATTAATTCTTTAGGTGGTATTCTACCATATTCCGTTGAGTTTATGCTCTGACACTTCCTAGTTTGGCTGGCATAAATCAGCAAAGATTTTTACTGACCATTTTGAATGAGCCCACTTTTTTCTGGAAGGGCTCCGGAGATTTTTCCAAAATTAATGTCATTTAATCTTTAGGTGGTATTTTACCATATTCCGTTGAGTTTATGCCCTGACACTTCCTAGTTTGGCTGGCATAAATCAGCAAAGATTTTTACTGACCATTTCGGATGAACCCACTTTTCTCTGGAACGGAAGGTTGATTTTTTTTAATCCTTTTCCACTAAATTTCTAAAATCATTAAATTTCTAAAGTAAAAAACATGTCGTCTACGGGCACCTTAAGAGTAATCAGCTGTGTTAGAAATCTATGCCGAGAAGAAACCGGAAGCGGCGGTGCACTTTTGACGGAATAGAAACTATGTTCATATATATAAAAAACGTTTCATTATAATATTCGAAATTTGTTTCTTCGAATTAAAAGATAAAAACGTTAAGATGACAGAACTCTTTTACGGCGCAAATAAAAATTTTTGTGGCGGCAGCCCGCTATTTTGAAACTGAAAACTACTTTAGTTTCTGCAAAAACTATGATAAAAAAAACAGAGACAATGTCAGAAGCAAATTACATGTACGTGTTTGACCAACTATTATAAACATTTCCCTGCGGCCACACGATCAATTTTTTGTTGATAGGCTTTTACATATACTGTATGTCAATATTTTCATAAATTGAAAGCTGCACGAAATTTTTAAGCAATTTACTTTCAAGATGCCATCAACTTACCTTCTAATCAGCTGTTAAATTGAACGTAAATTGCCAAACAAATGGATAGTTAAAAATAAGAGCAATCTCGTGAACAATTTAAAAAGTGTGAATGTGTTAGTAAAAAAATGAGAGTGAGAGCAAATTTAAACGAATTGAAAGACCAAAATTGATCGTGTGGCCACCAAGTTATGTAAAACAGCAATTTTGAAAGACATACACAATTACATGTGATTTGAAAAGTTGACAAGTCAGATGTAAAAAACATGTCGTGTACACACACCTTAATCTAAAACAAAAACGACTCACTCGTTAATGACAACGTCTCACACTATAAGGCCGATTGTTTTTGTATGGGAGCTACCACCCACACTTCGCGAATTAAGCTCACTGTTTGACAGTTGTGTATTGATATCCAGCAAATTTGTACCAAATTTGGACTATTTTACACTTACCGTTCTTCTGATATACATAGTAATATTTTGTGGCACTCCCACTTATCTCTACCCGCCTACTCACTGACTGATGGTCCGTATTGATATATATTTATAATGTGTTTTTATTGGAGGTGACAAGCCCAAGACAAAACTCTCGCCACATTTTGAGAGATGTGTATTAGTCTTGGGCTTCAATTCGAATCAGTGAACGAGCTCGTTCTTTTCGTTCAATCGTTCATTTCAGGTCACTTTGTCTTTTGTTTCAGTGGGTCTTTTGTGTCAGTTTGTCTTTTATGATTTTCGTTCAGTCATTCACAATTGATTGAATACGGCAACGTGTTAAAAGAAACAAGTATACATATATAGATATAGCATATTCGTATAATAAATACATATGTATACAAGAATATAAAACAATAAAGTATAACATATAAACCACAATCGTATTGTTGTTTCTTTTCAACCAGTTTTTCTTTACACAAGTGAACGTCTGACAAGAAGACCCAAGTGACCCAAGTGAACGATTGAACGAAATTGAACGGTGAAACTGAACGGCCGTTCATCGTTCGTCTGACTGATCCGTTCAATTGAACGAGGTCGTTCATGACCGACACAACTCTAATGTGTATTGATAACCCAGCCAATTGTACCGAATTTGCAAACTTTAGCTATTGCCGATCTCCAGATATACACAATTCTATTTTCTACCAACCACACTTCTCCAATTTCAACCACTTTGTGACATAAGTATGTTGTGCATTATTTTTTTTTTTTTTTTTTTTTATTTAATTTTCCAGTCTATAGATTAAAAATCCTTACAGACATAAGTGCTTAAATTATAGTACATATAATAAATATAGAATAATGATATTAACTAATTTGAATTTAAATAAACAATAATTTTTCTTTTTAAGGCATCATTACTATCAGAAAAGTCAATTAGATTATATAGATTATTAAATTTCAAGCAAATTTGACGAAAGGAGTCGTTGTTAGCGTAAACAGAACGGTAATACGTTAAATTTAACGGCTGAAAATTTCGTGTAGGTCTCACTGGAACATTAAAGTTAATTTTGCTTAACAAGTAACCGGAATCGACATCACCGCGTATTAGACCCATTAAAAACGAAATACTAAGCATTGTTCTTCGGCTTTTTAACGTCGGTAACTTAATAAGACCAAGTCTGCTTTCATATGAAGGTAGTGCAAGCGAATTCCATCCAAGACCTCTTAAACAAAATAAAAGGAACTGTTTCTGTACAGATTCAATGCTGTTGATATATATATTAAAGTATGGATCCCACACAATTGATCCATATTCCAGGATAGGGCGCACCAGAGACGTATATAAGTGTTTAGTTACATATGGATCAGAAAATTCTTTTGACCAACGCACAGTGGCGCCATTTGAGTTTTTTCGTTGCAAAAATCATATCTTTTGAACCGAATAAGATAATTGAACAGTTTAAACAGCATATGATAGATAACTGTTCAGCCTATGAAATGAGGGTTTGGAAAGGGTGCTACGCTTTGTAGTTGCCTACTTATGGGTTATCAAAGTTAAAATTAGTAGAAAAATCAATTTTATGGTAACTAAAAAAAATTATTTTTACATTTTTAGATTGTTTTTATTTTTTTTCTTAAGGGTTTTATGTTTTAAATTATTACCCAACAAATTAAAAAAAAAATTATTTTTTTTTTAAATTTATTTTTTCAATTTTCTGTAAAATATTCATCACAATTCGTAAGAGAAGGTATATCTAAAAGACTAACCATTTCTAAACTATAATTATTTTGTAACTCTATTCGTGACTTCACATGCATCGGAAGATGCTGCCAACATGTTGAAGAGGTCCTCATTTTTCCTTGATGCTTTGAATGTGTTCTGCAATCTATATCTATCTATCTATCTATATATATAAAAATGAATTATGTATGTTTGTATGTTTGTTTGTCGCTTTATAGACTCCGAAACTACTGAACCGATTTTCCTGAAAGTTTTACAGTAACATCACGTAAGCCCTAAAAATAAATTAGGCTACTTATTTTTTCGATAGGGGCAGGGGAATTGGTACCCCCAATAGGATGCCAATATTAATTATCGCATATCTTAAGAGCCGCTGCACGCATTTTGCTGAACTTTTTGTAGTAGGATCTTCTGAGCCCCGGAATTGAAATAAAAAAGCAGCGGGGGTATAGGAATGCCCCATAGGACGCCAATGTTTAACATCGCATATCTTAAGAACTGTAATAGTGAGAATGTTCAAACTTTCTAAAAGTCACTCTTATGGTATACTACACTTTTGAAAATAAAAATAAAGCGGGTAGGCGCAGGGGGGAAATACCTCCCATAGGATGCATACATTAAATATCGCTCAACTGAAGAACTATTAAAGGGAGAGTCTTCAAACGTGGTTAAAGCTACTATTATAGTAAACTATAAATTTCAATATAAAAATGTGCGGGGTAGACAGAGTAGGAGCAGTACCGCTCATAGAAGACATATTAAATACCATATATCTGAACACAAGAGCTATCAACCTTTACAGGACAAATTTTAAAACAAAAATAAATGGGGTAGGTGCAGGGGTAGCGAAGCGCACCGGGTTAAGCTAGTTTTTTATAAAATTTGTTAAGAGACTCCTGTGCTTCTTCAGAAAGCTCACCAATTGGCAAAGACTGGTACTCAATTATATCTTTGCCATGCGGCAATATTTTATGGACGGTCGGGGTCAACTTCTTCTGTGGATACATGTTTTCAGTACTTAAATTGTTTAATGGTTTCAGTAATTGTTGCGCCAACTTTCAGGCGTAGACTAATCCAGGCATTATACTTATTTTGCAATATATAGGCTTATGCTACCATGCCTAAAAATTTATCTGTTCCCTGCATACATATGGATTTAGGCTGAATAATGCAATTTTGATATTATGCACGTGTCCAAATAAGATTTGTGCCTACCTGTAGGGACCATAAGTCAATATTGTTCCTGACCATTTGTACGCCAAAGTATTGTTTATGTGAGGTACATACCTGCTAATTTCAATGAGTAGTTTTTTTCAAACTATTAGATCAAACTACTGTCAGTCAAAACATATAAGGGATGGACGCCATACAATTTCTGCAACCATGTCTTTTTAAACTTTTTTACCTCTAGAAGCCAAACGGGCACGTACGGGCAGATAAAAATTTTGAATTATGTAAAGAACTAATCAAAGAACAGGTTTTTCAAATATGGCAAATATAGAAAAATATAGTTTTTTTTTATTTTCCGTCAAAGTTGAAAAATAGTGAAAAAACGGATAGTTTTTAAATAGTGATTTACCAGGAGAAACACAGAGCAAACAGTTAATTTTTTTTTTATCATTATACATTTAATAAATACATCAATCAATACAAACAAAAAATAAGGCGATTCGTTACCTATTTTTCGTGATATTACACCTGAAATCGCAACAAATTGACTAAAAATTGTGTGTTTTTTTGAAAACCGAAAGTCGGTCAACTTTGAACGGTTATATCTTCTAAACTAAAAATGTGATATTATTAAGAGTGGCATATTTGAAATCGTTGAAAAGTTTCCTATAACATGGGTTTATTCAAAACTTCGTCGGCACTCATGAAAATTTTGATTTTTGCAACCTCGCTTGCTCTACGGGCGCCACTGTGCAACGTTTCAAAAAACCAAGAACTCCATTAGCTTTATTGACCATTAATGAAATGTGATCACAGTATTTTAGTTTGTGATCCAATAAAATACCGAGATCACCAATAGTGTGAACTTTATCCAGTAATGTTCCATTTAGAAAATAGCTAGTGTCAAGTTTAAATGAGCGGAAAAATGACATGTGTTTACATTTTTTTATATTTAAATCCAATAAGTTGTAATTACACCATTGAGAGAAAAGTTCAATGTCAGACCGCAAAATAGATTGATCAATAATATCGTTAAAAGAATTAAAAATTTTAACATCATCAGCATACATGAGTATGTTAGAGTGCTGAACAACCGATGGTAGATCGTTAATAAATAATGTAAATAAAACAGGACCAAGATGACTTCCTTGAGGCACACCCGAGAGAACATCGATGAATTTTGATGTAGCATTTTTAAATTTTACTTGTTGGGTTCTATCTAAAAGATATGATTTAAGCCATTGTATTGCGTTGTTGCTAAATCCCATACGTGATAACTTGTAAAGTAAAATATCGTGGTTAACTTTATCAAATGCTTTGCTAAAATCCGTGTAAATAACGTCTGTTTGTTTATTATTAACAAAACCTTCATTTACAATAGTTGTTAATTGTAAAATGTTAGTAGCAGTGGAACGTGATTTCCTGAAACCATGTTGACAAGGTGATAAAAGGGAAGAGATTTGATGATATAAACTATCAGTTAATATTTTTTCTAAAAGTTTGGGAATCGCATTCAGCTTTGCAATTCCTCTATAATTCGATATTTCAAGTTTACTTCCACTTTTAAACAACGGAGTAATATAAGATTTTTTCCATTCAGGTGGTAAGTAACCAAGTTCAATAGATTTATTGAAGATAATTGTAAGAGGAACATATAAGGATGCTGCACAATTTTTTAAAATACAATTAGGTACACCATCCGGGCCAGGATTAAGAGAACACCGCAGAGACTTTAAATTTAATAGTACTGTTTCAGTGTCAATAAATGAAAAGTTGATACCTGTAGAATGAGGTATGCTATAGGGATAAGAAGTTTGACTATCAAATGACTTTTTTGAATACGTGGTTGCAAAAAAATCAGCAAATAAGTTGCTAATAGAAACATCATCTTCAGCACTCCGAGATCCAAATTTCAAATAATTAGGATACGCACTTGCACGACGCTTACTGTTGATAAAATTGTAGAACGATCTGGGGTTGGTTTTCATTTTAATTTTCATTCGATTTAAATAGCTTTTATACGCTAGTTGGCTAGCCGTGTTGTAATTAGATCGTATAATGCAATAATTCGTGAAATCAACAGATGAGCCGGATAGCCTATATTTTTTAAAAAGTTTGGTTTTTCTATTTTTCAATTTAGATAAATAACGATTATTCCAGGGAGGGCCTTTATTACTGCGAATAATTTGTTTGGGAACAGCTTCCAACATGCAGTGATGCAATACAGCATACAAATTTTATACGACATTATCCAGATTATCTCCTGAAATAAGAGTATCCCAATCGACTTTCGATAATAAACTATTAAATTTTGTGTAGTCCGTACGGGAGAAACAGAATACCAAATTATTTAAATTTTCTCTTAATTCCTGGGGAAAGATTTTTGTAGAAAGGCAAATATCTAGCTGTATTGTAGGATGGTAACAATCTTCAGGTTGAGAAATAGGTAGCGTGCTCCTCACATGTATGTCTGATGGCTGGTTAACAAAAGCAAGATCAAGAAGTTTCCCAAATGCGTTGGAGACGTAGTTTATCTGAGAAAGTCCACATGACAGCAGTGACTGAATAAATTCATTTAATTGTAATGGAATTAAATAGTTTATTTCTACAGGATTACTCCATACTATGTTTGGAAGGTTGAAGTCACCAAGGGCAATAAACAAATCAGAAGGTTTAGACTGACCAAGAACAAGTTTAATTGCAGAAATGTGGTTATTGTAAATTTCAGCTGGCGAGTTTGGAGGTATATAGGAACAGGAAATGTAAAGATAAGTCGAATACAGCTTAATTTTAACGGCAACAAATTCAGTATCATCACTAGATGTAAGGTTTATATATTCACAAGGAAAATAATCAAGCACTGCGATAAGAACACCGCCACCAGATTTATGTATCCTATCAAATCTAAAAATCTGGTATCTCGGGCATAAAATTTCATAATTGTATATATTTTTTCTGTTATTTAACCAGGTTTCCGTAAAAACAATTATATGAAAGGGAAACCCAAAGCTATTGGCATAAAGGGTGGATAATTTCGTGTTAAGGCCACGCACATTTTGGTACCCAACACTTATTAAGTTTTCAGTCTGCAAATTATTTAGTTTTTTGGAATATTATCATGAGAAGGTAAGTAAGCAATATCAGAACGAAAAGCATTTCTATATTCATATTCGTGTATAATAGCGTTAGGAGGCCAAAAATTTGCATTGACAATGGTATTAAAATTTTCTTCTGGAACAATAATTTTAAAAGATGATTTGCTTCTTCTTTCAGAATACTTGAATTTGAAAACACTTATATCAATTTCTTTACCAAGTTTAAAGTTAACATATTGTTTTATTGCGTCTGACGTTGTATCCGAAGCAAAACGAGCAGCAAATATTGTCTTTTTTGGACCAATAACTTTAAGTTGAACCGGGTTACCAGTGATATTATTAGGAAGACTATTGTTAATTGAAGGAAGATTCATAGTAGAATGTTGTTGCTGTTGGCTTACTCCAATGACCAGCTGTTCTGCTTCTTGTACAGATAAATATGATATTGTATTCGTATCTGAAACCTTTGTTGGGACAGTGGACGTTGATAAAATCGAATTAGGTAGAGTTTCCTTATTGGTTACAGTAGGTGTTAAATTTAATATTCAAGAAATTTGTTCCAAATTTGTTAAATGTAGCTATTGCCATTCTACAGATTTACGGATACCAAATTGCCTTTGTATGGGAGGTGCCACGCCCCTTGTCCAATAACGCCCACTTTTTGACAGATTTTCTGTATTGACAAACCAGCTTTGTATACTAAATTTGCACAATTTTTCTACTACTGTTCAATAGATATAAAAACATCTATTTCATGCCATGGCCTCTTCTCCAGTCTCGCTCACTTTTTGCCAGAATATCAGGAATTGAGATCGAAGCTAGTTGTACCAAATTTGGTAACTTTAACTGTACGATTTTCCAGATATACAGAAATCTATTTTTTATATGTACGGGAGGTGCCCACATTATGTCAGATGTTGTGTATTGATACCCAAGGTGAACAGTAAAATAAACATATCAAAATATAAATTTTGTACGGAGTTAAAAAAAAAACTCCTGTTCCCGAATGACTTTCAACTCAAATATCACTTAGATGATATTTTGCGCGCAGATAATAATGTATACTCTAAAGTTCCTACGATATTTATACCCACACCACTACAGTGGTATTATGTGTTCTTGCTGATGTTTGTAACACCTTAAAATATTGACCCTGGGCCTACCTTTAAGTATACCTATCGACTCAGATCACTTTCTGAGTCTATTTAATGATGTCCGTATGTCCTGCTGTCCATGTCAATCTTGTGCCTTGGATAATTTGACATAGCCACCATACAAGCTTCTTTCCGGAATGGCGTCTTTACGCTCAAAAAAATAATGGTGGCTATTACTGAAAACACTTCGCTTCGAAGAAGTGAAAATTTACATGAAAACAAAAACAAATTTACAAAAAAATTACAAAAATTGTTTTTGTTTATCATACAAAATTTACAGTTTTTAAAAGAGACAGAAACGCGTTAAATCTCTCACGTTAATTTAATTTTAGAAGTGTATAGGTAACAAAAACAATTTCCGTAAATTTTGCTTTTGTTTTCATGTAAATGTTCACTTCTTCGACGCGTTTTCAAGAATAGCCACCAATAATAAAAAATTTCTGTTTTTTTATATTCCTTTTTGTTCTTTTCGTTTTTTTTTTATAAGTTGTTCGTGCTCGTTGAAGATAGACGTGTTTTCTAAGCTCGGCATACGGTTTATTTTTTATAAAAACGTGAACAAATAAAGTATTAAAAAAAAAGTAAATAAAAGAAAAAAAAAATACATGTATGTACATACACACATAAACATACACATTTTTTATTCTCGGTGTTGATAAACAATAAAAAATAAGAAGATCACAACTGTAAACAGTAAAAAAAAAAACTTATGAGTGCAAACAGTGCAAAAACAATTAAACATAATAGAAATAAAAAAAAAATCGATGATAGCAAATACCTAACGGCTAAACCTATTACTCGCACGCGATCCCTCTCACCCACTGTATTTAATAATAATGTTGATACACTAACAAATATAAAACCTGCAATCGTTGCCTCAACGGCAAAACCAATTTTAATAAGTGATGAAAATATTAACCCCAAATCGGGCATAATAGAAAAATCAGTATCACCTTCTGTGTCTAATAATACGGTTAATTTGAATACAATAAAAAATATTAAACCTGCAAGCGATGCCTCAGCGGCAAAAACTATTTTAATAAGTGATAAAAATATTAATCCCAAATCAGGCATAATAGAAAACTCAGTATCACCTTCTGTGTCTAATAAAGCGGTTGATTTTAATACAATAAAAAATATAAAACCTGCAAGCGGTGCCTCAGTGGCAGAAACGACTTTAACAAGTGATGAAAAGATTACCCCCAAATCAGGCATGTTGGAAAACTCAGTATCACAGGTAAAAAGTAGTCAAAAGCCTCAAATACAAGTTGGAATGGATAGGTACATAACAGTGCTAAAACGGGGTCGCAGCCCAACCTCTTCTGCAGTTGCTTCGGTCCCAAAAGTTTTAAAAGAGGGTACATCGGATAGAATAAGTTCTCAAAATCGGTTTGCAATTTTGGAAGAGGAATCCTCGGAAGCACAAAGCGTTACCAAATCTTCTAAGCCACCCCCGATATACCTTAGAGAGCAAAATTCCAGTGATTTAATAAAGAATTTGATCTCGGTAATAGGTGAAAATTCTTTTTATGTAGCTGCAATAAATCGTGGTAGTATTAATGAAACGAAAATACAAGTTAATCGTGAAGATGATTTTCGTAAAGTAATAACTTAATTAGAGGCACTAAAAAAAACTTTTATACATACCAACTGAAGAGCAGTAAAGGTCTACAGGTAGTGATAAAGGGCATTGATTCATGCGTAGACCCAGGTGAGATAAAAACGTTTTTAGAAGAGAAGGGCTTTAAAATAAAAAACGTAATAAATATTAAAAATAGAGAAAAAAATCCCCAGCCACTATTTCGAGTGGAGTTAGAACCCGGCGACGTTAAGCTTAAAAAAACGAAACTCATCCCATTTACAATTTGAAATATATCCTGTATAGGAAAATAACGATAGAGGAGCCGCACAAAAGGAACGGTCCCGTGCAATGTTTAAACTGCCAAGAATTTGGTCACACTAATGCATAATGCCATTTAACCCCTGTTTGCGTTGTATGTGGAGAATTGCATGGTACAGCTCTCTGCGATAAGTCTAAAAATGACCCTAATGTAAAAAAATGCAGCAACTGTGGTGGTAATCCCACTGCCAACTATAGAGGATGCCCTGTATACTCTATCGTAAAGCGCTCGGTTGGACCGAAACCTAATCCCCCTTAAATTCAGGTAACACATTAAGTTAACACTAATGACATTCAGGTACCGCAGCCTAGTAATAACAGAACATCCTACGCTAACGTCCTAAAATCAAACCATATGCCAATGCAAGGTGATTTGCCAAATAATGATGAGACTCCAGTTTCTAATTTAAGTCGTCTAGAAAAGACCATGGAAACACTAGTGCAAACAGTAACTAACTTTACGAACACAATGGGTAATATGATGCAGGAAATGTTAAGAATGCAATCGATGTTATTGCAAGCTGTACTTAACAAGCCATGAATTGTTAAAAAATTTGTTTTTGGAACGCAAACGGCATTCGCCAACATAAAAATGAACTAGAATACTTTCTTAAAAGTAAACAAATTGATGTAATGATGGTTTCTGAAACTCATTTGACCTCAAGAAATAATTTTAAAATTAATGGTTATATATTATATGATACCAAGGACCCTCGAGATAGAGCTTGTGGAGGTTCTGCTATTTTGATAAAAGCCCGAATCAAACACTACTTAATGTGTGATCATCGTGAAGATTATCTGCAAGCAACGAACATTTGTGTTGAAGAGTTAAATCGAAACTTAGTACTTTCATCTTTATACTCTCCACCTAGATTTTCTATATCAGAAAGCCAATATTATAAATATTTTAAATCATTAGGACCCTGTTTCCTAGCCGCTGCCGATTACAACGCTAAACATACCTTCTGGGGGTCACGGCTCATTACACCAAAGGGTCGTGTTTTGTATAATACAATGTCTAAAATGGATTTAAATGTGGTCGCGAGTGGACAACCAACTTATTGGCCTACTGATCAGCAAAAAATTCCAGATGTCATCGATTTTGGCGTGGTTAAAAACATCCCCGCAGAAACGATTCATGTTGAAGCTTCATTAGAATTATCTTCTGATCACACACCTACAATTCTTACCATATCAAACCCTAATAGATTTGTATCTCCGTCTGGTTACATAGTGACGTCAGCCACACAAATAAATTGGTTAAAATATAAAAAATATCTCAGTACCCACTGCACTGAAAATATTCCGCTTAGAACACCGGAGAATGTGAATCTTTCTATTGTAAATTTTGACAATTATCTCAAACTAGCTGTTCAACATTCTAGCATAGCCCGCAAAAACATCAAAAATAGCAAAATATATTCTACAGATGTCGAGCGTCTCTTGACTGAAAAAAGGAGAGCTCGAAGGGAATGGCAATTGCACAGATCCCCTCAACATAAAAATTTACTAAAAGAGTGCACAAAAAGGCTAAGAAACTTACTGCAGTCTCAAAAAACGGCTTCTCTGGAAAAATATCTTAAGGAACTTGATGCAACTCCTCAATCTGACTACTCATTATGGCGTGCAGCTAGAAATCTTAAAAGACCAGTTATCACTAAACCGCCATTAAGAAACTTAAATGGAAGTTGGGCACGAAATGATATAGAAAAAGGAAATATTTTTGTTAATCATTTGAAAACCGTATTTACCCCTCATACATCTTTCGATACTGCGGTCGAGTTACCACCTGTTGTTGTTAGATCAGCTGTTCCACTAAGATTTGGGATAAGAGAAATCAAAAAGGCTATTCATGATTTAAACCCCAAGAAAGCCCCTGGTTTTGATAACATCAGTAACAAAATGCTTTTAGAGCTACCCCGCATAGCAAAGAAAATTATTCTACTAATTTTTAATGCTATTTTACGCCTTGAATACTACCCACAAGAGTGGAAAGTATCTTTAGTTACCATGATACCTAAACCAGGAAAGGATCCCACAAAAGTTGAGTCATATAGACCTATAAGCCTATTGTCTAATATATCAAAGCTATTTGAGAAACTACTAGTGTCAAAATTAACGCCGATTTTAAATGAAAACAGATGTATTCCCAATCATCAATTCGGTTTTAGAAGAAAACACAGCACAATTGAACAAACTCATCGAATAGTAAATGTCATAAGAAAAGCCTTTGAAGAAAAAAAATATTGCTCTGCACTCTTCATCGATGTGTCTCAAGCTTTTGATAAAGTCTGGCATAAAGGGTTACTACTGAAGTTGCAGCAAACATGCACAAGCTGTTAGAAAGCTACTTAGTCGGGCGTCATTTTATTATTAAAGAAGGCGATTTTTTAAGTTCTCCTCAGCCAATTAACGCCGGAGTCCCACAAGGCAGCATCCTGGGCCCTCTATTATACTTAATTTATACATTGGAGTTGCCAACAAACAGCTACACCCATACCTCAACATTTGCGGACGATACAGCTTTTCTAAGCGTACACGCAAACTGTCAAGAAGCATCTCGTTACTTACAGGACCATATATTTGAACTGGAAAGGTGGTTAAAAAAATGGAGGATAAAGATCAATGAGCAAAAATGCTCACATATAACATTCACATTGCGTCGGGAAACATGCCCCCCTATTAAAATCAATAATCAAATAATACCCCAACACTCGCATGTAAAATACCTCGGTATACATCTAGATCGGCGTTTAACGTGGAAATGGCATATAGAAGCTAAATTAACTCAAATGAAACTAAAAGCAATCCAAATTAATTGGCTTATTGGAAGAAATTCTGTTCTTAGTCTCGATTGCAAACTTCTACTCTACAACTCTATCTTAAAGCCAATTTGGTGCTACGGTATTCAGTTATGGGGCACTGCCTCGGCTTCTAACATCGAAAAAATACAAAGGCGCCAAAACAAACTTCTTCGAATAATCACAGCCGCCCCCTGGTACATCAAGAACTCAAATATCCACAAGGATCTCAATGTGCCATTGGTAATAACTATGATAACGAAATATGCAGTAAAATATTTAAAAAGGCTGGAACTGCACCCAAACCCATTAGCTCGAAATATTTTAAATTATGGCGGCCACACTCGCTTAAGAAGAAGAGACACTGCAGCACTCACCCAATCAGATGAGCGATAAACACCTTCATATGTGAACAGAAACCGTGATGACTAAATCTTTTTTGTCTAGCACTGGCAGGACATAAAGTAAATATTAGGATAAGATTTGATTAATTATTGTTAGTTCATATTTAATATTTATGAAGATTCAATAAACAAATACTGAAAAAAAAAAAAAAAAAAAAATAAGTTGTTTGCTAAGATGCCACCTGATTGAAATTTTTAGCTATGTTGGTAAAACTGAGTTAATGCCTCTGTAACAATCAGCTGCATTTAAAAAGAAAAACATTAAAATTTTAAAAAACAACTTTTCATAAAAAAAAATAGTATTTTGTGTCAATAATACGGAAATTTTTAAAAATTCTGTAATTAAACAAAATTTTTAGTTTTAGACAAAAAAAATACAATTTGTTCATACCACAACAAACTAATACATATACACTTTGGCTGTAACTTAACGTTGAATTCTATTTTCAACAGATTTGTCCGCAAAAGAACAGAACGAAAAAGGAAAAACAAACCACACATACAGACTTTCAATTGAACAGAAACAAGACAGCTGATTCGTAATAGAACAGAACGTACAAGCTAATTCTGCCTTTACTGAATTGATGTTTGGCTACCACTGTGTCGGAAAAATTTACGCTAACGTTATACCGTGTTCAGGTATGCACCTTAATTGAGTTTTGCGCAACAAATGCCATTATTGAGGTCAATTATCCATATTCAATTTTAATCTTGTTATTGTTTTATTAATACGAAATTGTTATATTATTAAGTAAAATTAAAATGCAACACTATAACAAGTGTTGCACACAACTCACTAAACAAAGTGCTTTGCCATTTGGCAACTGAAATACCAACAACACAAAGGTCCATCCATTATGTCTGCAAAAGAAGCCAGATGCTTATTCCTTAAAGATGTCAGAAATTTTTTTTCATTTTGCTTATACATTTCTGCCACACATACATGCATACAATACACGTTTTTCCTTTTTCACACTATCAAACGCTAATTGAGTTAGCTAAATTGTGTATGTGTGAACAGAAACTCAATAAAAAATATTAATCGTTAAAAGTCAGTGCTGGTTCACACTCTTCAAGTCTTAGCAGTCAAGTCTTGAGTTTTTAGGAGAGAGGAAAATAAATGACATTCTCTTTTCCCTTCTCTCTTAAAAACTCAAGACAGAAGGAGACAACTCAAAAACTTAGGACAGATATACATTTAAACATAAGAACATATTAAAACATAAGAATACATATAAACATAAGTATAATAAATAAATCAATGTTATTAAGAATCCAAAATTTAAAAAAAAAAATTAAGTAAATTCTTGTAACTTTATTTAAGAAAAGAAAATTTTTAAATTTATTAAAATAAAATTATTTTTTAGTTTTTTGTAGCCGACGGATATTGCAACCAAAGAATTTTAAAGTTTAATGCTGCTGGCCGACTTTTGCGAATCATTCCTCAGCCACCCGGTATGTTAAAATTTTAATAATTGTCTTGAGTTTGTTTGAGTTTTTACAACCTTTTCAGAATTTCTTTCGCTGCAAGTACCACATGCTATCACATTACTTGAACACTTAGATCTACTATGCATAGCCGATCGGGAAAATATGCGAGTGGTTTGCCCTAAGTATATGAGAATAAAACAGAAATAAATAGTTAATCAACAGTAATTCATTTGTACATTGTTCCTAGGGCTGGTCTTAAATCATCCAAAGGCGAAGGACAACCAGCTGCAACAATCCAAGAACCTGATTTGGGTAGGGTCTTTGGTGTAGCAGCTAATGAAGGCATTGTTTATGCTGTCAATGGTCCAACATCAATGCTTCCTGTGCGTGGATTTACCATAGACCCCAGATCGGAAACAATTATTGGACATTGGGGTGAATTTAAAAATCCACACTCCATTGCAGTCTGCGTAAATGGTTCAGCATTATATGTCAGTGAAATTGGCACAAACTATCAAACAAATCGCATTTGGAAATATGTTTTAGTATAATTAGTTTCAAATAGCCTACAGTTTTAAGTGTACCTAAAACAGCATACATGAAACTGTATAGTCATAGAGCTACATATTTAACTATATTCTTTATATTAAATATTAAATTATTATTAATATAATAATAATAATATTAGTTATATAAAAATACACAATTATGTGGAAAATTTAATAATTTTGTGCAAACACGGAAATATAAATGTATATATATACATGTACATACATATATGTATACTAAATAAACGTTAATTCAGCAGTAATGTGGGTGTTGTCGTCAAAGTCGTTTTAATCAGTTTTGTAAAAAAAATTTTTACAAATTTATACGAAGTTAAGAAAAAATTTTTTTATTCCTTACACGCCTACGGGTTTTCCCTACATAATGTCCCAGTTAGCTGCCAGTAACAATCATGGTGGAATAAGTAGGTGGCAGCACTACGGCAACAAATACAACATTACAACAAAAATTAAAAATAAGTCTCCGTATACGTCAAAAATTATATTAAACTAAAATCTAATTTTGCCGCCGAACGCAATGAAATAAATTAATTTTTAGCCAATTTTTATTTCACTATGGTTACTATCTTATTTAATTTTAATTTAAATAATCAAAAACTTTAATACAATACAATAATCACAGCACAAAACGTGGACTTTTTGTAAACATAAAGCAAACTTTGACACAAGACTAGACAAACCAAGGTCTATCCATTAGGTCTGCTTAAGGAGCCAGATGTTTATTTGGTTTATTCCTCAACCATGTCAAAAGTTGTTTACATTTTGCTTATACATGTATATTTTTGTTTACGATTTTTGTTTTTTTGCCACACATACACGCATACAAAACACGTTTTTCCTTTTGTTTTCCCTATGTAGTAGTAAGATTTTGACAACCGTGAGGAAAATTACACAAACAAAATGCCTGGTGTTTTTTGTGCTGTTGTATTGTTGTAGCGGTAAGCAGACCTATTGGATAGGCCTTGAGACAAACAATATAAGAGCAAAAAATCGTCATCTGTCGTAGTAATGCCACCTGTTTATTTCATCATGGTAACAATGACGTTGCAAATCAGCTGCTTCATTTTGTTGTATGTAAAGCCATTAAAACGATTATAGTTAGTAGTAATGCTGGGTACACACTCTGCAATGCATTTACACAATGTAGCAAATTTCATTCATTTAAAATTTCATCCAACATCAAAACGTGTTGATATTTTCAGATTGCATTGATGTAGATTGCACCGTCTCTACCCAGCATTAGATATAACTTAAGCATAAAGGCTGATTTAGGCGAACGCAAAATCTGTACAAAATAGATTTTTCTTACCTTTTTACTGTACGGTTACGTTACTGTTACTGTCAGCTAACTAGGGCTTAAATCTCCGCAACTTTTTAACAAAAAAATGTTACAAATGGTTTGATGATGTTTAAGGCCCAACCATAATATGCATAGCCTAGCTTAACCTACTGTCAAAAATTTACAAAAATTCTCACAAATGTATTTAAAAAAAACAAAAACAAAATAAAAAACATTTGATTCCGTACGGAATGTGCGATTAGTTTCGCACTTTGCTTAAGCAAATGACAATTTCATAAAACTTAACAAAACGTTTCCTTAAGTTCAATATGGTTTGCCTCGTATGATTTACATGTATTCGCACATTTGCTGAAGCCAACTTAAGCACATTATGGTTGGGCCTTTAATGCTATGTTCACACATGGGGTTTTAAGCGCCTTTAGCCCCCCGTTGCCACATGCAAGTGCAACTCAAACTAACACCATCACATTTTTAGTACTTGCAGCTCAACCTGCAAGAGAATTTGCTTGCAAGTAAATTTTTGACACTTGCAGCAAGTAAAATGACAAGTAAGGAAACAGTGCTACCGCAGATGCCT
This sequence comes from Pollenia amentaria, assembly GCA_943735925.1. Taxonomy (NCBI): domain Eukaryota; kingdom Metazoa; phylum Arthropoda; class Insecta; order Diptera; family Polleniidae; genus Pollenia; species Pollenia amentaria. Next base: position 86,730,089 of record OX031010.1, on the reverse strand, counting down.
TTTATATAAATTTACTAGTTTGTACTTAGTAAAATAAAAATTATATTTATAGCTGATTTTCTGTGTTTTTATAAAATATAAAAAACATGTATATGAAGAATAATTAGAAATAGCAAAGGGGATAATATTGAAGCGAAGTTTTAACATTAATATCCCCTGTTTATAAAAAAAATATATTACCAAATAATGTGTCTACAGGTAACGTTAAATATTGACAACTTGGCAACACTTCGTTAACAATTGAGAAATTGAAGTTTTGTTAGAAGTTTAGTTGTTGACGACATTTTAAAAATGAAATTGCACTGTGCTGTGTAGCCACTTGGGTATTCATTCGATTAACCGTTAATCCGTTAGCAGATTAATTACTGCGCGATTAACTAATCGGTTAATTTGAAATTGGCTATTTTCGATTAACGATTAAACCGGTTAATTTCAGTCGATTAACCGATGTAACAAATTTTTTTCCTTTTTTGTGTTGTTATTTATTTTTTTTTTTCATCTCATATTCAAAAGGAATGTGTGTAGAAAATATTTTTTCATGCAAACAAAGAAGGTGTAGAAGATTTATTTCGAAAAAACCCAGATAGAATTTGGATAATAATTTTTTGTAAAAATCACCTGAATGAACCTTTTCAGATTATTTTTGAGGCTAAAAAGTTATTTATCACTTGAGCGATTAAACATGGATTGATTCATATTTGCAAATAATGATTTCTTAATGTTTTTAGTTTAACACTGATTTGTCACTTGAGCAATTGCAAAAAGATTCACATATGATTAAAAAGGAATCAGCAATTTGTATCACAAATGCTTCTTTAAGGTGATTCATCGGTAGGGTACCATTTTCTCACAACGAGAGTTTTATTTATAATCGAGCAATTTTGCTCTTGAAGCTGATTCCTAAGAGATTCGATTATGATAGAAATTACTAGCTGGTAAGTGTTTGCTTTCAACAGCTTTTTGTTTCACGTACTTTTTATATGTATGTATATCTATCATATCAGTCTTTTAACAAAATTAACCAAAACAATTAGAAGTGTTAGATATTATGTTTTATGGGTTGCTTTCGATTTCTGCAAGATGTACGAGAAATGAATTTTTTCCAAGTTAAGGTTTTTAAAACTAAAAGATTATTTTATAAGAAATCCTTAAACTATTGAAATAACTAATAAAATGGTCTCACAATAACTAATCAAATGATCTCACATATTGTGTATTAATAAAAATATATGAATTACATATTCATGAATTATTTTTTTGTTTGCTCCTTTTAGTTCAAGAATTGTTATACTCGTTATGTTATTGTTGTTTTTTCTACTAAAAAACTCCAAATAATAAATAACTTGTGCACTTTTATTTATTGAAAAAACTCAATTTATAACGGTTACACGATCAATAACAAAATTAACCTATTAAACCAAAACCTCGGTTAATTAATCCAGCGATTAACCGATTAAAGCAAAAGCCCGACTAAATGAATACCCTACTACTGACACAATCTTTCAGAATAAAAATACCTGTATATAGGTCTGTCTGCGTACTTTTCCAGTAGCAAATACTCAGTAGATTTTTTTGGGAGAGTAAGACAAATTTTACTCTTTCGGCTGAGAATATCTCAAAAAGTACGCAGACAGTATCCAGTGAAATCTTGCAAGAAAACAGCTGATCGGTGTGTTAACAATTGAAATAACAAACGTGAGCCAAGATAGCGTTGAAGAAATAGCGTCCAATTTGGGAATTTAAAAACCGGGAAACCAAAATACCCAAATAATGGGTATTTGCAGTATAAACAAAAAGTTAGCGTCGAATTTAGGAATTTAAAATAGGGAAGTACAAATATAGGAACCAATCTATTTTACCGACGCAGCTCCAAATAAAAAAAAAGTACCCAGGGTGATGGAAAATGGAAAAATAAGAAGAAAAAATTAAATAACAAAGTTGGCGCAAACGCTTAGTTTTCGAGTTATGGACGTTTAAAGTTTTCATATACATAAATATGTGATTTTCCACTACAATTCTAAACGTATATGGCCAATATTGGTATCATTTTAAAGCTCTTGAACAGATTTTTCTGGATATACATAATTTATTTCAAAATATTAAACTCTTTAGATCACATTACAGTTTTTTTCATTTTACGTCGAAATGTTACGGAAGTGCACTAGGAAAGAATGTAGTTTATTTAAATAAAAGTGTAATAAAAATTTTATAAAATAACAAACACTAGCATCGCAAAAAAAAATTCTTTGCATAGCCAGCCTTTGGCCGGACGCAAGGATGTTCTTCTCTATGGTATAATAAACACCGGTTTCGCTTACTAAAGCTTCCTTGCATAGCCGGCCTTTGGCCGGGCGCAAATATTTTCTCCCCTATGGTATAACTAATACCGGCTTCGCTAACTAAAGATTCTCTGCATAGACGGCCTTTGCGAATGGGCAAGGATTCTCTCCTCATTAGTACAACATAAACATAAAGAAGGTTTTACTTGTATTTTAATTAAAATTCTTAAATAAATTAGTATGTAGTATATACACACATTAAAGAATTAGAAAAAATTAATAAATTTGTTTTTATGCTTACTAAAAAACTTTTGTATTTTGCAAACTCGTCCCACTTCTTAATAAACTAAAAATATTAAAATAAATTCTGTATGTCCAGAAAGATCTACTGAAACGCTTTGCAATGATACCAATATTAGCCATATACATTTGGAAATGTATTGCAAAATCACATATTTATATAAAAACTTAAAACGCCCATAACTCGAAAACTAAGCGTTTGTGCAAACTTTCTTATTTTTATTTTTTCTTCTTATTTTTCCATTTTCTATCACCCTAGGTACTTTTTCTTTATTTGGAGCTGCGTCGGTAAACCAGATTTAAGCCCAAATATATTTATATTTTTAATAAAAATACAAAAAATATTAACCACAGGCTTTTACAGGGTATAAACTATATATTTTTTGAAAGTAAATAGTTTTCTGGACAAAATGAGCGATGCGTGCAAAAAATCGTTCGGACAGTTTCCGAGAAATCTGGGTTCATCCAAAATGGTCAGTAAAAATCTTTACTGATTTATGCAATGAACCACAGGCTTTTGCACGGTATAAACTATATATTTATCGCATCGCTCATTTTGTCCAGAAAACTATTTACTTTCAGAAAATATACAATTTATACCGTGCAAAAGCCTGTGTTAAATATTTTTATTAAAAATATAAATATATTTTTACTTCCCCTTTTTAAATTCCTAAATTCGACGCAAACTTTTTGTTCATATACTGTAAATCCCCATTATTTGGGTATTTTGGTTTCCCGGTTTTTAAATTCCCAAATTCGACGCTATTTCGTCGACGCTATCTTGGCACACGTAAACTGTTTCATTCAAACAGTATATAAAAACAGCTGTTCAAACTAGTTGCAAAATCTTACCAGAGGAAATTTCTCCAGTAACATTTTGCAAGTTCTCTAACTTTCAACTGTCAAAAAATTCTCTTTTTGGCTCTCTCGCTGTAAGAGATTTGGAGTACGCAGACAACATTTTGCAAGATTTTGCGACATTTTGTACAAAATTATGCAAAATATGTGTACGCAGACAGACCTTATAACTCTTTAGTTAGAGAATATATTAATAAAGAAAAACCTTCATCTAATAACGTCGCCATTTTACCACAACGTAATTGGAATGTTCCTAAAAACTAAATAATGTTGCTACCAGCATATTGTCCTTACTCTACCAAAGTGTCCGTTGCCTTAGAATTAAATTATCTAATGCTTCTGTTGAAAGTCTTAGCACCAATCATCAGGTGTTAGTTTTTACTGAAACATGGCTTAATAACAACTTCAGCAGTCTCTTTATATTCAACATGGTGAAGCTATTGAATATATCGCTCAATTTTTTAATGAAACTGATACCCTTATAGTTATGGGTGACTTTAATTTGCCTTTATTATCTTGGAAATATGTGCCTGAGGAGAAATATTATGTTCCGGTTAAACTTAGTGACTTAGTTCAAAGGATTTTATCAACATCTTATATGACATGGGCCTTTTTCAAATAAATGGAGTAAAAATTGATTTTTCAAAAATACTTGATTTAATTTTGGTAACAGATAGAAATGCCTGTTTTGTTAAACGCACAAGCCCTGTAACAATTCCTGAAGATCGATTTCATCCTGCTATTGAGCTAACCATAAACCTCCCATCTAAACACAATTTGCCACCGTCTGCCATTCATGAACAAGTTTTTGCATTTAAATAAACAAACTACCGTGCACTAAATGAATTAATCGTAAATGTAAACTGGAATAGTATTTTATCATATCCCTCTAAAACATAAACTTTATGCTTTTATGGATTTATGTATTCTGAAATATAGAATGAAATTCGAATCTCGCACGCCTTGGAATAATAGGCAATTATATCGGGCTAAAAATAATAAAAATATATACTACAAAATACACTTTACTTAAATAAAATTAAAAATAATATATGATCCGAAATCATTCTACAATTTTATTAATGCAAAAAAAAAAGAACAACTAGTTATCCTGCAGTGATGAAATTTAATCAAAATGAATCATGTAATGTAACTTTTATATATTTTCTACCACGTATTCGAATGATGCATATGATAAAACTTGTAGTTATCCATTTTCGTTAGCAGAAAAGCGGGCTATATCAATACCGTTTTGTGATAACCAAACTGTCGCAAATGGTATAAAATAGCTTAAATTCTCTTACAAATATGGTCCTGATAAACTTCCGAGTAGTATTTTGATAACATGTGTTAATTGATGTAATACATCAATTAAATTTGGGTATTTTCCGAAAATTTGGAAGGAATCATTTATTGTTCCATTGTTTAAGTCTAGCACTATATCTGATATTGAAAATTATCGTGGTATTGCAAAACTCAGTACTATACCTAAACTTTTTAAAAAGTTAATAACATCAAATTTATATTATCAGGTCTCAAATATTATATCTCCATATCAACACGGATTTAAAAAAGATTGCTCTACCTCAACAAACCTGCTTCAACTAACAATTGCAATCAATCGTGGATTTTTCATAAGGAATGAAACAGATTTTATATAACTGATTTCAGCAAAGCTTTTGATTAAGTCAATCATTTTCTTTTGGTAAAGAAACTGCAATTAATAGGATTTACAGATCTGACCTTAAAGTGGATTTACTCTTATTTATCGAATAGGGTCCAAACCGTCCTTTTCAATAAAACGTTTTCTAGAAAAATAAATGTGCCATCAGGAGTACCCCAAGGCAGCCACCTTGGACCTCTATTGTTCCTGCTTTTTATAAATGATTTACCAGGAGCTATAAAATTTTCAAATGTTCTTATGTATGCTGATGATGTTAAAAATTTTTTTAACATACAACCATGTGTTAGATCATCAACGTCTTCAAAATGATCTAGATTGTTTTTATGGATGGTGTGAATCAAACCTAATGGAGCTAAATTTAAAGAAGTTTAAACTAATGCGTTTTTTCAAGAAATAGTCCCGCTACAGTAAACTAATTCCTTGGAAGTATTTAAATTGATACAGTGGATAACTTCCTTGATCTTGGAATACTACTTGACCCTAAACTGAGCTTTAATTCGCATATAACGTTTATGATTAATAAAGCTAGAAGCACACTTGGCTAAATAAATCGCTGTGCAAAAGAGTTCGATGGCCCGTATGTTACTAAAAACTTATATATGTCACTTGCCAGGCCGATTCTTGAGTATGGATCAATAATATGCGACCCCATTTACCAAACGTATTCTAATTCAATCGAATCTGTACAGAAACAATTCCTGCTCTTCTGTCTTCGTGGATTACATTTTAACCCACTAACCATGCCTTCATACTCAGCTCGATTGGCTCGGATAAAACTCTTTACTTTAAAAAGTCGTAGAACAATGCTGAATGTGACTTTAACTTTAAACATTATTAATGGTGATATCTGCGCTGGTTTATTAATTAATGAGATTTCATTTAATATTCCTCAACGTTTATCTCGAAATTTCATCCTGTTATCTGTCAAATTTTTCAGAGCGAATTACGGCGATGATGACCCTCTTAGAAAAATGTGTAACACCTTGAATCAATTATAAAGATTTATAGATTTTTCATTGGAACCAAAGACAATAAGTAGATTAATAATTGATTTTCTAAATTGATATGCAGTAAAATAAATGTAATCTCATCAAAAATTAGTTCATAGTCTATTTTATTAAAGTGTAAATTTGAATTTGTAAAATGTCTGTAAGGAAAAATCCATAGACAATTAATAAATAAATAAATAACAAAAACTGCCTAAATTCCGTAGATTTTCAATTACTTATTTCGTGTAAATTTCAAGATGCGCGAGAAAACTCCGAAGGAACATATTTAGCGATTAAATTAAAAAAAAATCGTATTTGTTTTACAAACTAAAAGTTTAAGCAGTTTTTAAGTAATATCTAGGTCAAATAAATGCACTATATCTATGGGAAACTACATCTCGATTGAAATGTCACATCCGTTCTTGAAAGACCAACATCTTTTAATAAACACACCCTTTTCTCCTTGTAAACCCCTTGCTGACAACATTTAGAACAACCTATCTTTCCATTATGAGTTACAAAACCTGTAACAAATTCCCTAGCTGAAGAATCACAAACAAACAACCGAACATTGAACCGCATTAACTTTTCATCGAAACCTACTTTTATACCATTTTATTTAAGCGCCTTCACCTCTGCGCCAAAATCTTTCATAAAAGCATCCAAATATTTTGCTTCGTAAAACCTGAAAAACATCCGATAGTGAATAGACTGGCGTTAGGAATGCCTAATATTTCTCCAAGAATAGGCCACAAGGCCCTGTTAGAACTTTAAAAGAGTCTTAATCCATTAATTCCTATATCGGTTAAAACTTCCGCTTTTTCATCTAAAAAGTGAAATGTGCTTGAAAGCAAATGTTTCTGTATACCTAAATACAAAAATTCTCTCTAAGGAATAGTAGAAATATTTTTTACCCTACTCGAGCCTAAAATAGTTTTAACTGACAACGGCAAATCTTCCACACCTACCCTTTTCAAAGTATGCACCAAGTCTTCTAACGCAATTTGAGATATCTTATTTCTTAAAGCCCATGAATTTATTGCTTTATATTTTTCTTTCCAATCGCTATTTTCTGCAGCAAGGAGAAATGTTACCATCTGACATACTATGGTTTCTATCACTAGACTCATTCTTAACAAAACATGCGGATGTGGATGCTTTCACTTCAGGAGTAAGTCTACATTCACACGTTTCATCTTTTGATGCTAAACTCTTGTGTTTTAAGGAGAGGGAAACAAGAAGAAAAGGGGTTGGTACGGAGATGCCTGTGCTCGGGCAGTACGCTTTGTGTTCTCATTCGTAGGTATATGCACAACAATGGCTGCATGTACATTTTTTTCTTTTTTTTTCTCTTTGGTTCGCTTTGATTAAAGGTGTTGTTGTTTTGAAGCAAAAAAAAGTTGAAACCGGTTGCTGCTTGTAAACATAATGGCATCTTCAAAAAGGAATTGAAAAGAAATTGAGCATCAAAAGATGAAACGTGTAAATTCAGACTAACAATGGGTATACATTCTATTTGTTTGGGGGTGGATTTTTGCTGTTTCTTTTTTTCTACTTAACTTATTTGTTAAATAAAATACTTTGTATTATTTTGTTGATTTTGAATTTTATTTATTTATTAGTTGTTAATGTTCTGGTTGTTTTTGTTTACAGATTTTGTTTTTATGTTTGTTAAAATGTTTCTGTTTGTGGGGTCACAATATATGTAACAATTTGTTACTTTTCAATATTCTAGTGTTGTTGTTATTCTTATGTTGCACATCAGAAGCTGTTTTTGTACCGGAATGCTTCTCCCATCGTCTGATTTAACAGATATAAAATCTTTCATACCGAGCATGACTCTGCTATTGTCTTCCTGTAGATACAAACATTTAACTAAACTTTATTTTCTATAGGTAATTTACGTCCACCTCGTGGACTACTACTTGACCCTAAACTACGCTGAAGTAGTTAAAAAGAACTGTAATTTTTTAAAGAAAAATCCTTAAATTCCAGATATGAGAGTCTTAATTCTTACCTATTGAAAACCCATATTTATAACTATGTTACCCACGTGCATATGTTTAAAAAACATTTCATCAAATACTTAAAATTATTAAAGTTACACTCATATTTTTTATTACTTTAAGTGCACATGCATATTTTAATTTTTATTACCTATTTGTGTAGTGGGTAAGGATTTCACAAAAAAATTTTCTGAGGACTAGGAATTTTCACATTAATCTATGAGCACGTGCACATTTAATTTTTTATAACCTACCAGTGAACTATAATTGATTTAAAAGGGAATAAAATGTATTTAAAATAAAAATTTAAATTGGTCATTTCAGGTTTTGATGTGTTAGGCATATTCATAAATTTGCATAACTTTAAAACTTATGAAGAGCACATAAAAAAAGTTTTACAATGCAACAAGAACGCGGCAGGCTTATTTCGCTAAAAATAAAAATGAAAAATTAGGTCGAAGTTAGAAAAAAAAGTTTTCCTGATGATCTGGCCTAAGCTACCAGTAAAATGCGCATAGAAACTAGCTTTCCCTCAACAATAAATTTCACTCCATTCATCAAAAATAAAAATATGGAATTTAGCAAGTAAAAAAATCTCATTAATAATAAATTTTATATTCCCAAAAATAAGTTTGAGAAAAATTAAAAGTTAAACTCGTTCATTCCTGTCTTTTACGGTACAACATTGCAATAACCACATGTACGAGTGTAATGAAATTTGCATAACTTTTCGGTCGTTTCCGATTTTGCAGATGAAAAAATTTTTTATTTTCAGATTAATCTTTTTTATTTAAAGATTAATCGATTTTCTATAAGAATCACTTAAATTTCTGTTTTTGTTTCGAAAAAATAATTTAAAAAAACATTTTTTTGAAAACGGCAACACTTTACCACCCCGCAAATCTGTGGTGAGCGCGCTCCACGGCCTTCTTTACGCTTTTTTCGAATTCGAAAGCACTTTGTTTTTGAAAAATATCTGTTATTTGTAAACATGTAGTAGTGAACACATTAGTTAAGTAAAAATAGTATATGTTAAATATATATAAAACTATGTATATTATATGCACATACTTCTTAGAACCTTATTTGTTATATTAAGGCCTGCCAGAGAAAGCTTTTCGCTCCGCCCATCCCAATAATATTTTGCAAGTACGTCGTCCGTAAAAATGGCACGGATGACGCTTCCAACATCCTCCAAAATGGCTTTAATTTTGTAAACGTAGTTATTCTATAAAGTGTAAAAAGTATTAAAAATTTAGAAGCGTGCAATATTTTTACGTTTATTACCATTGATTGAGCAAAAACCGAAGAGTTAAGCTTCTCTTCAACTTCCTTCACAGTCTCAGCTGTTCGAAGGAGAAGCATGCTAGCGACATCATTAATGTCGCTATCACTCTTTTTCCCTGTCATACGAAATATGGACTCTTGTGTTCTTTTGATGCCCACCTTACACTCATTAGTAGCTTGGACTGGACCATAACTTCTGGTTTTGATGCGAATATTAAATTTTTAAAGACAAATTAGCAAGAACAAAACTGTCAGATACTTACGTTGTCCTCGACCGCCACCAACTTATTGGCAATTTGTTCTTGATTTGTATTAAGAACAGCCTGCCCATTGCTCAACATACCTTGGTTATGCTCTATTCGTTCGAGCCGAGCTCCTATGTCGTTTTACCCTCGACCAGCTGCTGTAGAAGCACTAAAATGTCTGGTATAAAAAATTATAATGGCAATAAATACGATTAAAAATATATTATTTAATTAAAATATATTTTATTTAATTAACCTGCATTTTTAGGTGCTTGGTGAGTTGGCTCCTAACTTGAAACATACAATGATCTCGGCAGTATTTGTTGGGCTGTGACTAACTCTCCTGTACTTTCTTCTGGGTCAAAAAGGCTTTCTAAATTATTCATGTATAATATGAATTAGTATTGCTATGTATATACCGCACTTAATCAACAAGAGGGTATTAACTCTACATTTTTATTTTTTCACTTTTTTAAAAAAAATTTTTGGGCAATAAAAAGGTTGGTTTTAAAATTGTTTTTTATATGCCTCCAATGTTTCATTAAAAATTGTTTTGCTTCTACTGAAAATTTTTTAAATTTGAGTTAATACGCTCTTGTTGATTAAGTGCGATATGTATAAAAAAACCAATCGAGTATAACAAACTAATGTGCTTTGTACATAATTTATGTAGCTTTTATTATCGCCTAATTTAGACCAGATTATATAAGTAATGAATATGCTACGAGGAAAATCAAATTATTCTAATATATTCAAGTTCTTAATTTTGTACTTTTAGAAATAATCTAGTTGCTCATTTTTAGTTATCATACAATATTTTTACTGTCCAATAAAAAAATTGTTGTTAGAGATACCCGTTTTTTCAGACCTTTTAAATTTTGACCTTCAACGTTTTTTTAACACAGAAAATATTTAATTGAGCACTTATATTGTAATATCTTTGTATAGAGTATTAAAAAATAAGCAAAAAGAAATATTTCATTATTTTTTCACAATTTCCAGCCGTATTTTGCATAAAAAATTCAGGAAATGTGTTAAGAATGTAGTAAAAGGTATAAAACATGAAATAATCAATTTTAACTTTTCACACATATCCCGAATTTTCTATGTATTATTCGCCTGGGTTCTATATTCCACTACAAAATGAAAGTGAAAAACGTTTTAATTCTACGTCTACACTGTCACTGTGTTCTAGAAAAGTAACGAAACGTTATTTCCATGATGATTTAATTTTAATTTTTTTAAACAACTATTTTAAGAAATTTAAGTTTATTTTTGCTCTTTAAACATACATATATTTAAATGTGTACTAACGTCTTGAAAAAGGCCCAAATCAGTTGCGAGGGCGGCTTTCGAAGAAAGAGACAAAAAAAATTTTTTTTTGTAGTGAAGGGGTAATGTGTAAAAGCAAGCCGTATAATTTGTATACAAATTTCGTGATCAAAACAAAATTAAAAAACAAACCAGTTGAACAAAAATATCACAGAACCTGTGAAAAATTCATATTAATTAATAAAAAAGACTGTTAAGGTTAATAAAACAAAACAACTATTTTTAAAAATAAAAAAACTGCCTGTTTTTTGATTACTAGCGCAAATCTCAATTTGCATTGATTTACATCTATATATATAAAAGTGAATGTATGTTTGTATATATATATATATATATATATGTTTGTCATGGCGTAGGTTTGGGGACCACAAAATTATTGAAATTTTTTAATTGAATAGTGTGAATTACTACAATTTGGAAATCCAAATTCAATATTTTTCTCCAAAACTTTATACAAGTGTAAAAAAATTGATTTTAGTGTGCACGGTCTGGTTTCGGGTCCATTATTTACTATAAGTTTACACTGGGAACCGGTCCTCATAACAAATTCTATGTATAAGAAAATTTATGTTGCCATACGTTTACAATATTTTTGCAAAATCGCTAGTTGCTTAATTTTTTACTTTCAATTTATTTAGTGTTATAAACACCATAAGATTTTATTTACACGCTTTTTTCAGCTATGTAGCGACTTTTTGCATAAAACCCGCAAAAAATTTACTTAAAATGAAATACTACAACACTTATTTTTTATTTACAAGTAAACTAAATCATAAAGCTAAAGAAAATATAAAAAGAAAGAAAAAAAAGAAATATAAAAAAGTCTTTTTGTACAAAATCAATTGCGAATTTAAGAACGTTTAATATAATTGCGCATAAATTTAGAATAACTTTGAAATAAAACAAGTTAGAGTGCAATATTCGGCTATGCCGAATCTTTGATACCCTCCACCGACAGGAGTGAGCTCTATATGATAAATACATATATATTATTAACTAAGCTTCACAAAAACGAGCATCTGCATTAAAATTAGTTGCGGTTTAGAGATGAATTAAATTATTGACCGACAATAAGAAAATTTTATGCGTTTCTTGTTAGAACTTTGAACTGGCTTGAGTAAAATATAATGATTCGTAAAAGTTTTAGCCGAACTAAAATAATTTTTAGGAGGGTAATTTATATTGGACCTATGGTAAATTATGGCCCAATCATCCCAAAATTCTGAAGACTGATTTCTGGTATTTCAAAAAATAAATTAGAATAAATTTCAATACAGCAGTGTAATTAGTTTTAGCGTTAACAGAAAATTTCATGATATTTTTGCATGATATTTTTTCTGGCCATGATATTTTTTCTATATCTGTGATGGTTTAAGGCGAATTTTATTATTTTCCCAAAGTGAGCTTTATTTGGTTTTAGGCGCAATAAACTGTTTTTCGAGAGTAGGGTTTATATGTGGCCTAGTGTAAATTATGGACCGATCTTCAAAAAATTTTACAATGTGATTTCTGGTCCTATAAAACTGTGACGTACCAAATTTAAGTATGCTAGCGTTTTTATTGCGGTTTTAGGCGTACTAAACTGTTTTCCGCGAGATGGGTTTATATGGGGCCTATGGTAAATTATGGACCGATCGTCACGAAGTTTACCAGTATGATTTGCAGTCGTACAAACCAAATTCCAGCAAAATGTTATGTCATTCCGTGCTTTATTAAACAATTTATGTTAGTTTTTGTATCAATATTATCAATTTTTTTAAGGTGGTGGTTCCACATTTTGATTCATACTTCTGATCCTACTGAACCGATGTTGCTCGATTTCAATCCCAAGCTGCTTAGGATAACTACAAGCAATTTGAGACCAAGTTTGTTCTTTTCTTTTGCATTTTTCGAAAGTGAGCGTGTTTTCAACAGTCGGACAGACAGACGGACATGGCTAAATCGACTTAGAATTACTCAAGGAGCCAGAAATAAACTTTATGGGGTCTTAGATGTATAATAAAAACGTTTCACACGGAATGACAAACTTAGTATACCCTCATTCACCACAGTGGTGGTGGAGGGTATAACAAATCAATTGCCTGCACCACAACAGCTTGGGGGCTTAGAAAATTAAATAATAAATACAAAGATTTTAAGGAAACTACCAGCAAGCTAACTTGTTTTATTTTTAAAAATTTTTTGTCTTTAAAAAATAATCTCTCGATTCAATTTCCAGAATTAGATAAAGCCATGAAACTCTTCTTAAAAGAAATTTGCGATTTGCGCAATTTCGTCCGTACCGCAATAAAGTTTTGCCTAAAAAGATGACCGCCCAAAACTTTTTCAGCCCGGAGCTGGCTGAAAAAGAGTACATTTAATTAGGAATATGATATTGAGAAAATGAATAATGCTTTAATAAATAAATCTGTTTAAAAGAAAAGTCCCAGCAAAATAAAAATAATGCACAAAATGAGTCGCAGGAGGAAAATATACGTAGTCAAAATGTTTATGACGACAGTGATTTCTATCGTCAACAATCAGAATTAATTGAATATAAGGTCAAAACAACATGTTGACACCAAGTGAAAATGTTGCTTCCATTGTGAACAAAGCTTGTAATGATTAATCAAAAATATAAATAATTTGATGTGCTGTCACCATAACACAAGTGTTTTAACGTGTAGTAAAATTTATATGAATAATACATCTTCAATACTCTCATACGATTAAACAAAACAGCTGGGTTATTGACACCACCTGATAATAATAATACAATTTATACATACACAACAAAAACACGTTACCAAATGAAAGAAAAAGTCAGCTGTTGTAGCGCTGGTACCTGTTTGAAATTTCTAAAAAATTAAAGGACTTCAGTAAAAACAGGGAAATATGTGTGTTGTCTGGCAACAGTAATATAAGGTATTATATGCAGTCACGACTTCAAAATATATGTTCGGCAGTTTCGTGACTGCGAAATACGGGGAAAATATTTAAAATGAAATAATTTTCCTAATATAAAGAAATATATAAAAATATCGGGGTAGCGGCCCATATTATCTCTGAATTTAACAAATTGCATTTAAAAAAGTAGCAATTTTTTGCGACCGCATTTAATCGGCTGTGCATATATATATATATATAGATATATATATATATGTATTGCAAAACCTCTATTAAGTATGACTATTAGCTTCTTCTACATTGGACTGTTAGAAATTTCACAGCTTAACCCATTGCACTCCCATACGCTATGAATTTCCAAGAATAAATAGTACCATCTGCAGGTCCTTAGTTTTTGCTTCTAGCAGACTGTCATTATTTTTATGATATGATTTTTCCATCATTTATTTCGTTTCCAACCTTATGCGTTTATATATGTACATATATACTTTTAAATACATTTTAATATAGTCGAATTTCCATATAATGAATCTGTTGCTATTGGATCAGAATATATCTACATTATTACTATAGAAAGTTTATAATACAATAGAAATATTTTTGACGTTTATTTAAAATAATCTGGTATTTTTGTTAGGATTGCATTCTTTAAAGTCGTCCTTCATCAATATCCTCAAAAAGACTGTTATAAAGCCTTTTGTGTTAAATATAAAATTACTTGTCTTCTTCATCTTTAGAATAATAGCATTTCTTATCAAGTGCTGGAATATAAATTGTTTAGCTAAATTTTGTGTTAATCCTTTTACGTCTTTATTAAATGCAAATATTTTTTTTTTTTAGGATAAGTGCTTCTTTATACAACATTTTCTTTCACTGAATACGCGGGCTGCTATCAATACTACTTTTAATTGAAAAACTCTTTCATTCTTCTTATTTAAATTTTTCAGAAATTAAGTCCCAATTTACACTAGGGACATTTCTTGCCGGACAGACGAAGTTTGACGGCGAGGGGTCGAAAAGGTAGAGTGTGTAGTACATGACTATCTGTACTGGACATTTTTTCATTTCTCTTTCTTACTTTTCGTAGTTTACATCTTGTTGCTTTATATTATTTTTCTCAATTTGTCGTCAGTTTGGCTTGTATTGTGTTATGTTTGTAGTGTTGTTTACTTGCCTTGTGCTTTCTAAATAAATAAACTAATAAATTAAAGTAAAAACAAAAAATTAATTAATAAAAATAAATTTTTGTGGTAAATGAATATAATACTCGGGTTTTAATTTTACAAAAATGTTTGGCAATTTAAATTTGCAAAATAACACCACAGACTATTATAATAAACACTACAAGAAAAAGCCCCAAACTTTACGAATGAAGAAAAGAAAGAAACAAGTATAAAATTTCTGTCTGACTTCTAATGTTTCATATGTAAACGCTACAGGTAAGATTAAAAGAGAATTCAAAAAATGTCCGGCAAGAAATGTCCCTAGTGTAAATTGGGACTAACTAATTAAAATTTACTTCTTGCAGAAGTTTTTTTTTGAAATAATTTCTTATATGGAGGCAAATATGCATATATGTATATCAGTCAAATTTTTTACAAAACTTGTTTATTGTAAAGAAAAATTCAATTGGTAAAATTCATTATAAGGACATAAAAATACACGTTAGTTATAATGGAAAAGTTGGAATTTTAAAATCAATTTAAATTTAATGAATTACTTTTTTAGTTTAATCCACTTCTAATTAGAAATAAAAACTATAAATAATATGTCATAATAATATCTCTAATAATATAACATCTCTACATTCTCAAATGCAGTACTGCCTGCACTGCATCAGAAAAGCAAACTTATTTCACCATGTCAACGCAATCCTAATAATGCTGCATATTTATTGTGTGACTATCATTTTTATATGTGCATTTAACCATATTTAAATTTATTGTTTAAACGCAGTATTGCATTTATAACCATGTACATTATCTTTTTATTCTATTATACCTGTAATTTAACAGAAATATTTAATTAGTTAATGTTTTAAATGATTGTTTAACTTAATACTATCATACTTTCGTTGATGATTCGTCGTTTTGCTTCAGAGAATTACAAATTAAAATAACGTAACACACATAACTAAATAAATAACAATAAAAATAATATCTTTTTATCAAAAAAAAAAAAAAAATCGGTTATCGCATTTTTATTCTAAATATTTAATATGACTCTAATATGTCATATAATTTCAATTTTACAACGTTTTTGGCTTCTCATGTAAGCTTATGAAATTTGATGTTACAATATTCTGCATTTAAGATGACGATATGTGCAGTTCTCTTAGTTTTTTTTTTATTTCAATAATATTTGCCTTCAAAAAAAAAAAAAAACAACACACACATTTTGGTTAACCAGTCAAGAAATAATTTTACGAATCACTTTTAATCACCTTTAAGAATGTTTACAATTGAATTTTTGTAAACTTTTACTTATTCCACTCTGCCTTCTTTGAAAAGGTTTTTATTAAATATTTTACAAATACAAATTTTTCTATTCTAAGGCCTGTCGCAATGGTTTTCTTAGTAGTTATGTTGGAACGTGTGGCAAGTTTAGTTATTAATTTACTTACTTCGTGTTACACTATGGAACATTTTTGGGATTATTGTCTGGGGGGTGAGAAATTCCAAGTCAGGGTGATGGTACTAGGTCAGTATAGTAAAACCCTCAAAGGGTTTGGCGTTCGTATGTGTCAGTTTTTTTTTTATGACATTTTAAATTTTTTCCTTATCTTGATGTTTTTTCGCTTAGTTGTAACATTTTGGCAAAAACGTAGTTTAACATAACTCGAGAACCACTTGTCCGATTTTGATGAAACAAATTTAGAAAAATTAAGAATTACAATTTCTCTAATCTGTTTCTATACCGTTTTCCTATAAGTGCAACACTTTCGAAGTTAAAATAAATGTATGAAGGGAAAAAAGTATTTTTTGCCTAAAAATTTAAATATTTTTTTTTTTTAAATTCATAAAAAATCCAAAATGGAAAAAAGTGCCAAAATTAATTACTTTCGCGTAAAGTCACATAACTCATGAGCAAAAAAAGGCATAGATCATGAAAATCGATGCACGCGTTTCTCATTTATTCACAATTAGGTAAATGTATGAATTTCAAAAATTTGCTCCAGATATGCACAACATTATTTGGAGAAAACATTGACACTCACAAGCCGAACTCTCTCATATTTTTCTACTGTACTAAAAGAGAAATATTGATGTGGCAACACTGGTTCTGTAATGTTCACATAAAACATGCATTGTCATTATACTTCTTCTCTTTCTCACACTGGTTCTGTGATTTTTGTCATTCAACAAGTAACGACGAACGCGAACAGTAAAAGTGATTTTTCTCCAGTTTTTTAAAAGTTAACAAAAGAGAACAGAATATGGGACTGTGCAAGCCAGATATAAATAGCTTTTGCTACTGCTGTGGGCAATATGTCTCAACACATAAAAAAGGGGAAATTTAAGTATGCCATTCGGTATCCCAATGACTTGGACTAATCCTGGCGAAGGTCACAATCCATTGAATTGCTATGCATGTGCGAATAAAGGAGCCGCAAAAAGGATAAGAAAATCGTATAATTACGTTGGTGTTGCAAGTTCCGCAACACCATTGCCTCATTCGGACCACATTCCTGTGCCAAAAGCATCTAGCCCAGATATTTTCTCTTCTACGACTGCCCCCATATGAGCCATTAGTATCCAATGAGCCAATTTTAATAAATCAAAATAAGGTTGATTCAATTGTTGCCAAGTTGGAATTAACACAGCATAAATCGGAAGAGCTGGCTTCCATTTTGAAATCAAACTATTTTATTTGTTGGCATCCGGTGTGAAAGTCACAGCTTATCGAAGTCGTCAGGCCACACTCCAAAGTTTATTCCTTGTGAATGATGAAAAAACTTCTGCATATTGCCCGGATGTAGGAAAATTGATGGACGCAATGGAAATAAAATATGAAGCAGATGACTGGAGATTATTTATTGACAGTTCAAAACTCAGCTTGAAGGCGGTTTTACTGCATAAGACCAATAAAAAACCTTCAGTTCCAATCGCCTATAGTACAGAAACGAAAGAAACATATGATGCACTGGAAAATATTTTAAAAATGGTTAACTACGCCAAACATATGTGGCGCATATGCTGCGATTTAAAAGTTGTAGCAATGCTTTGCGGTCTTCAAAGCGGCTATATAAAATATATGTGCTCTTTGTGCGATTGGGACACACGATTTTCCGGTGACCAATATGCATGCCACGGATGGAAACTCAGAGAGCACAGCAGGTTACAAACGGCCAATATTATTCGTGAGCCTCTAGTGCCGAAGCAGAAGATATTGCTGCCTCCACTGCATATTAAACTTGGAATTGTTAAGAATTTTATCAAAACTGTCCCCAAAAGAGATGAAGTTTTCTTGTGTTTGAAACTAATTTACCCGAGACTCAGCGAAAGTAAAATTAAAGAAGGTAAGTTCTGATATCACATTCATTTCCCATGATTTTCCATCTTAACAAATTAATTTTTTCCAATCAGGCGTACTAAATGGTCCAGATATACGAAAGCTGATTAAAAGTGATGCATTCAACAATATTTTGATTGACGCTGAATTGAATGCATGGCAGGCAATCAAAGAAGTAATAGAAGGCTTGTTGGGAAAGCATCGTTCTAACAACTACGATGTTTCTGTCGCAAGGATGTTAAGAGCATTCTCGGAAACTGGTGTCCACATGTCCTTGAAAATCCATTATTTACATCATCATCTGGACTACTTCAGCAAACAATTGGCTACCGAATCTGATGAACAAGGTGAACGCTATCATCAAGTTGCTATGCCATTTGAAATGAGGTAATACTGATTTTTTATTTTTTCAAACTCATTTTAATAAAACAAAAACTTACAGATATAGAGGCAAAAAGTCGCCGAGTGCACTAATTGCGGAAATTTGCTGGTGGAGTAAGCTTGTGTGGCAAGACAAGGATGATCTTGATGATAAAGAATTTTCAGGAGATGCAGAAGGGCCAACAGTGGAGTAACACATTGACATCATGTGTGGTTCAGAAACTGATGATAGCGATGAATGCGATGCCACTAGTCCCGAACAACCACCATCGAAAAAGTCTAGGCAATATTTATTAAAATAAATAAATAAAATAAAAATAAAAAATTATAAAAATGTTTACTTAATTTTTTTAGTAGTTTATGGCCAGATGTCTGGAGTTATTGGGGAAAATTTATAAAAAAGGCGATAAATGACACTTTTTTGAATAAAAACAAATATCAAAATTCTTGTCAAAATGGGATACCTTCACTTAATTGTAAATAAAAGCAGAACGCGTTAATCGATTTCTATGATCTATGTCGCATTTTGTTTATAGGTTATGTGACTTTACATGAAATTAATAACACTTGATACTTTTTTCCGTTTTGGATTTTTTATGAATTTAAAAAAAAAAATTTAATTTTTAGGCAAAAAAATATTTTTTTTTCTCCACAAATTTATATTTACCAGCAAAACTGTTGATTATAAAGAAAAACGTTATATGAACGGATAAAGAAATTGTTATTCTAAATTTTTTTGTTTTAGCAAAATCGGACAAGTGGTTCTCGAGTTATGTTAAACTACGTTTTTGCCAAAATGTTACAACTAAGCGAAAAAACATCAAGATAAGGAAAAAATTTAAAATGTCATAAAAAAAAACTGACACATACGAACGCCAAACTCTTTGAGGGTTTTACTATACTGACCTAGTACCATCACTCTGACTTGGAATTTCTCACCCCCCAGATTGGCTGTTGTACTGTGTAATGGGAAGTATGAATTTACACGGCAACCCTTTGGACTGAAAAATGCTCCAGCCATCTTCCAACGGGCTTTAGACGACATATTGCGGGAGCACATTGGAAAAATCTGCTATGTGTATATCGACGATATAATTATATTCGGACAAGACGAAGATTCACATCTAAGAAATGTGGAGATAATTTTCAAGACCCTACAGAGCGCCAATATGAAAGTCCAGCTGGACAAATGCGAGTTTCTAAGGAAAGAAGAAGAATATTAAGGATTCATTATATCTACTTAGGGGATAAGAACCAATGCGGCCAAGGTGCAGGCAATTAAGGATCTGAAACCTCCGGGAAATGTTAAGGAACTCAGATCATTTTTAGGAATGTCAGGTTTTTATAGGCGATTCATTCGAAACTATGCGAAGATATCCTTTCAAGAAGGGAGGAAGGACGCATGTCCAAGAGAATGTCGTCGAAAATTTCAATTACTTTGGACAGCAACGCACTAGACGCTTTTAAAAAGATAAAGAATTCCCTTTCTTCAAGTGAAGTGGTGCTTGCATTCCCAGATCTCGGAAAAGAATTTCACTTGACTACGGACGCCTCAAACTATGCTTTGGGTGCAGTTCTCGAACAAGATGGTAAACCCATCGTATTCATATCGAGAACACTTAACAGGGCAGAGGAGCGCACCTAACGAGAAGGAGATGCTTGCGATAGTATGGGCCCTCAAAACCTTGAGAAGTTACCTTTACGGTTCGGCAGCAGTGAAAATTTTCACTGACCATCAAAATTTGACATACGCTCTTTGCAACAGAAACACGAACAGTAAACTGAGGAGATGGAAGGCCATACTCGAGGAGTATAACTACGAGATAAGGTATAAGCCCGGTAGTACCAACGCGGTGGCAGACGCGCTGTCTAGACCTCCTCAGAATTCCGAGGTAAACTCATTGACCATGACCCAACATATCTCCATCTTACAGACTCGAAACCATATTCCCTAAATACAATAGACATATCGTCAGCTCAGAATTGGTTTGGCGCATATGCCAAAAAGTCGGAGTGGAGAAAAACGACAAAGAAGATTTGCATGAAGATTTCTCAAAATGTACCCGATAGAATTTTTTTATATTTTTACCACTGCTTCCGGTATATGTTATGAAGAAAAATGTAAATTTTTGCTCACTTTCATGAATAAAGTTAGAATTTAAAAGTATTTTTTTGAAAATGAAAAATATTGTTTTGTGCCGCATACGCCACTTTTCTAAAAAAAAATTTAAAAAATGGCTTTTTATGCTGCATACGTATACTTATTGCTGTGTATTGAGTAACTTATTGTTGAGATGAATGTTTCTATATTTACAATCTAATAAAAAGTCAACATTAATTAAATTTTTTTTTTATTTGGTTTTATTTTACAAAAACAGAAAAAACAGTTCTACTGTTATGAAAAGGTACATAAAAAGCCACAAAGTAAACAACTTAAATAATACAAAAGTAAAATAGAATCAAGAAAAAACACTTAAAATTTAAAACTAAATATTGAGTAAATTTTTATAATAACTTTTATCAACATGTGGAAGAAATATAAGCAAGACTTTTATGTCTCTCTTTTTATCGCTGGAAATAATTGATGGTTTCGATATTTTCAAAACGTTCGTCAACAAATTCTCAGGAGTTTTCAAACAATTTTTTGATGCAGACTTAACAAAAATTGCATTTTTATATTTTTCCTCTCTCGTCGAAGTTTTATAATGTATACATAAATCATTATTTTTACTGTATAGAAGTACTTTAATTTTAGCAAAAGGGTGTTGTCGAAAGTCCATTTTATTTGCTACCAACGAGTATGTGCGAAAATCTTCCGGAAGCATTTCCATAACTTTTAATTTTGTTTTATTATTTGGCATTGTTTTAAGCAAATTTAGTAAATGAAGAGGACTATGAATTTCAATATTCTTTAAGTACCGGTCAATAACACCATGAACACAGTCCACTTCTTGAATTAAAGAATGTCCTGGTTCTGAAAACTTTTGTATTACGGTATCAATATTATTTTGTTTAATAAACATTTCGATTGCGGTTGAGTTAATTCGATTTTTATTTTGAGGAGTTTTTGCTGGAGATTCTTTCTTATTTATAGAAAGGTAAGCTTGTCCAGATTCTCGAAGCCGTTTTCTTACGTTACGTTCCCACAGTTCAGGGTTTGTTTGCCTTTTCTTTGATGACGAAGGAAGGATTCTGAATAACATATGAATGTATATAAGTAATGAACTTTTATTTTCAAATAAAACAAAATAATATTCAAGTATGTACCTGTTATTGTTTTCCATTTGTGGAGGGTTTGACGCACATTTAAACGGTAGCTTTTGAGTTAAAGATGTGTCATATAGGTAAGAATCGGTCCAATTTTCATCATCCTCAAAGTATTCATAAATCATTCTAAAAGCATTAAAAATTTAAACAAATATCTTAATATGGTAAAAATTTAAATAATACTTACTTAATTTCATCTGGAAGTGTAGGAGCTGGTGAAGAAGATTCCATTTTTATATTTTTTTTTTATAAATTTTTACTATTTATTAACACGAGGTGTTATTATTTTATAAAATTATTTTTCCCAAATTTATTTTCTTGTTGTCATTTTATTTTGCTTTTGCTTATGTTCTTATTATTATATTATATAGGTCTATGCAGCAAAGCAACAGTAAAATATATTTTGTACGTTTTTGTATGAAGAATTTGCTGCAATCGCCAAACAATGGCTTGTAGAGCAAAACAGTACTTAAAATATTTTGAAACAGTTGATATGCAGCAAAATTAATGCTTTATATCTCAGAAACCATAAAAATTTTCGCGAAACAGGTTTTTGATTTAGAAAGAGGGTATTCAAAAAATATATTCCTCATACCTAACTCATTTTTTTTAAAAATGGTCGGTAGGTCAAACCAGTAATGAGCTGACGATATAATAAATGAACCTGACTTTACCGGTGACAAACTAACATCGTTATTACGAAAATATTTGAACCCATCCGTGACAAACGCTATTAAAACAGAGGACAAATTTTGGGAAAGATACAGAAAATTTATCCAGCTAATTTTGGGAAGTACAGATCAAGGTATACGAGAACCATGGTTAGGGACCTGACGTCGGATACCGAACAGGAAATGGAAATTGTTAACGAACACAAGCGGGCACACCGGAACGCTAAGTTCAACTTCTGAGAAAATTTTATTTTCCTCAAATGCAGGCGAAAATAGCGAGAATAGTGAAGCAATGTAGGATCTGCATGGAAAATAAATATGAACGTCACCCGGACAATATGATTCGGAAGAATACCCCTATCCCACAATACTCTGGGCAATATGCCCACTTGGATGTCTATCACACTAACAACAGAGTTATATTAACTGCAATAGACAAATTCTAAGTATTCACAGGTTAGAATTGTAAAGTCAAGAGCTGTAGAGGATATAAAATGCCCTTTACGCGACTTGCTAACCTCTTTCGGGGTTCCGGAGAACATCGTTATCGATAACGAGAAGTCCTTAAACTCATCTTCAATCAGATTTATGATAGAAGATCAAATGGGAATTAGAATTTACATAACACCCCCGTATACGAGTACTGTAAACGGCCAGGTGGAGCGTTTTCATTCTACCCTTACTGAGATATTGAGGTGCATGAACGCCGAGAAAGTGCACAATTCTTTTGAGGATCTTCTCGCCGATTCAGTGACTAAATATAACCATACTATTCACTCTACAACACAGGGAAAATCCATTGAAATATTTTTTGGCAGGATTACGGGAACTGAAAAAGACAGACGACTAATAGAAAGAAGACTGACGGAAAAACAAGAGAAAGATTTAAAATACCACAACAGGAATAAAACTGAACACAAGACTTACATGGAGGGAGACGACATTTTTGTGAAAGGGAATAAAAGACTAGGGAACAAATTGACACCACGATACAAGAGGGAAGTAGTGCAGGAGGACAAAGGGAGGACAGTATTAACAAAATCTAGACGAATAGTTCACAAAAATTTAATAAAGGGTTAATACTTTCATTTCAGATCAATACTTGCACTGGTGAATGCGGAAGCGCAAATATTGGACAACACGTCCGCACGAATTGTGACTATAGAAACGGGTGTAGTGAAACTGACAGCAGGAAATTTCAGACTGATTCACGTAATTGACCTCAAACTGCACGAGAAGATATTGGACCAACTAAGCGGAACCATAAAACGTGACATAACCGCCAGGAATGAGAATTACCAGTTCCTCATCCATGAGGTGCGGGATCTTTACACCAATCTGGGGGAATTGGGACCCAGACGAAAAACTAGATCCAAAGACGTCCTCGGTACGGCATGGAAATGGTTAGCGGGATCCCCGGATCACGAGGATTTCCAGATTATTTCAGATAGAGTTAATGGTCTGTTGGGGAACAATCACAAACAGATTGTTATAAATAGAGCTTTGGAATTAAGGATACAGGAGATCACGAATGTGACAAACACAATATTGAACAACATCGGGACTAGAGACTCTTTGAGAAACGGGATCGTTAAGGACACCGAAAGAAAACTGAGGGTGATAAGGGAGGAACTGACTAATATCGGGTATTCAATTCGATGGGCAAAATCGGGAATAGTAAATTCTTTTATATTCTCTGGTTTCGAGCTTAATATTACAAGAGGATTTTTTGAAAGTCAGGGCATGCCTTATTTGAACTTGGTTGAGGCCCTAGAATTTGGGGAGGTGAAAATCGGTATGAATCAGACTACACTTATTTATGTCGTAAATTTGCCACAATTAAAAAAGGAAACTTGCAGAAACTTGTTAGTAAAGCCAGTAAAAAAGAAAAATATGTCAATAAAATTAAGTAATGAAAATTTTGTTTTGTGCAAGAATTCTGTCCTGGAAATTAAACTGCCATGTAGGGTGTTCAACGACGACACTCTGCAAAAATGAGAATTTAGACAATATCACTTCATCTAGTTGCCTACCT
Organism: Pollenia amentaria; assembly: GCA_943735925.1. NCBI lineage: Eukaryota > Metazoa > Arthropoda > Insecta > Diptera > Polleniidae > Pollenia > Pollenia amentaria. The sequence goes on along the minus strand of OX031010.1, from coordinate 86,705,357 downwards.
AATTTATTAAATGGTTTACCATCAACATGCCCAACCACTTACAGCCAACACTTTCTCACTATAACCGAATTATTTCCTGGTCTGATATTACTAAACGGATACAATGGATCCGTAGAAATGGACAACAAGAATCTATGGGTAAATGGAACTTACCTTATCAAATACCATAACACTTCAGTCAAAATTGATTACCGATCATACTATAATACTGAGAGGATGGTAATGCAGCCATTACTAGCACTATTACAGAATGTAAATGTAGTTGCTAACTACGCGGAGATGTTGTCATTGGAAATGCTAAAGGAACTTCACATCAATAATGCAGCTGAAGTTAGACAATTGGCCACTAACTACAGGACCACTCTGGCAGCCAGCGTAGGAATACCTTGTATGATGGGCATGATATTGCTGGGAATGTTACTTAGAAATTGGGTGAAGAAAAGGAGTACTCTCCAAGTCAAAATTGAATTAGATGCGGTTCATTGCCACTGTCGCGCTCGTTGAAGATAGACGTGTTTTCTAAGCTCGGCATACGGTTTATTTTTTTGAACAAATAAAGTATTAAAAAAAGTAAAAACAAGTAAAGAAAAAAAAAATACATGTATGTACGTACATACATACATAAACACACATTTTTTTTTTTTTTTATTTTTTTTTATTCTCGGTGTTGATAAACAATAACAAATAAGAAGAGCAAAACTGTAAACAGTAAAAGAAAAAAAAAAAAACTTTTAGGAGTGCAAACAGTAGAAATGCATATATCACAGTGAGTGTTAACGAAACAAATGCAGAAATAAAAAAAAGAATCGATGATAGCAAATACCTAACGGCTAAACCTATTACTCGCACGCGATCCCTCTCACCCACTGTGTTTAATAATAATGTTGATACACTAACAAATATAAAACCTGCTAGCGTTGCCTCAACAGCAAAAACAATTTTAATAAGTGATGTAAATATTAACCCCCATTCAGGCATAATATATAACTCAGTATCACCTTCGGTGTCTAATAATACGGTTGATCTTAATACAATAAAAAATATAAAACCTGCAAGCGGTGCCCCAGTGACAAAAACGATTTTAATAAGTGATGAAAATATTACCCCTAAGTCAGGCATGATGGAAAACTCAGCTCCACAAGTAAAAAGTGCTCAAAAGCCTCCAGTACAAGTAGGTATTGATAGGTACATAACAGTGCTTAAACGGGGTCGCAGCCCAACCTCCTCAGCAGTTGCTTCGGTCTCAAAAGTCTCAAAAGATGGTACAGCTGATAGAACAAGTTCACAAAATCGTTTTGCAATTCTGGATGAGGAATCCCCGGAAGCACAAAACGTTATCAAATCTTCTCAGCCACCGCCGATATATCTTAGAGAGCAAAACTCAAATGAATTAATAAAGAATTTGATATCGGTAATAGGTGAAAATTCTTTTTATGTAGCTGCAATAAAGCGGGGTAGTATTAATGAGACAAAAATACAAGTTAATCGTGAAGAAGATTTTCGTAAGGTAATACTAAATTTGAAGCACTTAGTAAGAATTTTTATACATATTAACTGAAGAGCAGTAAAGGTCTTCAGGTAGTGATTAAGGGCATTGACTCATGCGTGGACCCAGGTGAGATAAAAACGTTTCTAGAAGAGAAGGGCTTCAAAATAAAAAATGTAATAAACATTAAAAATAGAGAAAAAAATCCTCAGCCACTATTTAGAGTGGAGTTAGAACCCGGCGACATTAAGCTTAAAAAGAACGAAACGCACCCCATTTACAATCTAAAATATATCCTGTATAGAAAAATAACAATAGAGGTGCCGCACAAAAGGAATGGTCCCGTTCAATGTTTAAACTGCCAAGAATTTGGTCACACTAAGGCATACTGTCATCTAACCCCTGTTTGCGTCGTATGTGGAGAATTACATGGTACAGCTCTCTGCGATAAGTCTAAAAACGACCCCAATGTAAAAAATGTAACAACTGTGGTGGTAATCACACTGTCAACTTTAGAGGATGCCCTGTATACTCTATCGTCAAGCGCTCGGTTGGACCGAAACCTAATCCCCCTCAAATGCAGGCAACAAATCAAGTTTACATTAATGACGTTCAGGTACCGCAGCCTAGTAATAACAGAACATCCTACGCTAACGTCTTAAAATCAAATCATATGCCAATGCAAGGTGAGTTGCCAAATAATGATGAAACTCCAGTTTCTAATTTAAGTCGTCTAGAGAAAACCATGGAAACATTAGTACAAACAGTAAATAACTTTACAAACACAATGGGTAATATGATGCAGGAAATGTTAAGAATGCAATCGATGTTATTGCAAGCTGTACTAAACAAGCCATTAACTGTTTAAAAATTTGCTTTTGGAACGCAAACGGCATCCGCCAACATAAAAATGAACTAGAATACTTCCTTAAAAATAAACAAATTGATGTTATGATGGTTTCTGAAACCCATCTGACCTCAATAAACACGTTTAAAGTCAATGGTTATATATTATATGATACCAAGGACCCTCGAGGTAGAGCTTGTGGAGGTTCTGCCGTTTTGATAAAAAACCGAGTAAAACACTACCTTATGTGCGATCATCGTGAAGATTATCTCCAAGCAACGAGCATTTGCGTTGAGGAATTATTTTGAAACATAGTAATTTCATCAGCAATAGCAACACTCCAAACTCTCTATACCTAGATACGTTAAAATTGCATTTTGATTACATCAACAAAGTTCTTAACATGCCTTGCAACAGATTACCTCGAAAGCTTGCAGAAATTATAATCGCTAAACAAACTTTTTGGGCTGAGGATTGGACGAACTTGTGTGCTAAAATTAATTTTGTACCAGATAATAATTCTGTACCACTAAGCAAACATTGCAAATCAATTTTACCACTTGTTAAAATTTATGAAAATCAAACCTTTATTGCCGACGCTAGAAACTCTCAGTTTCATGACTTATACTCACAATTAAATTACTCTTTACTACAAATCACTACTACGGAACTTTCGTCTCGTGCGATAAGTCTATTGATAAGAGCAAGAGGAGGACTTTTGGATATAAATGCTAGATCTTTTAGAAGTACATCAGACGGAATCTGCACTCTCTGTAATCTAGACGCAACGGAAAATACTCTACACTTTATTGGTACATGCCCCATTTATAGTGGATTTAGAAGTACATTTTTCAACAAACATCAACTAAACCTACTCGACGTTCTAAATATTCTGAATGGGGATGCCTTTAATTTTGGTTCCCTTGTCAATTACCTGGAATCTTGCCTCAAATACAGAAAATTGATATTAAATGAATTTGCTTAGTTCCTTTTTTACATTTCATATTTTTAAAATTTATATAAATATTTGTATTTAGTTTTTTTTGTTTTGTTAAACAATTTTATGCTGTTAATATGTTTACAAATTTATCTTTTTGAATTTTTATTTTTAACAGCTTTAATTTTGCCAATCTGGCTCACAACTATATGTTATGCCAGTTATAGATCATTATTTAAATTTAAACAAATTTTGTTATTATACTAGTAAATGAATCTATTAAATAAATAAAAAAAAAAAAATAAAAAATAGTAATTTCATCATTATACTCCCCACCTAGATTTTCAATATCAGAAAGCCAATATAATAAATATTTCAAATCATTAGGACCCTGCTTCCTGGCTGCTGGCGATTATAACGCTAAACACACTTTCTGGGGGTCACGACTTATTACACCTAAGGGTCGTGTTTTGTTTAACACAATTTGTAAAATGGACCTAAATGTGGTCGCGAGCGGACAACCAACATATTGGCCTACTGATCAGCAAAAAGTTCCAGATGTCATAGATTTTGGCGTGGTTAATAACATCCCCATAGACACGATTCATGTGGAAGCGTCCCTAGAATTATCTTCAGATCACACACCTACAATTGTTACTATAATGAATCCAAATAGAATCGTATCTCCGTCTGGTTACTTATCGACATCAGCCTCACAAATAAATTGGTTAAAATATAAAAAATATCTGAGTGCCCATTGCACAGAAAATATTCCGCTTAGCACACCGGTGAACGTGGATCTTGCTATTGTTAATTTTGACAGTTATCTCAAACTAGCTGTTCAACATTCCAGCATAACACTCAAAAAAACCAAAAACAAAATCATATATTCTACAGATGTCGAGCGTCTATTGACTGAAAAAAGGAGAGTTCGTAGAGAGTGGCAATTGCACAGATCCCCCCAACTTAAGACTTTATTAAAAGAGTGCACAAAAAGGCTGAGAAAGTTACTGCAGTCTCAGAAAACGGCTTCCCTGGAAAAATATCTCAAGGGACTTGATTCAACTCCACAATCAGATTACTCATTATGGCGTGCAGCTAGAAGCCTCAATAGACCAGTTATCTCTAAGCCACCATTGAGAAACTTGAATGGAAGTTGGGCAAGAAATGATATTGAAAAAGGAAATCTGTTTGCTAATCATCTGAAAAATGTATTTACCCATAATATATTTCACGATATAGCAGTCGATTTACCGTCTGTAAATGTTAGAGCAGCTATTCCCCTAAGATTCGAGTTTAGAGAAATCGAAAAGGCTATTTGTAATTTAAACACCAAGAAGGCATCCGGTATTGATAAGATCTGTAATAAAATACTCTTGGAGCTACCAAGTACAGCAAAGAAAATTTTTCTTTTTATTTTTAATGCTATTTTACGCCTTCAATACTACCCTCATAAATGGAAGGTTTCCTTAGTAACCATGATACCAAAGCCAGGAAAGGATCACACAAAAGTTGAGTCATACAGGCCTATTAGCTTATTATCTAATATTTCAAAGCTATTTGAGAAACTACTAGTGGCAAAATTAACGCCGATTTTAAATGAAAATAGATGTATTCCTAATCATCAATTTGGGTTTAGAAGAAAGCATAGCACAATTGAACAAACTCATCGAATAGTAAATGTAATAAGAAAAGCCTTTGAAGAAAAAAAATATTGCTCAGCACTCTTCATCGATGTGTCTCAAGCTTTTGATAAAGTCTGGCATGAAGGTTTACTACTGAAATTGCAGCAAAACTTGCCAGCAAACATACACAAGCTGTTAGAAAGCTACTTAGTCAGTCGTCAATTTATTATTAAAGAAGGCGATTTTTTAAGTTCTCCTCAGCCAGTTAACGCTGGAGTCCCACAAGGCAGCATCCTGGGCCCTCTATTGTACTTAATTTATACTTCGGACATGCCAACAAACAGCTACACACAAACCTCAACATTTGCGGATGACACAGCTTTCCTAAGCGTACATGAAAACTGTCAAGAAGCATCTCGTTACTTACAGGATCACATATTTGAACTGGAAAGGTGGTTAAAACAATGGAGGATAAAGATCAATGAGCAAAAATGCGCACATATAACATTCACATTGCGCCGGGAAACATGCCCCCCTATTAAAATCAATAATCAAATAATACCCCAACACTCGCATGTAAAATACCTCGGTATACATCTAGATCGGCGTTTAACGTGGAAATGGCACATAGAAGCTAAATTAACTCAAATGAAACTAAAAGCAATTCAAATTAATTGGCTCATTGGAAGAAATTCTGTTCTTAGTCTCGATTGCAAACTTCTACTTTACAACTCTATCTTAAAGCCAATTTGGTGCTACGGTATTCAGTTATGGGGCACTGCCTCGGCTTCTAATATCGAAAAAATTCAAAGGCGCCAAAATAAACTTCTTCGAATAATAACAGCCGCTCCCTGGTATGTCAAAAACTCAAATATCCACAAGGATCTCAATGTGCCATTGGTAAAAACTATGATAACGAAATATGCAGTAAAATATTTAAAAAGGCTGGAACTGCACCCAAATCCCTTAGCTCGAAATATTTTAAATTATGGCGGCCACACTCGATTAAGGAGAAGAGACACTGCAGCACTCACCCAATCAGATGAGCGATAAACACCTACATATGTGAACAGAAACCGTGATGACTAAATCTTTTTGTCTGGCACTGGCAGGACATTAAGTAAATATTAGGATAAGATTTGATTAATTATTGTTAGTTCATATTTAATATATGAAGATTCTAATAAGGCTAATAATGGTTACAATATTTACCCCTTCAACGAGGACGTTGGATTTTAAAAGGGGAAGAGTTAACACTTGGTTACTTACCCATGAATACCTCATATAAAATGCACACCTAGATACTTACGTATGAATACCCATATAAAATCACATCCGGCCACGCGCATACAGATAATGCACATTATACCTTTTTCATGTTTTCATGAGAATTCATTTTTTATGTTTGTTAAACATTGTTCTGTTCATAAACAACAAAATAGCTGACGATATGTCTACGAATCGTTTTTTAATATCCCAAATAAATTTACTACATTTCTTACACAAGCAAATATAATTATTACGATTAAGCATTTTTGTATTTTATATTATGAAGTCAAGTATTCGAACTGGTAGTTTTATTAAACTATTAACTTGTATAAACTAATTTGATTTGTTGTTTTCTTTTTTTAAAATTTATATTATGTTTATAAAATCTTTTGAATATTCAAAAAGTGTTGGTTATTTAAAAAAAAAGTCGTATCTTAAAGAAACACATTGATCCCGTATCCCGAAAATCCCGGGATTTCGGGATCGGGATTTCCAAAATCCCGAATCCCGGTATTTTCAAAAATCCGTCCCGACTGGCATCCCTACCCTGTATGGACCTCTTAAGATTTATATAAACAAACCTATTATCTAGTCCTGGGAAAACCAGGTTGGATGATCTATCTAAGATAGAACTAAGGTTCCCTCTTCTCTTTATTAGGAAGACGAATTGGTTGAATTCTGCATCGACGCACACTGGTTCATATTTTGAGAAGGCGGCCAAAACTATTTTTTTTTTATGTTCTCCGATTTTAAAATTTTTTTATTCATGTGAAAGTAAATACTAGTGAACCTCGGGAGCCAAAAAATTTCAACCCTATTTCAACTATTTCATTGAGAACAGGGTGGTCCCAAATGGACTTTCTCAGTATTTGGTTATAGTTTTGAATTTCTGAGTAAACTTTTGAAGTTGAAATGCTCATAACTTTTTTGTTTTTCAAGATTTTTGACAGAATAAGTTTTGTGTATTAGTTTATCTTATTAGCTATACGTGGTTTAAAGCATTAAACTCTGCGACCTGTAGAACTATTTAATTTTTTTTTTTTTTTTATGTCAAAATTTCCCGGAAATTTCCTATTTTATAGAACATAAGTCCTGCCCGTCAAAACGCGTCAAAAAAAAATCTATACTCTCTTGTAGTCCAGAATCTAACCTACATTTCTAAACCCCATTGTACACACATCTGGATACGATCTTGCGAACTACAGCAATTTCTGTGACCCAAGGTAAGATATTCGGTTCAAAAAATAAGTCCTGCAAGGAAACGTTACTGAAATTAAAGAAGGTGAATCTTAAAGAATTTTCGACAAATAAAGCAGTTCAGGCCACATAAATTATCTAGCACGTCAGGTTATCAATTAATTTGGAGAAGGTAAAGGTATTGCCATTGTTATGAACTTATTGTGGGTGAACGGATGCTGTAAAACGAATAGGCGACATAAATAGATTAACACGTTAGATTTTTGAGTAAGTTAAAAGGTTAAACATTAGTAAATAGCCGCAACATAAACTACATAGTTTAATTCAAAGAAATGGTAATAAAAGATTAAATTTGTAATTAAAAAGGGTTTTATATGTTTCCAAGAAGTGGTAACAAAAGATCATTTAAAAAAACTTCTATCAAGAGTATAAAAATGCATGCATTCATAATTTTACCTTCATTATTGTTTAAACAATGGCTAAGTTCAGTTATAAAGTTCTCGCAGATATATATTTTCAACAGAAAGATGAAAAAGATTTTGTGTTACACATAATGAATAATCCATTCTTTAATTTATGCAACGAACAAGAAATCAAAATTCATAAGATAAAAATTAAAAATTTTTCATTTACATTAAGAAAACGGTACCTTAAATGTTCTAGAAACAAGAAAATTTTTTACTTACGCAACGAAAAATGGCTAACAAATGATCTGATTTTTAAGAAGCTGTCAATTACCGCTAAGGAAACTGAAAAACAAATTGACAATTGCAGTGAAAGATCACGAAGACGCAAGCTTGCAAATATCAATGAAGAAATTTCTCATAGTATGATAAAGGATTCATTTCTGAATCAAATTCAGCCAACGCAAAATAAGAAAACAAAAATTGCAATAATTGAAAAAATAGTGGAAGCGAGCCCTAAACGCACAAAGAGGATTTTAAAAAGTATGCCTACACCAACTGAAGAAATGAAATTTACTCCAGAAGAAGCATTTGCACTATTTTTGGATTTAAAACTGACAAAAAATCAGTATACAGAACTGCGAAAGCGAACCAATGAAAAAAATTGTGGAATCTTTCCAGCATATCGAGATTTAGTTTCTGTCAAAAAAGAGTGCTTACCTTCACAAACGGCTATTAGTGTAACTTCAAGTTCAGCAGAAGTAAAATTGCAGGCTCTTCTCGAACACACTGCAGAACGATTATTAAATACACTTGATGCTGACTGTTTAAAAAAACTTAAAAATTGCAGCATAACTTTATTTTCTAAATGGGGATGTGATGGAAGCTCTGGTCAGAAACAATACAAGCAATGTAATTCAGAAAACTCATCTGATGCTAACTTATTCATGGTATCTTTCGTTCCATTACGTTTAAGAAAAACTTATATTGGCTTAGAGCCGTCAACCAGTATAGTTACAGCAATGGATGTATGGAAAAATGAAATTCCCTCTTCAACAAAGTATTGCAGACCAATAAAGTTTGTTTACAAAAAGGAAACTAAAGATGTCATAACTGAAGAAGTTCAAAAAATAAAAGATCAAATTAAAGAACTTCAACCGGCAATATTTAAATTTGATGACCAATGCATTGAAATTAATTTTCAAATGTTCCTTACAATGATCGATGGAAAAGTTGCACAAGCATTAACCGAAACAAAGTCTTCGTCAAGCTGTACCATATGTCAAAAGACATCAAGTCAATTAAGCCAACCCCCATCACAACACAATAGTTTCAATGAAGCATACGAATTTGGAATGTCCCCTCTTCATACTAGAATTCGTTTCATGGAGCATATTCTTAAATTGGGTTATGATTTGGAATTTGGCCCGTTAGGCGAAACAGTGAGAAAAAACAAAGAAAATGTGGAAAAAAGGAAGCAAAGAAAAAAACAAATTCAAGAAAAATACCTTCACCTAGGCCTTATAATTGATCAGCCAAAACAAGGAGAAGGAAATTCAAATGATGGAAACACTGCAAGGAGATTCTTTTCCGATCCAGAAACTGCAGCATCTATCACAGGAGTACATTTTGAATTAATAAGACGATTCCAGATCATTTTACAAGTTATATCATGTAGCAGAAAGATAAATGCAAAAAAATTTGGCCAGTATGCAAATGAAACAGCAATTCTTTATAACAAAAAATACTCTTGGAGACATATGCCAACCACAGTTCATAAAATTTTATACCATGGGGAACAAATAGTTCAACACAATATCCTACCAATTGGAGATCTATCTGAAGAAGCGCAAGAAAAAAGGAACAAAGACTACAGATTCTTCCGCGAGCATAATACAAGAAAAATGTCCAGATGTTGTACTAATGAAGATCTTATTACTATTTTGTTGTGCACATCAGATCCATATATGTCCAGTATTCGACAAAAATGGAAATCAACCTCAACCGAATTAGAGGAAGAAGCTAAACAACTTCTGGAAAATGAAACCCAAAGCTATTTAGAAGAAATTTTTACTAATATTGTTTAATTTAAAATTGTTTATAGATTATAATTTGTTTTATTTAAGTATATATTTGTATTAATATATAAAAATAAAATACACATACATCTCAAACCAAAAATAAAAGTTGAATTACCTAAAATGTTATCGATAGCCAAGAATGCTATTTGGGCATTTTTCAAAATATTCCTTTTCAGTTTTATCTCGTCCCAAAAAAGCCAACCTTTGGCCCCTGTGAATATTGGGACTAAAAAACTTACAGGGGCCAAATATAACTCATATTTGAAATATTCAACTTTTACACCGAAACTCAACAAAAAAATGAAAATGCATTTTGAACTCCCCATAACTTTTGCTCCTATCAGTCGAATTTTACGTTTTATAGCGCAAATTAAAGCCTAATATCGCACCTATCGAGCAAATAAAAATCGCATAAAAAAATACCGATCCAGTCAAAAGTTATGGAATTTTGAACGCCTTCTCGTAAAATTTCCCACTGTGCGACGTCTATTTAGTAACTGTACTCTGATGGTTGGGCATTGGTCTTCTCGATGGCTGCCCAAGGAACCTAGCCGAAAGTATTAAAAAAATGTGCTTAAAACACACTTTTGAGTGCATATTCTTTTATATTTTTAAGTCAAATGCATACATACATATATTTTAAATAAATTCCTTTATATAATAAAAAACAGTAGATAGTAAAAAAATAAAATTAAAATGTTTTCTTACATTAGCTATAAGAAATTTACTAATGAATACTACAAGTACCATACCACACCAAATAATATTAGCGGAAATCACGGTTTGCTATTGTAGACCTTGTATTTCTTGTAAATCACGATTTAAAGCTCGATAACAATATATGCATACATTTTGAATTTAATATGTTTACGCCATCTACAATACTTAAATGTATGCATTTTGTGGTTGTCGCGTAAATTAAGGTTTGTAAGACCAGGAAGATGTACAAGGGGTACAAGAGCAAACCGTGTATTCCCCTATTCTAAATAAATAATTAAAGTGAATATGTTATGAATAAAAAAAATGGGTTAAAATTTGTATGGTTTTATTAAATTTTCTGCAAAAAATTTTATATTGTCCGCTCCACGTACTTCTTTCTCCAGCAGAGGGAGCTTTGTTACATGAAAATCTTCATACAGATCTGCGATTTGGTCCAAATACTTTTCTTGAATCTGAAATTAATATAATAAAATAATTATTTTTTGCACTCCTCACCACTAATGCTGGCAAATTTTACTAGTTTTTCTTTACTCAATAATTAAACCCTTATTGCGAATCTTAAGGGAATAAATTCTAGGGAATAATTTTTTTATTCCCATGAATAATAAATTGGTATCGCCAATTACACTATGCTAGTTGAAATGGCATTTTAACATAATTCGGGTAATTCAGTGGTGCCCGCGGTTTTTTAAGATTGGCTCTGGTTTTCGCGATATACCGTTATATCGAAAATTAAGGAGGTTGCACAACATATATTCGCGTAACTCAAAAAAACGGTTTAGTTTATTGAAATTCTGCAATAAAATTTCATTTAAGAAAAGTAAAACTTTTTTCTAATATGAGTAGTCGTTATTGAATCATAATTTTTTTATCAAAATTTCGAAAATTTTATTTTTTAAAAATTCATAAAAAATTAAAAAATGCAGCTAGGATTTTAATTTTTTGCAGACATATATAAAACGAAGCTGCAAACAAAACAAGCCATTAATGATTAAAATCTGTTAGCAACTTTTGTTTTATTCATTTTATTCACAAAAGTCGACAAATTTTAATTAATTTAAGAATTTCATAAAACTCAATATTTGTCTGGGAGCCCCCCTAAGAAGTGGATATAAGGGGCAAGTATGTCTCGAGAAAATGTTAAGGACAAAAAATTAATTGAGGTCGGTCATACATTATATACCACTAGCGGCGACTTCTGGGAATTTATGGGACTTTTTCTTCAATATATATGAAGAATATAATTTATATGGATCATTTCATAGGATTTTTTTTAATTATTAAATTCTTTCTTCAATATTATGTATATATGAAGAATGTGCCAATGCAGAAAATTTATTTTCAATGACATTTTGACGTAAAATTTTTAAATGCCGTTTTTGTGCCATTTACAATACAAAACAAAAGAACAAATATTCAAATTTACGATATTCTAAAGAAATATGCATGCATTATTACCACACTTTCACTTTGCGGTAGGAATTTTGGAAAATCTACAGTTACCGATTAAAAAATTCTATAAAAGCATTGAGCCCAGATGCCGAAAAATTTAATGAACAAACACCAGCCGAGTCTGATGAACATGGCGAGAGATTTCACCAAGTCCCAGCCAGGCTCGAACACTGGTATAGCGGCAAACAACTTGATTCGCTATTAGGGGATATTTGTTGGAATCTGCAGGAGGAAGAAGAATAAATTTCTAAATAAAAATAAAAAAATTTCTTCTTTTCTGAAAAAATCAAAAATTGTAGACAGACTTTAATCACTTATAGCTTATTTTGTTTGGAACTTTGTTTTTTATACGCGTAGAACCCTAGCCTTAAATTTTGCACTTGCAGCGCCTGAGATAACCCTAGACGGGCCAAATGTATGACCAGCGCAACTTTATTTTTCATTCCCATCATTTATTTCTAAGGCCTAGGATTCACTCCTAGGGGGATAAAATGTATGACCGACCTCCAATGTTTTTTGTTCTTAACATTTTCTTAAAACATAGTTGAAATATATATCCACCCCTTAGGGGGCTCCCATACAAATATGGCCGTTTAATGAAACTCTTAAATTTGGCCCCTGCAGCGCCTAGGATGCCCCTTAATGGATCAAATGCATGACCAACCCCAATTTATTTTTCATCTCAATCATTTATTTCTAACATACCCACCCGCTATCTCCATTCCTTAAGGGGGCTTGTATACAAAATGTTCAATGCAGACTAGAAATATATTTAAGAAAAAGTCCCATAAATGCCTAGGAGTCGCCCCTAGGGGGATAAAATGTATGACTGACCTCCATTAGTTTTTTGTTCTTAACATTTTCTCAAAATTATACTTTTCCTTTATCACCATCCCTTAGAGGGGCTCCCATACAAATATTGCGTTTTATGAAATCCTTAATTTAATTAAAATTTGTCGACTTTTGTGAATAAAATAATCATTTATGGCTTATTTTGTTTGGAATTTCGGTTTTTATACGTCTGCAAAAAATTAGAAGCATAGCTGCATTTTCCAATTTTTTATGAATTTTTAAAAAACAAAAATTTCGAAATTTTGTTAAAAAAATTATTTTTTTTTCCAAAAAAAAATTATGTTTCTAAAACGACTAAGGATATAAGAAAGAAGTTTTACTTTTCTTAAAGGAAAAAAAACCGCGGGCACCACTGGATTCAGCGTACCCGAATTATTTTAAAACGCCAGGTGCCCAGCTTGTCACGAAAAAAAGTGTCAATTTCTTGCACAGTGTTATTAGGGAATAAAATAAACATCGTTGGCAAGTCTAACGTTCAATTGTGAGTTGATATTATTTTATTTGTTATGTGTATTTTTGTAATTTTCTTAATAGCTAGTCATTATCCAATAGAAAGCATATTATTAGGGGAAAAATGAAGTGACGAAATTTGAGAGAAGCATAACCTTTATCGAAAGTAATGTAAGTGGTGAAAACATGAAGAAGTGTTATTATGTATATTAATAAGTTATTTGAAAGTTCCAACAATTTTTAGAGTTGTCAAAGCAGCTTTTAGATACAGTGATCCAGAACTGCTTACCAGATTGAAAGTTGTCAGCGATACAGTCAGTTGTGAAGCTTGCAGCATGTCTACGCTTTTCTGCAGAAGAAAATTGACAAAAAAGGATAGTGTGGTGTTGGCAGAAGTTTTACGGATTTTTTAAAACAAACTTTGTCTGAGGTGGATTTGTTGACCGAATATAGAAGAAAAAAAGCTATTGCCTGATAATTTTTCGGGCCAGGGCTGTGGAGTCGGAGTTGTAGAGTCTGATTTGACGTTATTGTACCGGAGTCGGAGTCGAAGTACCCACAAAAACTCTCAACTCGAAATCAAAAATTTTTCTAATTTACATATATAAATAACTATGTATATTAATGCACAATGCGACACGACGTAACTCCCTCGGAGGGGCCGCACCATTAACCAGGTTGGGACCGTAGTCCCAAGGGCGTCGCATCAATGTTGGAGTAGGAGTCGGAGTCTTACTAAAAAACAATTCAGCAGTACACTGGTCCAGAACTGATAACCAGATAGAAAGTCGTCAGCGATACCGCCGGTTGTGAAACTTGCATCATGTCTACGGAGAAGGAGGTTATCAAAAATGTGTAGTGATGTGTTGGCAGAAGTTTTACGGATTTTTTAACACGAACTTTGTCCGAGGTTGATTGTTTGACTGAATAGAGAAGAAAAAAAGCTATTGCCAGCAAATTGTTTGAAAAATGTTCAGCCATGTAGCCAGCTGTAGCTTGTTTGCATTCCCACTCCTTTTAAAAATCAAATTAAACTATTAAAAATAACAAGAAAACTATAAACATTGTGCTTTCTTTTTTATTCCCAATCAAAATGTTTGTGAAAAAAGTCACATCTTTTTTGGCAAAAAATCCTCGGGAATAAAAATCGGCGAAGCCAAATTTGTTTTGAACATGCGAGTTTTTTCACGTATAAATAATTCACGATTGCAACTTTAGGGAAAAGGGAAATATTTCGAGCGAACAAATATTTACGATAGGGGTGAATATATTTCATTTGGGTACTCAACACTTCGCAATACTTTTAACGATTTTTTAAAGTTTTCAAGCTTCGATTTGTATACCCTTCACCACAGATGGAAAGTTCGTTTTTATATAAATTTTTTCACACAGATTGTAATTTTTACAATATTGATCCTAGGCCCTATAAGGTATATGTATTCTGGATTCTTATGAATAGAGGAGTTGATTCAACGATGCAAAGCTTTTCGTCTTTTGAAATTAGTTTTACGAAGACTTCAGACATGATGGGACAGGGTGTTATATATTTATATATCATAGTTCGGAATAGTTTGCTAATGAAATTCAGCCAGATCGGTCCACAAATGGCTGAGATATGAACAAAAAACCACGACTGCCCCTAATTTTTAACTATACTTTAATGTTTATTTTTTTATAATCCACGAACTTTATATTTTAACTTTTATCTGAGATAAATTAAGTCGAATACTGGTAGTGATATAGTGGTTTTGACACATCGCGGTTGCTGTCGTTGGTGCTTAGGAAGACCGATTCGGATTCGCTGCTGAGTAGGAGTAAGGTCTGCGTTAGGACCATGATAGGTATTATCACGGGCCACTACATTATAGGCAGGATGGTGGTGATGATGGGATCTGACTTGTTGGATCTATGCAGGTTGTGAGAGGACACAAAGGAGTTGGATACTGTTGAGCACATTCTGTGTCACTATCCTAGGCTGAGATGGCTAGGCAGTATGTTCTTAGGCGAATTGGGAGGTAATGGGAAGACCTGTTGATATAACAGGCTACTTTGTATAGAAGGGCTATATTGTTTAGTAGGGTTTTTTTCTTTTTAATCCGATATATATCTTCCACTTGTTTCCATTATTATGCTAAGTAACTAAGGCGGCACAATGGAACATATTGGTCTCTGCGTGAGGGCGTAAAGTTTACTTCCCACCAGCTTTTCTACCTTACCTAACCTAATGGTTTTGACACAATAGTCCATACTATATGAGTTAGGAAAATTAAATTTGGCCTAGAAATTTTATATAAGGAGTATGAATTATTGAAAATATTTAAAAATGCATTGTAGAAAAGTATATTTAAGCATAGTTGTATTTTAAAAGAGAGCCGTTAAATTTTCCATTGAACTTTGTTTAAAAGAATACAAATCTGAAAGTATTGAGTAACTAATTTTGAATACGCAATTCTTTGCCAGCACTACTCACAACAGGTAGAAAGTGTATACTTAAGTTTGTCATTTAGTTTGTAATTTATATAATATTACATTTGCATACATTTCAGAGGAACGCATGGAAGATGTTGAAAGTGTAAAACATGCACCAATCAAAAGTTTGACCATATCTGAAATGACATTTTTCTACAAAAGTGCCAAAATTTCAAAAAAAAACTCCAAAATGTATTTGGAACTCAATTTGTTTAATAAAAAAAATAATCGAAAAAAGACTTGCAAAAAAGAAAAAAACTTGACAAATGGTAACGCTGTTTTCAAAACTAATGTAACTTTGACAGTGATGCCATAATATTATTGCTTATGGGAAAATTTCAACATCTTCGCAAATTTATGGTGGATGTAAAATATTGTCAAGTGTTGTTAGTATACATAGAGTATATTATTAACGATGTTAGTTTATTCGTCAGTTGAAATAAAGTTTGCGAAGTCCTGCCACAATGCCCAAATCTATCCATGAACGGAGATTATGCCTTAAACATTAAAATGTTTTTTGAAAAGAGATCTGCCTGAGTCGAAATTTTATAACCGAAATTAATGGTAAATGTTTTGCCCGTGTACCTCTGAACATCCTAGGATATTCCTAGACGGGTCGCAACATACCAACCGATATCTCCATTTCCATAATGTCCATTTTTTAAACAGTTATTTTTTTTAAATAGAAAAGTTGATTCGGGTTTTAACTGTTACGTAAAAACACACGTTTTTATATATCAAATTAATTCGTTTTTATAATGGGATGGACATTTTTTCCTATTTTCAGCTAAAACTTGAAGATATTTTATCCTCCACGTTAAATCACAACCATTTGCTATAATACTTTTTTAGTTACGGAAACGTCGTTGACAATTAGTTTACGCATTATTTTTAGGTAGTCCTCGTGCATTTGCCATATTTTTGGATCGATAGCATTAAAATCTGTTGACAAGCCGAGAGTGTGAAAAATTTGGTTGCCTCAGGTGTGACTTAAACCTTTCTTAAATAGGTATTTGTTCACTTCTTTTAATTTCAAGGTAACTCTTTTCGCACCTTCGAAGCCTACAACATTCTTATTTTCGCTGCCTCCGCTGTCCTCACTATCATCATCGTTCTCCTTTATATCATAATCATCTTCGCTATTATCATATTTTCATTAATCTTCCTTCCAGTCGCTCTCTTTTTCGCTGTCCTGTTCGGAAGATTCATCGATCTCATCCTCAGAGTACTCCCCTAAGATACATAAACATAAAATAAAAAACATAAAGAGCTTTCGCAATCAATCGAGCATGACTTATAGGTCCTGAGTAAAATAGTTGTTAGAAATGCTTTCACCAAGGAAAAATAAGCCGATTTCCAAAATTTCCTTGATGTTGCATTCAGCATTAAAAAAAAATTTACATTTTGTATGGGAGCCCCTTAAGGAATGGAAAGAGGATAGTATGCTAGGGAAAAATATCGGGTCGGTACTGCACTCGAGGAGTGACTCTCTGACAGTTATGAAATTATTTAAGCCAATTTGTTCCCTTTTGTCTCCACTTTGAGCTCGATGAGCGTCCACTTTATATCAACTAAACACCCGCTCCCTTTTTTTCTAATGCGTTGCGGAGAGTCGGCATAGCCGAATATAGCAATTTTACATGTTAAATATGAAAAAGTAATTTACCTTATATCGCGAAGCACACATCCCACAAGGCTTTTCATCTTGTTTCATAAATAACAGTTGATTCACAATAATATTGTGAGTATCAATTCCACACTTTGTTAGCTCTTGAACCAATCGCTCGGTTTCATACAAAGACAAAAATTCAGCAATACATACACACACAAATGTTGTTTCATCCTATTATGAGAGTTTTAATGGTATTTCGTTGAAAACGAGAAATTTGGAAACTTACGGGGTCACGGAACTGCTCGTTTACTTGTCGAATGACCTTTAACATTTCATCGAGTTTTTGGGTCAGAGAATCTGCATTTACTGGCATGCCAAGAAGACTGCCAAACTGAGTTATAAAAGGAGTAATTTTCAATTTAAGACGCAATAACTTTCCAAGGCCCTTTTCAACCACTTGAGGGAATGATAAGAGTCGAAGCGTGTGACCCGTAGGAGCAGTATCAAAAATGACAACCGAAAAATTCATCGATTTTACAAGTCTTTTAAAAAATGTATAAGAAAATTAGAATGTGTTTTAAATAAAAAAAAAAGAAATAAACTTACTTCATAACTTCGGCATAACTCATTGCTTCGTCTATGCCTGGTAAAGCACCAACAACTTCATGTAAAACTCCTCTACTTAGTCGAAATGCTTCGTTGTCACCTTCGAAATATTCGTCTGGTAGTTCGTTAAGACCCGCACTAGGATCAATTTCCATGGCAAACAAATTCGTAAAACCATTAACCTTCGGATGTTGTATTTATTTAAAATTTTTGCGGCGTTAGTAATTAATTATTCGAAGTTTTTAAATCTTAATTTTTATTTAAAATTAGATAAATTTTTCACATATTCCTTGCGTTAAATACAGTGTAAATATATTCATATCTAGCTTGTTAAACAAAATTTTAATTACACTATGTGACAAAATACAAACAATTAAATATGAATACTTTTAATAATATTTCCTTCTGAGTGTGTTCGACTCTAATTGGAATTCTACCTTCCCATATATACATATGAATATATGTATTGGTCTAGTAAAAGTTCACCAAAGAAGAATTATATAACTGCCAAATTTCAAGTGCATTAATAAGAAAAGTTCTTTGATATACAAAAATATATAAAAATGAGTGAAACAATGGTGTACCTATATAAGTATATATCATTACTTTCAGTCGAAAAGGTTGTAATCCAATGTATAAATTTTATAGGAGAGGGAAACCATTTTCTAAGGTCTTTAGTTCTGAATATATTTGAAGTCTGTAAATCCAGTTTTGCTTCATTGATGAGTCTTTATTGGCTTGCAAACCAACTAAAAATAATACATTTATGTTTTACATAGCTTTTTGTGACTTATCACCATTTCTATTATATATTTTATACTTTTAATGTACATTTTAGCATGTCAATTTGCAAAAAATAAAATATACTATAAAATTATTTTATTTATTTCAATGTTGACTAATAACAAATATTAACAAATTTTTTTTTAAATTTTCACATTTCAATGGGCCCTAGCGCTTTTTCTTTAGCATTTTTGGAATTACATCTTTAGCATTTGGATATAAATATCGTTGCAAAACAAGAACTAGAAAAAAATATTTGTATTTTTTCTGCAAACGATGTTTTTTTGTTAACTCTGCATCAAAAACTTAATTTTCAAAAATTGTGGCATTAGCACATTTACGACTGAAGGTACATATGTATGTATGTATGTGCAGCCAAAATTATTTTTTTCTTTCCATTGTTATAAGCTTTAAAATTCCTTTCTAATTAAAAATAATTTAAATAAAAAAATTAGCTGTAATCAACTTAAACCAGAATAATTATATATGTATCTTTAGATTTAAACCCAAATTAAATTCATTACTTAATTTTAAAATTAGTGAAGCATATTCCTTCTTCCAAAATTTCGTTAACAATTGCATAAGTTTTTTTTTTTGGTCGAAAAATTGGTCAAACAATTTAGTAGTCAAATAAATTGTTTCAAATAAAAAAAAACATTAAAAATAAATAAAGTTATTTTTATAGCCAAAACGTTATTTAAAAAGATTAATTTATTTTTATTTATATTGAACTGATCTTATATTCTATTTTACCTTATTGTTGAGTTTTTTTTTAATATAATATAAACATATCGTTTTTAATAAACTTTTAAAAACAAATTTTTTACTTGTTTTGTACCATAAAAAATTTCCCACCTCCTAAGACTCAAGCTGGATCCGCGCCTGATATGCATGGTATAATAAACAAGGTTAATCATTAGGAAGAGTTGTCAATATCTACCCATGGAATGTCAAACAACGAAATCTTACTCAACCGAAAATATTTAACTAATAGCATACATATTTATTTTCCACTTTTTAGATATTGCGAGCTTACTTTTTTACATAAGACCTTATTTTATTCCAAATATTTGGGGGATTCGTTGAAGGAAAGTTTTTCTCAGTTTTTTCCAATGCGATTCACCTATTTCAAACAATTTGTCTGGAAAAACAAAGCTACCATATGAAATACGTGTGTAAACGAGGTGTAAGCTTTGGTGCAATTGATATCAAATATTTTTCAATTCAAATTTTTTTAATAAAATTTATGCGAAAACCATACATAAAAAAAACTTTGTATACAAGAATACACAGTAAGAAAAACACTCGGGATAAAATGGGATTACTTTCGAAAACAAATCCCGAAATTTCTTTAAATAATACCGTACAACATTTTCCAGGTGATTGATGGTTTATGAAAGTAGACCCAAAAAGAAGAACTTCTGCATCATTAGTTTGGTCAAGGTACATCAAATAATAATTTGAAGTTAGTAAGTATCGTATAGGGGAATTTGTCTCGTTTTAGGCTCTTTCTTAAGAATTACAATTCCTTTAATCTGTTCATCCCTCGCCTGGGTAACAATCTTGTCGAGATGCGAGGGCTTAAGTGCACTCTACGGCTCTGATCTACTGAGGTGATGTATCTGGATACGTCTTCGCAGGAGGTTATGAATACTGAAGGAGTGTGCGACTAAAGGTTACTCATCTTGTCAGGATAATGAGGCGGTGGTGGTAATGTACACTTTCCGGTCCATTATCAGTACATATAGCACGTTATGCCAGCCCGTGGGTTCGCCCCTTGTAAGGTGGGGGCTTTACCAGTGGTTGGTGCGCGACATATGCACTAAAGACCTGCACGAGTGTACCATAAAGTATTGTCAAAACAGATACACCAGATATGTACCTGTTACTATTGATATTAATGAGAGAATGAGTGTAACTGATATTGTATGGTTTTGCTTTTGTCCACTCACCATATCCTAAAAACCAAAACAGTTGCTTATGGTATTGGATTGAGTATATCATAACCTTTTTTTTTTGCTCACAAATATGTATCTGTTGTCACCATGGTATTTTAACAATACTTGTTGTTATCTGTTGTATTTTCAAATATTGTTGGAGAGTTGATGCAAATAACAGAGCTTATTTTTTTTTTTTTGGCTTTCCTTAAAAACTAAAAAGTTATTGGCTGAGTATTAAAGTCATATTGCCAGGGTATCCCACGAATTTTTGGAGCTTCAACCACAAGACCTCCTTCGACCTAAACCATCGTATAGGAAGGCGAGAGCTCCCAGAATCCACTCCAGAGTATTATTGGTCTCCACCAGTGAACGTCTGAGTTTTTTATGGTTCTCCACCAGTCACTTTGAGTTATTATTGGTTCTCCACCAGAAAACAAGTTAAAAATTTGAGGTTACAAATGATTGCACAAAGTTAATGCCGACAACCGCAAAAACTGTAACTCGGTACAGTTATACGACGCCACGCCATTAACCAATGCGAGGTGACACCGCAAAACGCACGAAAAGCAGACAAACAAGAACGACCTGATTGCCCTTAAGAAATAATGACAACGAGCGCGAGCTGCTTCTCCACTCAGAGCAGTTTTACGAGTGTAACAGAGCTTATAAAAATTTATATACGATCTCAACCAGGGGTGCCAGATGGTTTTGGTAAAAAATCTGCATATCATCAAAAACAAATCGGAAATTTAATTTAAAAAAATCGGCATATTAAAAATACCTTTTTTAAACACAATAAAACATATTTTAATGACAAAAAAGAACAAAGCAACAATTTACCATTACCTAATGCAAATAAACAAATAAACGTTTTATAAATAAATATTAGTTAATTAAAAATGTATATGAATTTTCCATATTAGAGCCAACGGAGACATACTGTCATATAACAATAGATTCGTATTAAAGTGCTCTTTCAGAATCTATGGTGATCTAGAAAAAACGATCTCAACTCCACAGTTAAGACAAATTTTTCAACGAATATATAAAAGTTCGGATTAAACAATAAAAGTAGAGTTTTCTCTCTAAAAAAGGATTTATATTTTCACGTTTTTAATAACCAGTGATGCCATTAGGATACGAAAGATACATGTTTCGTACCTTTTGATGACTACAGGTACCATGTATAATCCTGATATTTTTCGTATCTTTTGAATCTGTGCGCAAAATATACAGAAATCAAATTTTAAACTTTCCTACTCTAACAAAGTTTATTTAAGTTATCATTTCGTTATGAATACTAAAAAAAACAGTGACAACTAAATACAAAAATAACATGTATTTTGTTGTTAGGTTTTCTAAGCTCTTCTGTAGCTTGCTTATTCTTGTGTATGTGTGTTAAGATGAAATTTTAGAAGAAAAATTTATTTGAACTTTTTGATATAATCGCCTTAGTATAAACGCCTTAACTCGTATATTAATTTATTTTGATAACATTAAAATGGATTTTCAAAAAAGGGTATCTCTTTGGAAACTAAAATGTATCTTTCTCGAAATTTCACTGGCAACACTGATAATAACACTCATTTTGTTTTTCTTCCTTTTTAATGACAATTTAATTGCAGTACAAGCTGATTAGATAATACTGCTATACAAATTGTAAAGATCTGACCAGCGGCAAGCTTTGAGTGTCGATCTTTTATTCCTCAACTGAGTTTTAATTTATGACTGCTAAATCGAACTCCCTTTTTAAGAGTTTAATTTGACCTTTTATATTTACGTTAAAAAGGTAACTGTTTAAAAAGGACTTTTTTGTTTTTAATTCACAAAATAACTCCGGGACTGAAATAATAATAACTATTATTTTTTTGAAAGGCTATGAGAAAAATTCCTTTATTTCCAGTTGGGAATTTTTAACTTTTGTCGCTATCATATATTTTATTTGAGTTATCGTAGCCAATTAAAGTAACAATTTTTTTTTTTTGTTATTGATAACCATTATTTCAACCAAAAAATTTTTCGGTTAAACATGTGTATTGTAAAAAAGCATTTATTTTTCCATTATAAACAAATAATTTATTTTTTTGGTTGCAATTATCCATTACAAACAAATAAGAAAGTAGTCTGCATGCCCGACACTACGATGCTCCACACCACAATATTTAGAGATAACTTTTCAAGAGTGTACCTTAGGGACCCATGGGCAATCATGGACCACGCCATTATTTTATGAAGTTAAGATTCATGTCAAAGTTCTCACCATTGACAATATGCTTGTTCCTTAGGACAATTAGAACCTTTGTACCAAATTTCAGCAATTTATCTTCAAAACTGCGACCTGAACTTTACGTACAATGTTTACATAGACAGACATTTTTTGTATGATTTTTTTTGTCGCTTATTTTATAACTGTTACGATCCTTGAAATAACTGTTATTAATGAACTTTTTTGATACCAGTTATAACTGCCACCGTTCCTGGTTAATTGTTTTTATGAATATAAAAAGTTTTTGTTTTAATTTTTTTATTATTATACATTAGACCTGGCGCAGCTAATATGGAGTTTTTTATTTTTTGGTAGTTTTTCAAAATTTTGACCTTTGACCTCATTGTGGCACGGGTTGGCACCATCCGATCAGCCTGAAAATTTGCTATATCAATTTTGGCATCAAATCGCATATTTTCATCGTTTAAGTTTTAAAAAAAAAGTTTGTAACGCCAGGTCTATTATACATATATGAGTTTGACACTTTTATTAAATAACTTTAAATATAAGCATAAAAATCGAATTATTAAATTTGAAATAATCTTTAAAAAAAATAATTCCTTGCAAAGATTAATTTTTCAGTGGATATCGAAATTTGATTTTTAAGGCTGAAGAATTCTCGCATTTTAAATCTGATTTTCTTTTTGCAAAAAAACTTGAATATTTACTTTACTTTCTTAAATTAAATTGGCTACCGGAGGTATAAGCCTTATCCTCAATAGCATATAATCCTATAAAATTAAATATTTACATTGACAGTGAATATAAATTAAGCTTAACTTTACTCTTTTGTATGTAATAATCCCTTTTTCCTTTAGAAAAATAAATTATCTCTTCTTTTAGCTTTGGTCAAAAAATCGTTTCTTTCATTTGGAGTTAATTTTTTTATTCTTTATACCTAGTTGAATATCTTTCAAAATGTGTGTGTGTGATGGGTTAGACAAACACTACATATGTACATATGTATATGGAATAAATCTAACCCATTTTCCTTAAGTATAAGCGCTGAATTAATAACAGTTGTCTCTTTGTAACGTTAAAAGTTACCCAAAATTAAAAATGTATATAACACAAACCAAAAGCTACCGTGTTTTAAGTTCTTATCAAAAAATCGGTAAATAGGCACTTTGATAATTTAGAGAAAAAAATAAACAGATATGTTACTCTCATTCTCTTTTTATCAACTCATATTCACTATGTTACAAAAAATATCCATATCAACTTATATCAGAAACACTCGACAACTCATCCATACACACTCACTTTAGTAAACACACAGAAACTTGTACAAACAGATATATCCGTGCACGTCTTTAATATGCACTTTTAAGGTCAACGTGAAGGTAGCAGTGCCGAGGGCCTGGGTGGCTAGTTAGTGCAAAAAGAAACTAGTCATTAACAGCTCCCCTCAGCGTCATGGCAAAGCGCTGTTGTATGTCAGTAGCCTAGTCCACGCACGTCGTCACTGTGTGGATTGTCCGACTTTACGACCTACTCGTGGGAACAAAATTGAAAGGAACATTATATATAATTTAAAAGGACGGAAGGGGTACGCGACGGACGGGGTGATCGACCAGGGTAGAGTCGAGGGTCGATCGGACGTCACAGTCGGGGTGTCGGGCAGTGCTTGTGAGGGGTGACTGACCCTATCGGCTGTTAATGACAGCATAATTGGGCACGAGAGACAAGTGCTGACCGACCTACAGGCGGACAGTCTTCTGGAACTGTCGAGTGACTCCAGTGGTGAAACCGGGGCTACTCAGGGGTTGAAGCGGTTGACTCTGCTCTCTGACGAGGAGCATGATACTGAAAGTATATATGCTCACAGTCAGACTACAGAGCCAGTCCCTTTCACTGATGAGGGCAGGGGCCATCAAAGGGGACACTCGGGAGAAGACTGTCCACAACTTGTCCGGCAGGGCGCCGTGGAGGAGATGCCAAGTGCCCCTCCACGTGGTATTAACAACACCAGCCGAACGAAGGAGGAGAAGGCGCGGAGCTGGACAAGGAATTCTCTGGTGTATCTGGACAAGATGGCGAAGAGAGATCCTTCAACGTTATCCGCGAGGGACAGGTACCTTCTGAGACGGCGCCGAAAAAGCGTCGCTAAATTCGAAAGAATTTACGGCCGTCATGTCACCACCTGGATAACTATCTTGCCGCGATGTGGTGGCTTAAGTGTCGGCTGTAGTGTCTGTCTTGGAACTTGAATCCGGACAGTTGAGTCGGAACAAGTTTAAAGGCAGACGCTTTAAGGCCAGCATGACCAAGGGTTATCCATTCCTCATCCTATTCCCTTCACCTACATTCCTTCCCACTTCCCCCACTTTTAAGGTCAAGGTGATTGATAGCAGTGCCGAGGACCTGGATGACTAGTTAGTGGTTAAAGAAACTAGTCGCGAACAGCTTCCCTCTGACGCTGATGGCAAAGGTCAGTTGTAATTCTAGCCTAGTCCGTGCAAGCCGTCACTGCGCGAGATGGTCCTTTGTATACGTGCGTACTCGTGGGATTGGAAACTGGACGATTTCAAGATAAAACAAAATACGGACATAGTGACAGAAGTTGGTGCAGGGAGTATCACTGACAACTCAACAGGCCCGTTGTAGATTCAGACTCGGATCTGCTGGGTGCTCACAGGGATATTCTGCTGCAAGAAAGTCAGTTAATGACAGAACTGACAGAGACCAACTGGATGGGCTCGACAATGGACTCACTGACACGCTCTGGGGCCTCGGAAAGACTCGGTGATTTGACCTTGGACTCTGATGATGAGCACGAAATAGCTATGATTTCGGCTCATGGTCAGGACCAGAGGGTTGAACCAGCGACTTTTGTGGCCACATTCGAGACAGAGAGCAAATTGGCGAGTACATCGAAATCCATTGTTCGGCAGGATGTGACAGAACAGGTCACATCGGAGAGCCGATCGAATCTAGGAAAAGCCAAGAGTGGTGGGAGAGTCTCTTTAGCCTTTCAAGAAAAGATAGCTAAGAAAGACTCTTCACTGCACGATGGGCGGGATAGGCATTTGCTGAGGATGCACCGGAAGAACACTGCTGGATTCGAAAGAATCCACGGTTCTTTCGATGTCATCCTAGGGCTTCCCTATCCTGCGGGGTATACAGCAGAGGCTGCTGAGGAATCAAAAGTTGTCAGTAAAGACAAAGGATCCTCACCAGATTCTGCTGGCGTATCCTCTTACAAGGAAGATAGAAGGAAGGAGGGTAAGAGTTCACCACCCAGCCCTCTTAATGGTGACAGATTGGTCACGGTTAAGGGAGCTAGGCCTATGGACGAATTACCCACAGTGAACCAAGAGTCTCTCAGGAAGTTGAAGTCGATGAGTGGGGTTGCGATATTTGGGTTGGGGTCTATCAGTTTTAGGTTTCCCAAAAATGATGGACCCTAAGAGGCTGAATGTGGTGCAGATAAACCTGCATCACTGTGAAGCAGCCTCAACCGAATTATTAACTCACCTCATCGATAACAACGTGGACATAGCCTTAATCCAAGAGCCCTGGATCAACAACAACCGGGTAGTTGGATTAAAGGCAACGGGATATACACTGTTCGTACCCCACACGGATGAGAAGGTTCGGACTTGTATAATGGCAAGAAATGAGCTCAAATTTATGTTGTCTCATTCTTTCAGCAATGGAGACCTCACGGTTGTTACAGGTGAAGCTATGGACAAAACGGTCCTAGCACTGGCATCGGTATACTTACCATATGAGGCTACCGATCCACCTGGTGTGAAAGTACGTGAGTTGGTGGAGCACTCGAGCAGAAGTGGCTCGAGACTGGTACTAGGTTGTGACGCTAATGCACACCATACCCAATGGGGAAGTACCGACATCAACAAAAGGGGTGAGTCTATGTTTGATTTTATTATTGCTAGCAATCTTTACATCTGTAATAGGGGGAATACGCCAACATTCAGAACTAGAGATAGGGAGGCAGTAATAGATGTAACATTGACGAACTATAGAGACTTAGTAGATGATTGGAGGGTGGCTTTGGAATTTTCCTTCTCTGACCATGGTCGTATATCCTTTAATCTAAACTTCGAAAAGTCAAAAAGGCGTCCTTATAGGAATCCAAGGAGGACGAATTGGGATACCTTCTCGGGATTGGTGAATAGTAACCTTAGAGTTACACACGATTGGGGGTCGACTTCGGCCGGCGTGGAGCACATGGTGGGTACCTTTACGGAGGTGTTAACCAGTAGCTATGAGCGATCTTGTCCGTTAAATTTTCCGGGTAGGCGCTCGCAACCGAGATGGTGGACAGGTGAGTTGAGGACTCAAAGGACCACTGTCAGAAGGTTATTCAATAGAGCGAAGCATACGCGTAGGGATGAGGACTGGAGTAACTTTAGGATAAGTTATAATAGGTACAAGGGAGATATTAGAAGGGCTAAAAGGGACTCGTGGATCAAATTTAGCGAGTCAGTTGAATCTGTGAATGAGATGTCCAGGTTCAGAAGGATTTTATCCAAGGACCCTGTGGTCCCGGGATTTATTCAGAGACCGGACGACTCATGGACAGAATCTAGCTCCGAATCTCTCTGTTTGCTTATGGAGACTCACTTCCCGGGTTGTGTGGATCCGGGAACGGGGGAACAGGTGGGGTGTGGTAACCCCTTTTCTGGATCAGGCTTGGGGGGTGAGATACGAGAGGCGGTGGGGGATATCATCACCTTGGATAAGGTTACATGGGCGGTTAATACTTTTGGGTCTTACAAATCGGCAGGACCAGATGGTATATTTCCGGCTATGCTACAGAATATCCAGGGATCATCACTCCTATTGCTGGTGGAACTATTTAGGGTATATCTGCTTAATGGCTACATTCCTAGAGGGTGGAGAGAGGTCAGGGTTATTTTCATACCTAAGGCAGGTAGAACCGGTCACTCTAAACCCAAGGATTTTAGACCTATCAGCCTATCGTCTTTTCTTGTGAAGACATTAGAAAGACTGATTGATCTGCATCTGAGGACGAAGATTGACGCCGGCATCATCAGCGGCGCTCAGCATGCCTATCTTAAGGGTAGGTCTGTTGAGCGTGCGCTTCATGATGTGGTGGGTTATATAGAACGGGGATTGCGAGACAAGGAATACACCTTGGCGGCATTCCTGGATATAGAGGGGGCCTTTAATAATGTGAAAATAGAGGCCATAAGGCAGGCACTGAGTGATTTAGGGGTTTCGTTATTCTTGGTCGAATGGATAACTCTGATGCTTAGCAGCAGAGTTATTCACTCGGACTGGGGAAACGAGCGCTTAAGGAAACTCGTGACTAGGGGGACACCACAAGGGGGAGTTCTCTCTCCCTTATTGTGGCTCTTGGTTGTCAATGTCGTTCTGGGACGTTTTGACAGGATAGGTCAGAAGGTCGTCGCCTACGCGGATGATGTAGTTATATTGGTATCGGGCAAGTTTCTGCCGACAATTAGCGATGTCATGCAAGGGGCGCTGGGCGAACTGTCAGCATGGGCGACTGATAAGGGCTTGGGAGTTAATCCGGAGAAGACAGAATTAGTTCTTTTTACTAGGAGGTACAAGGTGGAGAATTTTAGGCTGCCGGTACTAGGGGGAGTAGAGCTTAGGCTATCTGATAGTGCTAAGTATCTAGGAGTTTTTCTGGACAGTAAGCTGTCCTGGAGGAGGAATACTCAGGAGAGACTAAAGAGGGCTCTCAATGCTTTCTATGCTTGCAGATTGTCGATAGGTAGGAGTTGGGGACTCCGGCCGTCAGTTGTGGGATGGCTGTACACTTCGGTGGTTAGACCCATTCTTACGTATGGATGCTGTGTTTGGTGGGAGGCATTGAAACTAGCTAGTCGGAGGGACCTTCTGTCTAAGGCTCAGAGGTGTGCTTCGATCGGCATGACAGGTGCCTTGAGAAGTACCCCTCAGGCGGCTCTGGATGTTATTCTTCATCTTCTGCCTATAGAGCAGTATGTGAGGGAAATGGCAGCAAGGAGCATTCTTAGGCTGAGGGAGCTAGGACTGTTAGGAAATTTCACGGAGGGTTACTCGCGGATCTTGAGTGAAATTAGTACTAGTAGTTATCACCTAGGCTCGCCCGGCTCTACGGATTATTTGGTCACTAGGGTCGATTTTGGGCGTCTGCCAGAGGTGATATTGCCTTCTAGGGAGAGCTGGTCAGGGCAGGGCAGATTGTATAGGGGATTTGCTATTTTCACTGTACTCGAAGATGAAGGGCACGGGTGCGGGGGTCTACATTGAGGATCTGGATATCAGAAAGTCATATAGACTTCCCGACGACTGCAGTGTATTTCAGGCGGAGGTTCTGGGGGTTCTCAGGGCCGTGGAATTGGTAGGAGCTAACATTGCCAAGGGCTCGAGGCCACTATATATGTGGACAGCCAGGCGGCTCTTAGGGCCTTGAAGGGCTGTTATGTGAACTCCAGGCTAGTGGACGATTGTAGGAGGGCTCTAGGAGTAATCTTAGGGAATTATGTTGTGAGGCTCTGCTGGGTACCGGGTCACTGCAACATCACCGGCAATGAGATAGCTGATGAGTTGGCAAGACTGGGCTCGGAAATGGAAGATCCTGACAGTTTGCAAGTGGTCAGGCCTCCAATGGGCTTCTATTTTGGGAGAATTAGGGAATGGATTCTGAACAGGACTAATCGGGCTTGGCGGGGCCGAACGGACTGCCGAGTATCGCGCACGCTGTGGCCGATGCTTAGTATGTCAAATTCGGACGCGCTGCTGGGTAAGAGTAGGGCCTGCGTCAGGACCATGATAGGTATTATCATGGGCCACTGTATGATAGGCAGAATGGCGGTGAGAATGGGGTCTGGCTTATCGGATATATGTAGGCTGTGTGAGGACCCAGAGGAGCTGGAGACGGTTGAGCACTTTCTGTGCCACTGTCCCAGGCTACAGAACAGCAGGCTGAGGTGGCTAGGTAGCAGATTCCTGCACGAATTGGGAGATGTCTCGGGCTGCGGGCTCGAGAATCTGACGGGATTCGTAATGGGAATGACCTGGTTGCGCGGCAGGAGGCTGGGAAACATGTAGGGCAGTTTTTCCTGTTTGGTAAGGTTGTGTTATGCTTGTTCTGTCCGATTTCTTATCTTCCACTATCTTCCTTCCCTGTGCTTTCACCATTAACTTCTCCTACTCTGTCACACTAGATATCTTTCTCTTCTTTCTTTCTTTGTTTCACTAAATAAAGGCATCACAATGGACCATAATGGTCTCTGGGTGAGGGTGTGAAGTTTGCTTCACACCAGCCTTTCTAACCTAACCTAACCTACGGCCCTGTCAGTACCGTTCTGGGTTGGTCCTCTTCCTGGAAGAAGCAGGTGGATGCAGCTTCAACCCTGACACTGCTCAAAAGAGTAAAGGGCTGGTGGCTTCATCAACCTGCCGAAAGGAAGGCAACGTAGAGGGTGCTACCCCAATGAACAAGGCGCTCATTTCTTCGGAACGAGCTGCGGAGGGCGACACCCAAGATAGTAGGAAAATCTATGAAGATGTCTGGTACATCATCGGAGGAAGCTCCTAAGGGTCCCAACAACAAGGAGACCATTAAGAGAGTCAGATCTGGAGATGATCAGCCTTCTTCATCGAACAAGAGAACGAAGAAGTCGACGAGCCTGGATAACCATCTTCAGGTAGCAGTCATCGATCGGAATGATCCAGATGGGAGAATCAGCACCGATCTATGGCAGCTGGTTGAAGGTAGGCTCATGACGAATTGGCCGTATTTAGTGGCAAAGAGGAGGATGTATCCTTTAATGGTGCTGACTGGGTTAAGGGAGTGAAGACTGTCAACTGTGGTAACAAGAATTCCTAAGGATTCTTAAGTACCACGATTGGCAAGTGTAGTGACTTTAACCCAGAGGCAAAGCTTGAAGTCATACAAGCCTCCGAGCTGCCACTTAGGTCCATAGTGACAGTATGGATTCCATCACCCGTACGCGCGGTGGAAACCATACTGGCAGTAATGGGCAAACAGAACGGTAGGCTCCTTACCAAACAATGGAGGCTAGTAACCTCACTGGCTTGTAAGGAGAACACCGGGAAGGACTTCCGGTTCGCCGTGGATCGGGAGTCCATGGAATTCTTGGAGGAAGTTGGGGGAGTTGTTAAATTCGGTCTAGGCAGTCAGGTTCCGGTATCCGAAACATGACAGGACCAAAGAAGCTGTTAGTGGTGCAAATAAACCTGCATTATTGTGAAGCAGCTTCAGCCGAACTAGCAACTTTCCTCCACAACACCTCGGACGGACGTAGCCCGTATCCATGAGCCTTGGATTAATAAGAATAAGGTTTGCGGTTTAATGGTTACGGAACTCTGTTTGTCCCGTCCACAGAGGACAAGGTAAGAACGTGTATACTAGCGAGGAATGAATTGAATTTTCTCATATCTCATTCTTTCAGGTGCGGTGACTTGACCGTCGTTAATAGAGAAGCCAAAGGTAAGCGTACTCTTACACTGGCTTCGGTGTATATACCGTACGAGGCAGTAGATCCACCTGGCGCAGAGGTGGAAAAACTGGTGGCGTATGCAAGAAGGAGTGGTGCCATCCTGGTTTTGGGATGTGATGCAAATGCACATCACAATCAATGGGGGAGCGCTGATATTAACAAAAGGGGTATGTTAATGTTTGATTTTATAACTACTAACAATCTTATTATCTGTAATATGGGTAACACTCCGACGTTCAGAAATAAGGATAGGCAGGCAGTTTTAGATCTGACATTAGTGAACCCCGACGAACAACTCGTTGCGGATTGGAGAGTGGCAACGGACCGTACTTTCTCAGACCATAGCCGTATAACCTTTACACTGAATTTTGACCTGTCTAGGGTTAATCCGTTTAGGAACCCGAGGAGGACGAATTGGGACCTCTTTAAAGAAAGGGTCCGCTCTGGGTTGGCGCAATGGGCCCAGTGCGACTTGCTGCCAACTGATGTGGAAGGTGATGTGAACAGACTCACTCATCTGCTAAAAGCGAGATATGAGCTGTCTTGCCCGATAACTTTTTCGGGTAGGCGTGAACAGCCGAAATGGTGGACCAGGGAACTTCAGTTTCAAAGGTCGACGGTAGCACCGAGTGATTGGAGCTACCATAAGGTGCATTTCAATAAGTATAATGCGGATCTCAAAAGGGCAAAGCGGCTCTAATGGAGGCAGTTCTGTGAATCTATTGATAATGTCAACGAGTTGTCTAGATTCCGACGGATTTTATCCAAGGATCCTAGGACCCTGGGGTGTGTTCATAGGAATGACGGCTCATGGACTGAGTCCAGCTCTGAGACCCTAACCTTACTCATGGAGGCGCACTTTCCTGGGTGTACTGATGACGGAGGTATGAACGATGGTCAATGGAACGGAATGTCTGTGATATCAAGTCATGCGTCCGCCTGCGTCGAGGAAATAGTCACAAGGGAGAAGCTTGAGTGGGCTGTCAATACCTTTGACCCATATAAATCACCGGGTCCGGACGGTATTTTTCCGGCAATGCTCTGCAATATCCCGGACGACGCATTATTTCTGCTGGTAAATATATTTAGGAAATGCCTCAGTGGGAGATATCTGCCTTGGGGGTGGAGAGGTCAGGGTAATTTTTATATCCAAGGCTGGTAGGGCAGGCCACTTGAAGCCGGGAGATTTCAGGCCTATTAGTCTGTCTTCATTTTTATTGAATACACTCGAGAGGCTGATAGACCTCTATCTTAGGAGTAATTTTGATACCCACCTCATTAGCAACGCTCAACATGCCTACCTTAAGGGTTAATCTGTTGAGAGTGCGCTACATGAAGTGGTGGGTTACATTGAGCACGGCCTGAGGCATAAGGAATATACTCTCGCCGCGTTTCTGGACATAGAAGGAGCCTTCAATAACATTAGGATTGAGGCGATCAAGGATTCCTTAGTGGAGCTGGGAGTTCAGGGATTTCTGCTGGAGTGGATAATCTGCATGCTTGGCAGCAGGATTATAAACTCGAGCCTGGGGGATCATAGTGTAAGGAGGAAGGTTACCAGGGGGACACCACAGGGGGGAGGGTTCTATCTCCTCTACTTTGGTTGCTTGCCGTCAACGGGATTCTCAGATCATTTGATTCTAAGGGTATGAAAGCCGTCGCCTATGCGGATGACATAGTTCTACTGGTCAGGGGAAAGTTTCTGTCCACGATTGGTGAAATTATGCAGGTGATGTTGGGCGAACTCTCAACTTGGGCGAAGGATAGAGGGCTGGGGGTAAACCTGGCGAAGACTGAGCTGGTTCTTTTTACCAGAAGGTACAGGATAGAGGGTTTTAAGGGGCCAGTGTTGGATGGCGTCGAGTTAACTCTATCTGACTGTGCTAAGTACTTGGGTAACTTCCTCGACTGTACACTGTCTTGGAGAAGAAACACCCAGGAGAGGATTAAAAAAGGACTCAATGCCTACTACACATGCGGAAACTCCACCGGTAAGAATTGGGGACTGAGACCAGATATGGTAAACTGGATTTACACATCGGTGGTTAGACCTATTCTTACCTATGGATGCACTGTTTGGTGGGATGCGTTGAGAATGGGCAGCTATAGGAAGATGCTCAACAAGGCCCAGAGGAGTGCATTTCTTGGCATCACTGGTGCAAGGAGAAGCACGCCACAGGCGGTGTTGGACATCCTACTACATCTGTCCCCCATTGCACAATGTGTGAAGAGTGTGGCTGCCAGGAACTTACTTAGACTCTACGAGACTTCGCTGATTAGACCTAGGCGGGAGGACCACACAAGAATTCTATACCAAGTGGGTCTGCTTGATCAGGAAAGAGTTCCGGGGGGAATCTCGGATCATAGGAGTATGACCTTGGATTTCGGTGTAACACCACCGGTGGAGTTCCCGGATAGAGAAGTTTGGCGTGGATCCAACGGACTGTTTGAGGGGTGAGCAGTATATACGGACGGGTCCAAGATGGACACTGGCACTGGTGCTGGTGTTTTAATTGCTGACACTGACGTGAAAAGGTCATTCAGACTCCCGGATGATTGCAGTGTCTTCCAGGCTGAGATCCTAGCGATCTGGAGGGCGACGGAAGTGATACTGGGTCACATCGTAGGGGGAGCTGTTTTGACAATCTACGTCGATAGTCAGGTTGCGTTAAGAGCATTGTCGAACTATACGGTGCTATCGTGCCTGGTTGCACGGTGTAGGAATGCTCTGAGGGAGCTCATGTTGGCATTCACAATAAGGCTGTGTTGGGTACCAGGACACTGCATGGTGGATGCAAACGAGGTGGCGGACAAACTCGCGGGAGGGTTTTGAGTCTAGACTTAGAGGTAATGGACAGAGGGGTAAAACCCCCCTTATGTCACTACTATGGGTTGATACGGGAAAGATCCCGTGATGCCATTAACTGGTCCTGGAGGGATAGAACGGATTGCAGGGTGTCGAGTTATTTTTTGCCCAAAAAATTGAAATTTTTTATTTTTAATTCATAAAAAATCCAAAACGGTAAAAAAGTGTCAAGTCCTTTTTCTTTCACGTAAAGTCGCATATGAACAAAATGAGACATAAATCATGAAAATCGATGAACGCGTTTCGCTTTTATTCACAATTAAGCAAAGCTATGAATTTCAAAAATTTGTTCGAGATATCCACAAAATTCTTTGGAAAAAACATTGATGACTTTTTTTATGATTCTCAGAATTAAAAAAAAGAAATAAGCAAAAGATTATTTGATTTTTATGATTGGGGTAGCAAAGTAATAAGCGTTAATAAATGTGAGTGGACAATTAAAAGGAAAAAACAGAAATTGCACCCACATTTATGAGTGCTCATGTTTTGGAACGTTTCGAAAACATATTTCAAAAGTACCAGCCAGCAAAATATTAAAATATTTGTAGTGTTTATAGGAGCTCTTTGATCGATTTTTGTCATTTAACAAGAGTCGATGAACGCGAGAAGTACAAGTGAATTTTTCTCCGGTTTTTAAAAGTGAATAGCAACAAAACATATAGTATATGGAAAATAACCAGTGCCCACAATTAGATAATTTTTGTTACGTTTGTGGTCATATCGTCCCAAAAAGAGGCCAACTGCATCGAAAAAAGTGATTACTGAGGAATTAAAAACAGCGTATTGTCATTATTTTGATGAAGCAGATTTAAGTGGTGGAAATTTTACGCCGAACACAGAGTGCAAAAACTGTTATAATACCCTTATAATGTGGATACATGGAAAAGGTGGACAGTTTTCTTTTATGAAGCCAGTAATTTGGGTGGAAGACCTAACTGGACATGATGAATCCAGGTGCTACGCATGCATAAATTCTCGTCATGGATTCAACAGGAACAATTGAAAACAAAAGTATACATTGCTGCTTTTACTACCACACTTCCAATTAAACGCGCTACTAGTACCGAAACACCCAAACCTCCGAGTCTGGAATCCGACCAATTTGAATGATGCTGGTTGGACACCCGATATTGAAAATAATGGCCCACAACCGCTAACTCAAATCGAAATGGATTACATTGTGGCTAACATGGGACTATCACAACAAACTTCGAAATGTTGACATTATTTTTTAAAAGCAGAAAACTGACACACCAAAATGTCAGCGCAACATCATACCCACAACGCCAAGCTGATTTTCAGAAATTTTATTCCGTTGACGAAGCAAATACGTTCACCTACTCCCATGATATAGATAACATAGTAAAAGCGCATATTTTCTGTGTAAGAATTGCTGTAATATGAATCGGAATGTTTTTTTTCATGCAAAATAAAGAATCAATAAAAAAGTAATCAATGTTTTTTCCAAAGGATTTTTTATGAATTAAAAATAAAAAATTTAAATTTTTTGGGCAAATTTAAATTTTTTTTTCTTCATACATTTATTTATATCTGCGAAACTGTTGCTTATGTAGCGAAAAGTTGTATGAACAGATTAAAGGAATTGTTATTCTTAATTTTTGTACTTGTTTCAGCTTATTCGGACTAGTGGTTCTCGAGTTATGACAAAGAAAAGAGCCTTAAACGTGACAAATTACCCTATACGATTCTTACTAACTTCAAATTTATTTTAAGATTAGCTGCGTTCGAGAACACAAAAGTTTTTACTATTTTTTACTGAACTTTACTGCATTTTACTAAATTGCGTTCGCGTACACAAAATACAGTAAATGAGAACACAAATTGAGAGCGTAAAGTGACAGTTCTTGACTGAGTACTTACAAATTTTTACTGCAGAAATTTTTGCAGTAAAATTTAGTAAAAAAAGTAGCAAGTAAAAGGCATACAAAATGTGAAAAAATTGTTTAAAAAAAGAAAAGTTGAAAAAAAAACTAAAATAAAAACAAAAAATGAATAAATATTAATTAATTAAACTTGTTTGTGAAGATTTTATATAGATAAATACCAACTTTTAAAACTTTGTTTAGTTATGTTAATTTTTTGGAGTTGTAAAAGTGTCAAGTACTCGGGTACTTAGAACAGCCCTTGTTTTTAAAGTTATCAATAGTAAAAAAATTATTCGTGTACTATTGATCAAATTTAGCCGAACACAAATTAGCAAATTCAAATAAAATAAGAAACAAACAAATATGAAAGATTACATAAAATAATTTTTTTGTATTTTCCAAATATATATTCGTGTTATAAAAAGTATTTAATCGAGTACCGATAAAAAAACGAGTTAAGTAGTCAAAAGTGTAAACATTTTTCAACACTTCAATTATTTGCCTTCAGCTGTTGCTGTTGGACAACAACTTTTTGTGAGAGCAAATTTTTAAGTTTACTCATTTACTGCATTTTACTGTAAAAGTACTCAAACACACCTATTATTATTTGATGTACCTTGACCAAACTTATGATGCAGAAGTTCTTCTTTTTGGGTCTACTATCATAAACAATTATCAGAATTGAGTCCCGAAATCATGTGTTGTACTGTGTAAGTATAACATTCTTAAACCAATTAAAAAAAGGTTGAACTTTTCGTTGGTAGTACCACTCTCAAAGTAACTTTAAAAATTGAGCGTTATAATCTCATATAACTTATTATTAGTGTTATCTCTTAGCATTGCATTCTCATTGCGTCCATACGCGTCTGTTTGTCAAAGTTTGTTGTAGAAACTACCACAAAAGTAAGTAAAAAACTTGCTTTGTGTAGAAACAACAACAAATATATATTTAGTTAAATACATCAAATTTTTTAAGGAGAAACCATGTCGGGCATGATACTGGTGTTTTATAATTGAAATACTGTAAGGAGTTGAACGGGTAAGTAAATCAATCATAACAATAAGTGTGACTGTTTCAGGGATGGCAAAATTGGTACAATTGTACTTTTTTTGGTGTTACTTACAATGGTACACCAATAGCTAAAGCTTCATACAGATGGTGGTGACATCTCACAATATTGGTAAACACCGTTGCTTAGGTAGGTAGGTAGAAAGGCTGGTGTGAAGTCTCTTTCACACCTTCACCCAGAGACCAATATGGACCATTGTGATGCCTTGTTTAGAAATAGATAGCTGGAAAGTAGGTGAAATAAACAGCGAGAGCATTAGAAAAGATAAAGTAGATAAGAAAAGAAGATCCGACCAAACCCGAGAGAAAATCTCACTCAACACAACATAAATCCGCCCTATGTGCTGCTAGCTCCCAGTCTCCTGCTGCAAAGCCAGGCCATCCCCATTATGAATCCTATCAGACTCTCGAGCCCCTATCAATGTTGTCCCTCATCAGTTCCACGACTCTCAATACCCCCAGAACCTCCGCCTGAAATACACTGCAGTCGTCAGGAAGCCTATATGACATTATAATGTCCAGATCCTCAATGTAGAACCCCGCACCCGTGCCTCTCATCTTCGAACCATCAGTGAAAATAGCAGGTCCACTAAAAAATATCCTACCTGACCATCTCTCCCTAGAAGGCGTTACTACCTCCGACAACCGTCCAAAATCTACCCTAGTGCCCACATAATCCGTTGAGCCGGGTGATCCTAGGCAATAACCATCAGCTTCAATCTCACCCAGGATCCATGAGTGACCCTGCGTGAAATGTCCTATCAATATTAGCTCCCTCAGTCTAAGAATGCTTCTGGCTGCCATTCCCATCACATTCTGCTCAATGGGCAGAAGATGTAGAATGACATCCAGGGCCGCTTGAGGAGTACTTCTCATAGCAACTGTCATGACGATTGAAGCACACCTTTGATCCTTAGACAGAAGGTTCCTTCGACCAGCCACTCTCAATGAATCCCACCAAACACAGCATCCATACGTAAGAATGGGTCTAACCACCAAAGTGTACAGCCATCCCACTACTGACCGGAGTCCCCAGCTCCTACCTATCGATGATCTGCAAGCATAGTAGGCATTGAGACCTCTCTTAAGTCTCTCCTGAGTATTCCTTCCCCACGACAGCTTGCTGTCCAGAAAAACTCTTAGATACTTAGCGCTATCAGATAGTCTAAGCTCTACTCCTCCTAGTACCGGCAGCCTAAAATTCCCTACCCTGTACCTCCTAGTAAAAAGAACCAAATCGGTCTTCTCCGGATTAACTCCCAATGCCTTATCACTCGCCCATGCTGACAGTTCGCCCAGCGCCCCTTGCATGACTTTGCTAATTGTCGGCAGAAACTTGCCCGATACCAATATCACTACATCATCCGCGTAGGCCACAACTTTCTGATCCATTCTGTCAAAAATTCCCAGAACGACATTGGCAGCTAAGAGCCATAATAAAGGAGAGAGAACTCCCCCCTGTGGGGTCCCCCTAGTCACCAGTTTCTTTAAGCGTTCGTTTCCCCAGTCCGAGTGAATAACTCTGCTGCTAAGCATCAGAGTTATCTATTCGAATTGTTAAGGGCAAAGTCTATATCCAGGAATGCCACCAAGGAGTATTCCTTGCTTCGCAATCTCCGCTCTACATAACCAACCACATCATGAAGCGCACTCTCAACAGATCTACCCTTAAGATAGGCGTGTTGAGCGCCGCTGATGATGCCGGCGTCAATCTTCGTTCTCAGATGTAGATCAATCAGTCTTTCCAACGTCTTCAAAAGACGATAAGCTGATTGGTCTAAAATCCTTGGGTTTAGAGTGACCGGTTCTTTCTACCTTGGGTATGAAAACCACCCTGACCTCCCTCCACCCTTAAGGAATGTGCCCGTTCAGCAAACAGACCCTAAATAGTTCCACCAACCAAGGAGTGATGATCTCCCGATATTCTGTAACATCGCCGGAAAGATACCATCTGGTCCTGCCGATTTGTAAGATCCAAAGGTATTAACCGCCCATGTTACTTTATCCAAGGTGATCATGTCCCCAACCGTCTATCTCTCCTCACCGCCCTAGGATGACCCAGAGAAGGGGTCACCACATTCAATCTGTTGCCCCACCCAAGGATCCGCACATCCCGGAAAGTGAGTCTCCATTAGCAGACAAAGAGATTCAGAGCTAGATTCCGTCCATGGGTTGTCCGGCCTCTGAATAAATCCCGGGACTACAGGGTCCTTGGATAAAATTCTCCTGAACCTGGACATCTCATTTACAAATTCCACTGACTGGCTAAACTTGAACCACGAGTCCCTTTTCGCTCTCCTAATATCTCCCTTATATCTATTGTAACTCAATCTCAACCGTTGCTTAAATTTCATTAAAATTGACTAAATATGTCTTGCTACTGTGTGACCATTGTAAGCTCATTTGTATTTGGCAGACGTGTAAAACTAATGCATCTGACAATGGTACCATTGTTAGAAAAATATTTCTAATGGCACCGCCTGCTTACAATATTGTATGATCTGACCACCGTCTGTTCGAAACTTGAGTTAGTACAATTAAGGCATTTTCATAGTTTTAGTAATTTCATATGGCAAGTCATAATTTCAGCCACATTTGCAGTTTTTTTTTGTATTTTGTATATTAATTTGCAATATTGGAAAAATTAACAGAACTATAATATTAAATATATAATATATATAATATATATAACATATATAATATATATAATATATATAACATATATAATATATATAATATATATAATATATATAATATATAATATATATAATATATAATATATAATATATAATATATATAATATATATAATATATATAATATATAATATATAATATATATAATATATATAATATATATAATAAATATATAATATATAATATATAATATAATATATAATATAAATAATATATAATAATATAATAATAATAATATATAATATATAATATATAATAAATAATATATAATATATAATATATAATATATAATATATAATATATAATATATAATATAATATAATATATAATATATAATATATAATATATAATATATAATATATAATATATAATATATAATATATAATATAT
Organism: Pollenia amentaria; assembly: GCA_943735925.1. Classification (NCBI taxonomy): domain Eukaryota; kingdom Metazoa; phylum Arthropoda; class Insecta; order Diptera; family Polleniidae; genus Pollenia; species Pollenia amentaria. The sequence continues at coordinate 86,664,988 of OX031010.1, read as the reverse complement.
AATATATAATATATAATATATAATATAAATATATAATATATAATATATAATATATAATATAATATATAATATATAATATATAATATATAATAATATAAATATATAAATATATAATATATAATATATAAAATATAATAATTATAATATATAATATATAATATATAATATATATAATATATAATATATAATATATAATATATAATATATAATATATAATATATAATATATAATATATAATATATAATATATAATATATAATATATAATATATAATAATATAATATATAATATATAATATATAATATATAATATATAATATATAAATATATAATAAATAATATATAATATAATATATATAATATATAATATATAATATATAATATATAATATATAATATAATAATATATAAATATATAATATATAATATATAATAATATAATATATAATATATAATATATAATATATATATATATAATATATAATATATAATATATAATATATAATATATAATATATAATATATAATATATAATATATAATATATAATATATAATATATAATATTATAATATATAATATAATATATAATATATAATATATAATATATAATATATTATATATATATATAATATATAATATATAATATATAATATAATATATAATATATAATAATAAATATATAATATATAATATATAATATATAATATATAATATATAATATAATATATATAATATATAATATATAATATATAATATTATAATATATAATATAATATATAATATATAATATATAATAATATATTAATATATAATATATAATATATTAATATATAATATATAATATATAATATAATATATAATATATATAATATATAATAAAATATAT